>CAEFZP010000074.1:0-39571 GCA_903064625.1 Mallotus villosus
ATCAGTATTTTTGTAAATAATATCAATTTCTGCATCATTAATTCAGCATTGTATTATTTGTCCACTCTCCGCTGGCATCCTCAGAATATTTCAGGACCATGGGTCTTCCTACTGCTCTGCATACATGGGGGCCACGGACTCACCTCTTTCCCTGACAACTGTAAGTGCGTGTGCGCGTGTGTGTGTGTGTGCGTGTGGGATTGTGTGATCTACATGTTATACTTTTTTTGTCTTTGCTATCATCTTTCACTCTCGTTTGAGACTGCCAAATGTCAACGAATATGAATGCCCTCTCACTCGATGTGTGTGTGTGGTGTCAGTGGTCGTAGGCAAGCGTGAAGGCAGTGTCACCCTGAACTGTCCCACGGAGCTGAAAGGGGAGGTGACATGGTGGAAGCATGAGCGCGGCCAGGACCCGTACACCCTGGACCAGAACGATTACGACATGGAGGGGCACAGCCTGACGCTCTCTGACCTGGGTGGCCCCCTGCTGGGGGAGTACAGCTGCTGGGGACAAGACGGAAAGCTGTCCTCTTTATACGTGCTGCTGGATGCTGAGGAAGAGGAGGAAGACACCACTGGTAAGTGTGTGTGTGTGCGTGTGTGTGTGATCTTTACTATATTTCTCTGATAATTTTAATAGACTTTACTACAGCAGCAGGTTCAATGCTCGCACTGTGTTCAATAAAAATGAGATGTACCTCTATCTCTCACACCTCGGCTTCCTGTACCTGGTTGCTATACTGTTGATTCTGTTGGTTTTGGCCAGTATCACCCTGTCACTGCCCTGGTATCTGTGTTGATAAAATTAATTTTCTCCAGTACATTTACATATAGTCATTTAGCAGACGCTCTTATCCAGAGCGACTTACAGTAAGTACATGGACAATTCTCCCGAGGAAATTAGGGTGAAGTGCCTTGCCCAAGGACACAACATAATTTCACACAGCCAGGAATCGAACCAGCTGATTACTAGCCCGATTCCCTAACCACTAAGCCACCGGACACCCTGTAGCGCCCTGTCTCTGCCCTATGTCCTGTCTAAGCCCCCTTTGTCTGTGTGCGTAGAGTCTCAGCTGAGCTGCCGAGCCAGTTCCTACAACTGCTCCTTCACCTGCACCTGGAACAAGAGCGAGGTCACCGCCCTGCGCCTGGGACTGGGCCCTGACTGGTAACAGAACAACCGCACCACACGGAACATATACTGTACATACCAGTACACATCCACACGGACGGACCTGTCTCACCCATCATTCGCCTCCCTTGTCTCTAGTTTGGAGGGTAAGCCATCCTGCTCCTGGGTCAGTCCCAATAACGGAGAGCCCGAGGGACTCGAGGGAGGAGGCTACACCTTCACCCTCCTCCACCCCTTCTCAGCCTACTCCGAGGAGAGCACCGCCTTGCTGGTGACCGCAGAGGCCATCGACGACCGCTCGTACTTCAGGGAGACCAAGCAGTTTTACCTGAGAGACATTGGTGAGTAGGGCCGTTTGCGCGGAGTTTGTGCTCGTGTGTTCGCGTACGTGCGTGCGTTGGGTGAAGCTAAGTACGCTAACTGGCTGGAGTGATGCATTCGTGAGTTTGTGACTCGCTGACAGAGGGTCCTTTGCATATTTGCAGTTCAACCCGACAGCCCACAGGCGGTGAAATGCCGGGTGGAGAAGCAGATGTTAAAGATCACAGTGGAGCCTGCGTCCACCTGGACCACGCCCCGGAGCTTCTACCCTCTGGAGCATGAGATAGAGTACCGGAAAAAGGACGACGGAATGGTATACAACCTATCCTACAGCACATCCTTACGTTAGATACAGAAACACATACTATGCATTGTTCCATGTACGGAAACACATACATGCGCCAGATAACACGTGTACTCTGTCTAGAAAACACTCTCATACTAAATCCGATTCAACGAACTGTGGAATCAGTTAATGAATCGATTGATTCATGAATTCATCTCTTTTATTTTTCTCCCTTTTCCTTATGTCTCCTTCTCTTCCTCCTTCCCCCCTTTCTCTCGGTCTCCCTCCCTCACTATCTCTATTTATTCTTCTCTCTCTCTCTGACTTTCTCTCCCTCCCCCTGTCTCTGCAGGTGGAGAGGTCGACCACTGGGCTCATCCCGAGGGAAGTGAGTGAGCTGAGGGTGCGTTCCAGAGACCCTTTCGTGCTGTCAACCTGGAGCCAGTGGAGCCCCTGGAAAAATGTAACCCCAGAGATTTCCTTCCTGACCCTCGAATCTGTCTAAGGGCCTTTCCTTCCCCTGTCTCCCCTTGTCACTCTGTACGGTTACACTCACCCCTGCCTCCCAGTCCTTCTGCATCCTCACCCCTGCCTCCCCCCATCTCCTCCCTGGATCTCAGCACTGTCACACCTGTCTCACCTCTCTCACCTGTCTCCCTCTCTGCGCCTCTAGATGGCACACTCACCACCCTTGCCCCCCCTCGATTGGTTGTTTATTTATCTTTCGTAAAACGTAATTGCTATATTATTTAACTATTTATACGTGAATCTATTTATCTATCCATTTATTTATTTTGTTCGTGTAATTTATCAGTAGGCCTAGACACTGTGAAATGGGTTTATCATTTTAATTAAGTTATTATTCAATGCAAAGAAAATGTTTTTACGGTGGTAGTGAGGCATACTTGAAATACCATGGTATTTCTCTTATATAATGACAATTTAGGCTATAGCCTTGAACTGCTGGGTCCCTCTAAATGGAGAAGAGCCGGGTTAGGTTAGCGAGCCAGTATGTACAGTAGGCCTACAGTATTGTGGTGTGAGATGTGGCACTGTCTGACTTCTGGTGTTTCGGTGTAACCTGGTGGTTTGGTCTCCCCCTTGTGCGTCACAAACCATCTGGCTATTAAAAGCCTCTGTGTTTCCTGCCCTGTACTTCTGTATGTAAACACTGTACTTTTCCCCATATTACGAATGCTATTTGCGCATGTAGTCATCATTAGGGCGTGTCCTTATTGAAAAGCATAATGTCAACTACTACACTGGACACTGTGGTTGCATGATCACAGTCAAACATTTCCCAGTTCGCACGTCGTGACTAGAATAGGCTATACTGGGTTATAGAGCGAAACTCAGATGAACAACCAGCGAGGACTACAGTTGACTGGTGGTTCTTATGACCCACAGATAACTGTCATCCCATCCCAACAACACGCTGCCCTGAACTAAATGTGTTAGTATCTTAAATGACTAACTATAAAATACATTCTTACTCAAAGCCAACAAATTCAATCTCACTACAATCATGGGCCTCTGGAAACAAGTTGTAGCCTATTCTCAGATTACACGGTGTGGTTATAAGCAAATCCATCCCCGTTTATTAATTTCACAGGACTACCCAATACCAGCAGCAGTACCCCTCATGTAACGTTAGATACTGTATACAGTACAGATATACAGGAGTAGCACTATACATTAATATTCTTACATCGATATTGTAGGACTACTTTCATAATAGCCTAGATACTGTAGGACCAGCACTACATTCTTGCAACATTCACACTAGTAACTGTATATGTTACACTGTATGACTTTACTTGCCATTGTTGTTTGCCTAGATTTAATGCAAACTGTGTCTTTGTAAGGCAATGTACTCATTCGCAGTAGCCTTCACATGCACACAGCAGCGCCGCAACCTCAGACCCACGTTTGAACAGAGCGAATTAAACCTTTTCATCTACACTTTGATTGACAGGTGCATTTTAAACAAGAAAAGAAGAAGAGGGGTTGTAAAACGAATGATCGAAGGATCTGCTGCAAAAACAAGAAAAAGTAGAAGAAGACAACGCTCTTTTGGTGCCCATTGCCATGGCAGACAATTGACAGCTGCAGGAAGCAAAAATCAATTGTGTTTGTTTACCTTAAAAATATAATACATGTGTCTTGATCCCAAGGCTGATACATGGCAACTTATCATAGACTGACTCTTACTTGTGTTTGTGTAGAGTGTCTGGTTACAGCTGTAACATAGTCTGTTTCCTACAAATAGCATCTCCTTTAGTCTTATAGTGTTTCACCTGCTGCTTGGCCCCCATCATTGCTGCTTGAAGCTGGCCTATAGGCCTATTTTCAAATATATTGTAGCCTATACACTCTTACACAATATAGTTAATCGTGTTAATAACGGTTTATTATTTCTCTAATAACTAGGCTACTGCTTATTTCTGTATTTGGGACTGGTGGGCCTAATTGATGGTGTGAACTCAATCAGTTAGATAGGCTGATCATTGACTAAATAAATTCCTAATATGTGAACAAAGGTGCGCTGTTCATTTGTGTATTTTGTCCTGTCAACGTTGTCTGTAAAGCAGCTACGTGTACCACCCATAGGGTATCACCTGCAAGTGATAGATGGCGATGGTAAAGCGCAGCCCTATGGAACGGGTTTTAAGGGGCACTGTTTCGACAGCGCCATTGGGCTGCGCTTCAATTTCGCCATCTAGTGGTTTAAAGTGTGAATTACAAGTGCAGTTCTCACAGTAAACCGCTAGATAGCGATGGTAAAGGGCAGCCCTATGGAACGGGATTTTAAAGGGCACTGTTTCGACAGCGCCATTGGGCTGCGCTTCACTACCGTTATCTAATGGTTTAAAGTGTGAATTACAGGATGGAGCCGGAATCACTGATCTGACTCTCCGTCTCTGTCGACGCTTGGAATTGCAACGAGTTTTCTTTAGCATGGTAAAGAAAGAGCCGGAGGATAGACAGACACGTGTTAGATTAAAACATGGCAAACTGTAACTGGGATGGCAATTATCGATGATTTCTTGGCGCAATTATTGTCTAATAGTCAAACAAATTCCGCATTCTAATAGCATTAAACACAATATCAGTATTTTTGTAAATAATATCAATTTCTGCATCATTAATTCAGCATTGTATTATTTGTCCACTCTCCGCTGGCATCCTCAGAATATTTCAGGACCATGGGTCTTCCTACTGCTCTGCATACATGGGGGCCACGGACTCACCTCTTTCCCTGACAACTGTAAGTGCGTGTGCGCGTGTGTGTGTGTGTGCGTGTGGGATTGTGTGATCTACATGTTATACTTTTTTTGTCTTTGCTATCATCTTTCACTCTCATTTGAGACTGCCAAATGTCAACGAATATGAATGCCCTCTCACTCGATGTGTGTGTGTGGTGTCAGTGGTCTTAGGCAAGCGTGAAGGCAGTGTCACCCTGAACTGTCCCACGGAGCTGAAAGGGGAGGTGACATGGTGGAAGCATGAGCACGGCCAGGACCCGTACACCCTGGACCAGAACGATTACGACATGGAGGGCCACAGCCTGACGCTCTCTGACCTGGGTGGCCCCCTGCTGGGGGAGTACAGCTGCTGGGGACAAGACGGAAAGCTGTCCTCTTTATACGTGCTGCTGGATGCTGAGGAAGAGGAGGAAGACACCACTGGTAAGTGTGTGTGTGTGCGTGTGTGTGTGATCTATACTATATTTCTCTGATAATTTTAATAGACTTTACTACAGCAGCAGGTTCAATGCTCGCACTGTGTTCAATAAAAATGAGATGTACCTCTATCTCTCACACCTCGGCTTCCTGTACCTGGTTGCTATACTGTTGATTCTGTTGGTTTTGGCCAGTATCACCCTGTCACTGCCCTGATATCTGTGTTGATAAAATTAATTTTCTCCAGTACATTTACATATAGTCATTTAGCAGACGCTCTTATCCAGAGCGACTTACAGTAAGTACAGGGACAATTCTCCCGAGGAAATTAGGGTGAAGTGCCTTGCCCAAGGACACAACATCATTTCACACAGCCAGGAATCGAACCAGCTGATTACTAGCCCGATTCCCTAACCACTAAGCCACCGGACACCCTGTAGCGCCCTGTCTCTGCCCTATGTCCTGTCTAAGCCCCCTTTGTCTGTGTGCGTAGAGTCTCAGCTGAGCTGCCGAGCCAGTTCCTACAACTGCTCCTTCACCTGCACCTGGAACAAGAGCGAGGTCACCGCCCTGCGCCTGGGACTGGGCCCTGACTGGTAACAGAACAACCGCACCACACGGAACATATACTGTACATACCAGTACACATCCACACGGACGGACCTGTCTCACCCATCATTCGCCTCCCTTTTATGTCTCTAGTTTGGAGGGTAAGCCATCCTGCTCCTGGGTCAGTCCCAATAACGGAGAGCCCGAGGGACTCGAGGGAGGAGGCTACACCTTCACCCTCCTCCACCCCTTCTCAGCCTACTCCGAGGAGAGCACCGCCTTGCTGGTGACCGCAGAGGCCATCGACGACCGCTCGTACTTCAGGGAGACCAAGCAGTTTTACCTGAGAGACATTGGTGAGTAGGGCCGTTTGCGCGGAGTTTGTGCTCGTGTGTTCGCGTACGTGCGTGCGTTGGGTGAAGCTAAGTACGCTAACTGGCTGGAGTGATGCATTCGTGAGTTTGTGACTCGCTGACAGAGGGTCCTTTGCATATTTGCAGTTCAACCCGACAGCCCACAGGCGGTGAAATGTCGGGTGGAGAAGCAGATGTTAAAGGTCACAGTGGAGCCTGCGTCCACCTGGACCACACCCAGGAGCTTCTACCCTCTGGAGCATGAGATAGAGTACCGGAAAAAGGACGACGGAATGGTATACAACCTATCCTACAGCACATCCTTACGTTAGATACAGAAACACATACTATGCATTGTTCCATGTATGGAAACACATACATGCGCCAGATAACACGTGTACTCTGTCTAGAAAACACTCTCATACTAAATCCGATTCAACGAACTGTGGAATCAGTTAATGAATCGATTGATTCATGAATTCATCTCTTTTATTTTTCTCCCTTTTCCTTATGTCTCCTTCTCTTCCTCCTTCCCCCTTTCTCTCGGTCTCCCTCCCTCACTATCTCTATTTATTCTTCTGTCTCTCTCTCTCTCTCTCTCCCTCCCCCTGTCTCTGCAGGTGGAGAGGTCGACCACTGGGCTCATCCCGAGGGAAGTGAGTGAGCTGAGGGTGCGTTCCAGAGACCCTTTCGTGCTGTCAACCTGGAGCCAGTGGAGCCCCTGGAAAAATGTAACCCCAGAGATTTCCTTCCTGACCCTCGAATCTGTCTAAGGGCCTTTCCTTCCCCTGTCTCCCCTTGTCACTCTGTACGGTTACACTCAGCCCTGCCTCCCAGTCCTTCTGCATCCTCACCCCTGCCTCCCCCCATCTCCTCCCTGGATCTCAGCACTGTCACACCTGTCTCACCTCTCTCACCTGTCTCCCTCTCTGCGCCTCTAGATGGCACACTCACCACCCTTGCCCCCCCTCGATTGGTTGTTTATTTATCTTTCGTAAAACGTAATTGCTATATTATTTAACTATTTATACGTGAATCTATTTATCTATCCATTTATTTATTTTGTTCGTGTAATTTATCAGTAGGCCTAGACACTGTGAAATGGGTTTATCATTTTAATTAAGTTATTATTCAATGCAAAGAAAATGTTTTTACGGTGGTAGTGAAGCATACTTGAAATACCATGGTATTTCTCTTATATAATGACAATTTAGGCTATAGCCTTGAACTGCTGGGTCCCTCTAAATGGAGAAGAGCCGGGTTAGGTTAGCGAGCCAGTATGTACAGTAGGCCTACAGTATTGTGGTGTGAGATGTGCCGCTGTCTGACTTCTGGTGTTTCGGTGTAACCTGGTGGTTTGGTCTCCCCCTTGTGCGTCACAAACCATCTGGCTATTAAAAGCCTCTGTGTTTCCTGCCCTGTACTTCTGTTTCCTTGTTTATTTGTGTGTGTGACTTTTGTCTATTTATATACATGTGCGTGCAACACCTTATTTCAACATGTAAACACTGTACTTTTCCCCATATTACGAATGCTATTTGCGCATGTAGTCATCATTAGGGCGTGTCCTTATTGAAAAGCATAATGTCAACTACTATACACTGGACACTGTGGTTGCATGATCACAGTCGAACATTTCCCAGTTCGCACGTCGTGACTAGAATAGGCTATACTGGGTTATAGAGCGAAACTCAGATGAACAACCAGCGAGGACTACAGTTGACTGGTGGTTCTTATGACCCACAGATAACTGTCATCCCATCCCAACAACACGCTGCCCTGAACTAAATGTGTTAGTATCTTAAATGACTAACTATAAAATACATTCTTACTCAAAGCCAACAAATTCAATCTCACTACAATCATGGGCCTCTGGAAACAAGTTGTAGCCTATTCTCAGATTACACGGTGTGGTTATAAGCAAATCCATCCCCGTTTATTAATTTCACAGGACTACCCAATACCAGCAGCAGTACCCCTCATGTAACGTTAGATACTGTATACAGTACAGATATACAGGAGTAGCACTATACATTAATATTCTTACATCGATATTGTAGGACTACTTTCATAATAGCCTAGATACTGTAGGACCAGCACTACATTCTTGCAACATTCACACTAGTAACTGTATATGTTACACTGTATGACTTTAGTTGCCATTGTTGTTTGCCTAGATTTAATGCAAACTGTGTCTTCGTAAGGCAATGTACTCATTCGCAGTAGCCTTCACATGCACACAGCAGCGCCGCAACCTCAGACCCACGTTTGAACAGAGCGAATTAAACCTTTTCATCTACACTTTGATTGACAGGTGCATTTTAAACAAGAAAAGAAGAAGAGGGGTTGTAAAACGAATGATCGAAGGATCTGCTGCAAAAACAAGAAAAAGTAGAAGAAGACAACGCTCTTTTGGTGCCCATTGCCATGGCAGACAATTGACAGCTGCAGGAAGCAAAAATCAATTGTGTTTGTTTACCTTAAAAATATAATACATGTGTCTTGATCCCAAGGCTGATACATGGCAACTTATCATAGACTGACTCTTACTTGAGTTTGTGTAGAGTGTCTGGTTACAGCTGTAACATAGTCTGTTTCCTACAAATAGCATCTCCTTTAGTCTTATAGTGTTTCACCTGCTGCTTGGCCCCCATCATTGCTGCTTGAAGCTGGCCTATAGGCCTATTTTCAAATATATTGTAGCCTATACACTCTTACACAATATAGTTAATCGTGTTAATAACGGTTTATTATTTCTCTAATAACTAGGCTACTGCTTATTTCTGTATTTGGGACTGGTGGGCCTAATTGATGGTGTGAACTCAATCAGTTAGATAGGCTGATCATTGACTAAATAAATTCCTAATATGTGAACAAAGGTGCGCTGTTCATTTGTGTATTTTGTCCTGTCAACGTTGTCTGTAAAGCAGCTACGTGTACCACCCATAGGGTATCACCTGCAAGTGATAGATGGCGATGGTAAAGCGCAGCCCTATGGAACGGGTTTTAAGGGGCACTGTTTCGACAGCGCCATTGGGCTGCGCTTCAATTTCGCCATCTAGTGGTTTAAAGTGTGAATTACAAGTGCAGTTCTCACAGTAAACCGCTAGATAGCGATGGTAAAGGGCAGCCCTATGGAACGGGATTTTAAAGGGCACTGTTTCGACAGCGCCATTGGGCTGCGCTTCACTACCGTTATCTAATGGTTTAAAGTGTGAATTACAGGATGGAGCCGGAATCACTGATCTGACTCTCCGTCTCTGTCGACGCTTGGAATTGCAACGAGTTTTCTTTAGCATGGTAAAGAAAGAGCCGGAGGATAGACAGACACGTGTTAGATTAAAACATGGCAAACTGTAACTGGGATGGCAATTATCGATGATTTCTTGGCGCAATTATTGTCTAATAGTCAAACAAATTCCGCATTCTTATAGCATTAAACACAATATCAGTATTTTTGTAAATAATATCAATTTCTGCATCATTAATTCAGCATTGTATTATTTGTCCACTCTCCGCTGGCATCCTCAGAATATTTCAGGACCATGGGTCTTCCTACTGCTCTGCATACATGGGGGCCACGGACTCACCTCTTTCCCTGACAACTGTAAGTGTGTGTGCGCGTGTGTGTGTGTGTGCGTGTGGGATTGTGTGATCTACATGTTATACTTTTTTTGTCTTTGCTATCATCTTTCACTCTCATTTGAGACTGCCAAATGTCAACGAATATGAATGCCCTCTCACTCGATGTGTGTGTGTGGTGTCAGTGGTCGTAGGCAAGCGTGAAGGCAGTGTCACCCTGAACTGTCCCACGGAGCTGAAAGGGGAGGTGACATGGTGGAAGCATGAGCGCGGCCAGGACCCGTACACCCTGGACCAGAACGATTACGACATGGAGGGGCACAGCCTGACGCTCTCTGACCTGGGTGGCCCCCTGCTGGGGGAGTACAGCTGCTGGGGACAAGACGGAAAGCTGTCCTCTTTATACGTGCTGCTGGATGCTGAGGAAGAGGAGGAAGACACCACTGGTAAGTGTGTGTGTGTGCGTGTGTGTGTGATCTATACTATATTTCTCTGATAATTTTTATAGACTTTACTACAGCAGCAGGTTCAATGCTCGCACTGTGTTTCAATAAAAATGAGATGTACCTCTATCTCTCACACCTCGGCTTCCTGTACCTGGTTGCTATACTGTTGATTCTGTTGGTTTTGGCCAGTATCACCCTGTCACTGCCCTGGTATCTGTGTTGATAAAATTAATTTTCTCCAGTACATTTACATATAGTCATTTAGCAGACGCTCTTATCCAGAGCGACTTACAGTAAGTACATGGGACAATTCTCCCGAGGAAATTAGGGTGAAGTGCCTTGCCCAAGGACACAACATCATTTCACACAGCCAGGAATCGAACCAGCTGATTACTAGCCCGATTCCCTAACCACTAAGCCACCGGACACCCTGTAGCGCCCTGTCTCTGCCCTATGTCCTGTCTAAGCCCCCTTTGTCTGTGTGCGTAGAGTCTCAGCTGAGCTGCCGAGCCAGTTCCTACAACTGCTCCTTCACCTGCACCTGGAACAAGAGCGAGGTCACCGCCCTGCGCCTGGGACTGGGCCCTGACTGGTAACAGAACAACCGCACCACACGGAACATATACTGTACATACCAGTACACATCCGCACGGACGGACCTGTCTCACCCATCATTCGCCTCCCTTTTATGTCTCTAGTTTGGAGGGTAAGCCATCCTGCTCCTGGGTCAGTCCCAATAACGGAGAGCCCGAGGGACTCGAGGGAGGAGGCTACACCTTCACCCTCCTCCACCCCTTCTCAGCCTACTCCGAGGAGAGCACCGCCTTGCTGGTGACCGCAGAGGCCATCGACGACCGCTCGTACTTCAGGGAGACCAAGCAGTTTTACCTGAGAGACATTGGTGAGTAGGGCCGTTTGCGCGGAGTTTGTGCTCGTGTGTTCGCGTACGTGCGTGCGTTGGGTGAAGCTAAGTACGCTAACTGGCTGGAGTGATGCATTCGTGAGTTTGTGACTCGCTGACAGAGGGTCCTTTGCATATTTGCAGTTCAACCCGACAGCCCACAGGCGGTGAAATGCCGGGTGGAGAAGCAGATGTTAAAGGTCACAGTGGAGCCTGCGTCCACCTGGACCACACCCGGAGCTTCTACCCTCTGGAGCATGAGATAGAGTACCGGAAAAAGGACGACGGAATGGTATACAACCTATCCTACAGCACATCCTTACGTTAGATACAGAAACACATACTATGCATTGTTCCATGTACGGAAACACATACATGCGCCAGATAACACGTGTACTCTGTCTAGAAAACACTCTCATACTAAATCCGATTCAACGAACTGTGGAATCAGTTAATGAATCGATTGATTCATGAATTCATCTCTTTTATTTTTCTCCCTTTTCCTTATGTCTCCTTCTCTTCCTCCTTCCCCCTTTCTCTCGGTCTCCCTCCCTCACTATCTCTATTTATTCTTCTCTCTCTCTCTGACTTTCTCTCCCTCCCCCTGTCTCTGCAGGTGGAGAGGTCGACCACTGGGCTCATCCCGAGGGAAGTGAGTGAGCTGAGGGTGCGTTCCAGAGACCCTTTCGTGCTGTCAACCTGGAGCCAGTGGAGCCCCTGGAAAAATGTAACCCCAGAGATTTCCTTCCTGACCCTCGAATCTGTCTAAGGGCCTTTCCTTCCCCTGTCTCCCCTTGTCACTCTGTACGGTTACACTCACCCCTGCCTCCCAGTCCTTCTGCATCCTCACCCCTGCCTCCCCCCATCTCCTCCCTGGATCTCAGCACTGTCACACCTGTCTCACCTCTCTCACCTGTCTCCCTCTCTGCGCCTCTAGATGGCACACTCACCACCCTTGCCCCCCCTCGATTGGTTGTTTATTTATCTTTCGTAAAACGTAATTGCTATATTATTTAACTATTTATACGTGAATCTATTTATCTATCCATGTATTTATTTTGTTCATGTAATTTATCAGTAGGCCTAGACACTGTGAAATGGGTTTATCATTTTAATTAAGTTATTATTCAATGCAAAGAAAATGTTTTTACGGTGGTAGTGAGGCATACTTGAAATACCATGGTATTTCTCTTATATAATGACAATTTAAGCTATAGCCTTGAACTGCTGGGTCCCTCTAAATGGAGAAGAGCCGGGTTAGGTTAGCGAGCCAGTATGTACAGTAGGCCTACAGTATTGTGGTGTGAGATGTGGCACTGTCTGACTTCTGGTGTTTCGGTGTAACCTGGTGGTTTGGTCTTCCCCTTGTGCGTCACAAACCATCTGGCTATTAAAAGCCTCTGTGTTTCCTGCCCTGTACTTCTGTTTCCTTGTTTATTTGTGTGTGTGACTTTTGTCTATTTATATACATGTGCGTGCAACACCTTATTTCAACATGTAAACACTGTACTTTTCCCCATATTACGAATGCTATTTGCGCATGTAGTCATCATTAGGGCGTGTCCTTATTGAAAAGCATAATGTCAACTACTACACTGGACACTGTGGTTGCATGATCACAGTCGAACATTTCCCAGTTCGCACGTCGTGACTAGAATAGGCTATACTGGGTTATAGAGCGAAACTCAGATGAACAACCAGCGAGGACTACAGTTGACTGGTGGTTCTTATGACCCACAGATAACTGTCATCCCATCCCAACAACACGCTGCCCTGAACTAAATGTGTTAGTATCTTAAATGACTAACTATAAAATACATTCGTACTCAAAGCCAACAAATTCAATCTCACTACAATCATGGGCCTCTGGAAACAAGTTGTAGCCTATTCTCAGATTACACGGTGTGGTTATAAGCAAATCCATCCCCGTTTATTAATTTCACAGGACTACCCAATACCAGCAGCAGTACCCCTCATGTAACGTTAGATACTGTATACAGTACAGATATACAGGAGTAGCACTATACATTAATATTCTTACATCGATATTGTAGGACTACTTTCATAATAGCCTAGATACTGTAGGACCAGCACTACATTCTTGCAACATTCACACTAGTAACTGTATATGTTACACTGTATGACTTTAGTTGCCATTGTTGTTTGCCTAGATTTAATGCAAACTGTGTCTTCGTAAGGCAATGTACTCATTCGCAGTAGCCTTCACATGCACACAGCAGCGCCGCAACCTCAGACCCACGTTTGAACAGAGCGAATTAAACCTTTTCATCTACACTTTGATTGACAGGTGCATTTTAAACAAGAAAAGAAGAAGAGGGGTTGTAAAACGAATGATCGAAGGATCTGCTGCAAAAACAAGAAAAAGTAGAAGAAGACAACGCTCTTTTGGTGCCCATTGCCATGGCAGACAATTGACAGCTGCAGGAAGCAAAAATCAATTGTGTTTGTTTACCTTAAACATATAATACATGTGTCTTGATCCCAAGGCTGATACATGGCAACTTATCATAGACTGACTCTTACTTGTGTTTGTGTAGAGTGTCTGGTTACAGCTGTAACATAGTCTGTTTCCTACAAATAGCATCTCCTTTAGTCTTATAGTGTTTCACCTGCTGCTTGGCCCCCATCATTGCTGCTTGAAGCTGGCCTATAGGCCTATTTTCAAATATATTGTAGCCTATACACTCTTACACAATATAGTTAATCGTGTTAATAACGGTTTATTATTTCTCTAATAACTAGGCTACTGCTTATTTCTGTATTTGGGACTGGTGGGCCTAATTGATGGTGTGAACTCAATCAGTTAGATAGGCTGATCATTGACTAAATACATTCCTAATATGTGAACAAAGGTGCGCTGTTCATTTGTGTATTTTGTCCTGTCAACGTTGTCTGTAAAGCAGCTACGTGTACCACCCATAGGGTATCACCTGCAAGTGATAGATGGCGATGGTAAAGCGCAGCCCTATGGAACGGGTTTTAAGGGGCACTGTTTCGACAGCGCCATTGGGCTGCGCTTCATTTCCGCCATCTAGTGGTTTAAAGTGTGAATTACAAGTACAGTTCTCACAGTAAACCGCTAGATGGCGATGGTAAAGCGCAGCCCTATGGAACGGGATTTTAAAGGGCACTGTTTCGACAGCGCCATTGGGCTGCGCTTCACTACCGTTATCTAATGGTTTAAGTGTGAATTACAGGTACAGTCCTCACAGTAAACCACAAGATGGCGATGGTAAATGGAACAGATGACATCTGTGTTTGCACTTCAGGGCCACCGTACATTGTCAAGACCCGCCTACGTATACTATAAACCTTTGGAGATATCTTTCGGATGAAGTCGTATGAATTATTATCATTGACCAACTGAAAATACTTAATTAACGTTATAACTACAATGGAGCTCATGAGACTTTGCTGGTGCATACATCTAGTCAATTTCTTTATACACTTGTGTTGCGTGTCAGGTAAGAGAACCTTTTATCTGACTTGCTAGGTGGATCTGTAGCCTAAATTGCTAGCTAGTGCTGACTGTGGTCAGTGGAACTGTTTTTCGTACACAAGAACAAGCTAGTTAGCTTGCAATTCAAGATAATTCAGCTTGCATTGTCACGATTTCTTTACTCCTCCCGTCAATAGCTCCCTGGCTATTAAGCAGTACTCAGTTTGCCATGTTTTATACATAATCCAAACTCACTTGCATATATAGTGTCGCAGGGATGACGTTTTATTGTAGGCCAACCCGGAAGTTAGTGTCGCATTTCCCTCGACATAAAGCCATATGGGATGTTTCCATTGGCTTTTGGATTATTGCAGAAAATAAACTCTGTAGCGATCAGACGTTTATGATACCCACACGTTTTGTTCAGAAATATACTCCTCACCTATGTACATAAAGTTGTATGATTTTTTAAGGGTAATTGTAATTGCCAGAAATTCAAAGGTAATGTAGCAGTCTATGAACGAACTACACCACTGTCGCATGACTTTTACGTCACCTCAACCATGTTTTAAACTTCTTATTTCGCACTTGTGCAATACAAGTTATCTAGAGCTAAAGCTATTCTGATTAAGGTATTTGGTATAATGCCTACAGTATATATTACAAAAAATACTAACTTATATTGTAGCCTATAGCCTATATCTCATAAATATTTCTATATGGTTCTGAACCTCTATCCCAACAGCAAACACTGTAGAATCAAGATCTTAAAATGAAAAAAATATGAATATAACACCCATTCACTTACACATTCCCCTTTCCCTCTGCATGTCCAGGTCTTGGGGTCAACGAGCTGTTATATTTCCGAGTGATCAGCCCTGAGGACATAGGCTACATCTTCAGTGCTGCGCCCGCCAAGGACTTTGGAGGAGACTTTGTGAGTGTGAGAGCAGCCAAGCCAACAAGTCTTCCTTGATTTCCCCTCATCTCTCTCTCTCTCTCTTTCTCTTTCTCTCTCTTTTTCTCTCTTCTCTCTCTCTCTCTCTCTCTCTCCCCCCCCCCTTTCACTCTCTTACTTGCTCACTCGCTCGCTCTCTCTCCCCTGGTGTCTCCGCAGGTGTCTTCCTATGACGAGATCTACTTGGTGCCAGCAGAACCAGCCGATGGATGTTCAGAGCTCAGGAACAGAGGACTGATTCACGGACAAGTGATCCTCCTGGAGAGGGGGTAATGATGTGTGTTTTGTGATGCACTGACAACCCGAACTCTCTCCCGGAAAAGGGGGGGGGAGGGGAGGGGAACCGTGCGTGTTTGTGTCTGTCTTTGCGACGCGTCGATCAATTGTCGCAAAAGCTGTCTGCATATCTCGCGTGCCTCCCCCGACCCCGACGGCCCCCAGTCTCATCCTGGCGCGTGTCCGTGTGCAGGGGCTGCTCCTTTGTCCACAAGGCCCGAGCAGTGGAGGAGGCCGGGGGCACCGCCGTGCTCATAGCGGACGACGCGGCGGACAACGACAGCCAGTTCCTGGACATGATCACGGACGGCAGCACGGCCAAGCCCAGCATACCCGCTCTGTTCCTGCTGGGGCGGGACGGGTAAGGGGAATCTCGTTTCCTTCCTCTCTGTTGTCCGTGACCTGTCCTTCTCTCTCTCTCTCCCTCATCCTCCGACGCTCTGCCTATCGCTTCGCCCTCATGTTGTCGTCTGTGTCTCCCTCCTAGATTGATGATCGGAAGGTCCCTCCAAAGACAGGCCCTGCCCTGGGCTGTGATCTCCATTCCTGTCAATGTGTCCTCGCTGGCCTCTTTCCCTCTCAAACAGCCCCCCTGGACACTGTGGTAGCCCACACACTCACACACACACACACACACACTCACAGAGGTACCTGCACATTCAAACACTTTAGCCTCTGTAAGTGCTGGAACACACAAAGACACCCTGATGTAAACAAACCCCCTGGACTCTCCGGTTGGTTAAGAAGGAGAGACTGACAGTATTAGTGTCTATCACCCTGGACTCTGATTGGCTGTCATTAGAGAGGAACTCTGACATCCTACACTCTGATTGGCTTTTATTGGGAAGGAACAACACCGTCCTGGATCTTGATTTGCTTAAACTGTGACTGGAATGACCATCCTGGACTCTGGTTAGTACTGGAGAGTTCTCTTAAAGGGCCACGCACGGACACACCTGGTCTGGGGGTCGGCCCATCGCTGGATGATGCTCTGAGTGGACGACTTGAACGCCAAAACGTCTGCGGATCCTCAGATCTCACTGAGATGGATGGTGCTGACTCACACCTGGACCTGTGAATAGGTGGAGACTGGACAGTAGTGGGCAGGTGGTCTCCAGACTGATGAATCATCCTCGTGTGGCTGTTGCCATGATATCAACAAAGATGAATTACAAGCACATGACCTGTATAACAGACTTCGTTATGTTTGTGGATTGATTAAAATCCAATTGTAGAAAAATAAAGAAAAGGGTAACAGCACACCTGTTAAATCAAGGGCTGCATCACCAAGGACTGTTGACTGCTGACCCATACTGTATCCCTATTGTAGGTCACATGACAAGCTAGTGTTGCTGTAATAATTGTGTGCTACTCAGGTACAGTCTGCTCTGGGGTCGGGAGTGGGGGTGTAAATTAAGGAGAGTTTAAATGAACTGTTTTGTTTGGAATTAATCTATATAGGATTAGAATTTCAGTAAATCTGATGTGTTTCTGAGGAAAATAAACTGTTATTTGTACTGCTTTCATCACTCTTGAATGTAAACCCTTCAACCATGACATTTCCTGAATGAAATAAGACTATTGATGCAAAATATATACATATATATATATGTATATATATAGAACAACCACAATAATACTTCTGTAGTGGACACACGCACCTCAAACAATACTGGAGGCAAGTGAAACATCAATTTTCACATTGTAACTTGTTTCAGTATTTTAACACTGAAACAGTTCCCTAGAAAAATTAAAGAATAAATACAGATTAAATCAACTGCTTAGGGATGTCCTTTATTTTACCATTGTGCATTATGATGTATAGGTTTTTTTTAAACACTAAACGGTTAACACATACATATAAATAAGTTATCTTATGAAATCTCTTTATTGACACATTCATGAGATATTGGAGTTGTTCATGAAGTCTAAAATGTTGATAGTTTAAGTGAATATATTCTAGAATCCATGCTGTTATGACACAATAGCTCCTTCAGACATCCTGCAGTCCTACAGCACCATCTAGAGGAGAAATAAGGAGTTGTAGGTAAGGGACATACGAAGGTCAGAACTATGAACTGAAATCGAAAGTATATTTCTGACATTGCATAAACGAAGAAAGTCGCCATTTCAGGGGTGTGGGACAGACCTGGGAGTTATATGCTGTAAGCTTTTAAAAAGGTAAAGAGTAAACGTTATTGTTTTGGTCAGAATTACAACATAAAGATACTCTGCATTGGGCTCAGTCTCGATATTAGTCGATATTAGCAGCAGCATTTCCAGAAACCATGGCTGAGAAATTGGAGAGTTTCCTGAACTGTCACGTCTGCTCAGAGACTTTCAGCGATCCTGTGTCTCTGGGCTGCCACCACAGCTTCTGCTCCAGCTGTCTGACTAAGTTCTGGGATCAAGCTGGAAACAAGAACTGTCCAGTCTGTAAGAGAAGGTTTTCTAAAGAGTTTCCAGATATTAACTTTTCATTGAAGGATTTAGCTGACTCATTTGCTGGGAGACAGAAAGCAGGATCGTCTGAAGAGAGGAGAGGAAAGGAGGGGGTGGAGTGTAGCAAACACTCAGATGAGTCTAAGACAGAGTCTGGTGTCGTCAGAGAGTCTGAGGTGCTCTGCAGTCTGCACAGTGAGAAGCTGAAGCTGTTCTGTCAGGAGGATAAAGAACCCGTCTGCCTGGTGTGTCAGACCTCCAGGAAACACAGATCTCACACCTGTGTCCCAGTAGAGGAAGCTGCCCAGGATCACAGGGTGAGAGGAAGAAGATTGTCACATAAACCTGGTGTTTTGAGATCAGATACAATAACACTGTTGAAGTGGTCAAGGTTTCCTTTAATGGATGATACTTGTGTAAACTATTTTTCATTTATGTTGCCATTGCACAATAATTTACAATCTCTCTTTTCTGGTTCATTATAGATTAAGATTGTAAATGTATGTCATGTGTCATTTCAGGAAGATATTCAGACTGCCCTGAAGCCCTTAGAAAAGAAGCTAGAGGACTGTAATAAAGTTAAACTAACGTGTGAAAAGATTGCAGAACACATTGAGGTACAGTACAGTTTGTGTTAGCCAATGCTGTGACTAACATGCTTTGAATCGATCAGTAAAGATTTGTTTATTATTGTAAAACAAATAATCAAATGCTAATGTGAGGTCTTCTCTGACTCTAACAGACCCAGACAGTAAACACAGAGAAGCAGATAAAGGAGAAGTTCAACAAGCTTCACCAGTTTCTACATGAGGAAGAACAGGCCAGGACTGCAGCTCTGAGGAGAGAGGGCAAAGAGAAGAGTGAGGCAATGAAAGAAAAGATTGAGGGAATAAATAGAGAGATGGCCTCACTTTCAGACACAATTGAAGCCATAAAGCAGGAGCTAAATGCAGATGATGTTTCATTCCTGCAGGTAAGGATGTGTTTCAGTTGACAATTCATGCTAATCTGATACATGGTTTTGATGACATTGCTTATCATTGCTCTTTTCTGTTCATTCAGCACTTCAAAATCACAGAGAAGAAGTACGTGAATTTATCATTAATCTTTTCTTTGTTTAACTTCTAATCTCTACCCTCATCCACACTGATAATGAACATTTGTTCCAGAGCCCAGGTCACACTGCCAGATCCACAGCTGGTCTCAGGAGCGCTGATAGACGTGGCTAAACACGTGGGCAACCTGACCTTCAGAGTGTGGGAGAAGATGAGGGGGGTGGTCAGCTTCACTCCTGTCATTCTGGACCCCAACACTGCAGCTCCCGGGCTCTCTATGTCTGATGATCTGACCAGTGTTAGATACACAGGCTCAAAACAGCAGCTCCCTGACAACCTTGAGAGGAACACCAAGTACGCCTCTGTTCTGGGTTCTGAGGGGTTCAGCTCAGGGAAGCACAGCTGGGAGGTGGAGGTGGGGGACCATCCTGTCTGGTATGTAGGTGTGGCCAGAGAGTCAGTAGACAGGAAGGGGGAGATACAAGCATCCCCAGAGTATGGAATGTGGTGTATAGCGCAGACGAGTGGTAAGTACACTGATGGTCTGGTTAACACTCTCCCTCTGAAGAGGAGACCCCAGAGGATCAGAGTTCAGCTGGACTGGGACGGGGGGGAGGTGTCCTTCTACGACCCTGAAGACATGACTCACATCCACACTCATGAAGTCACCTTCACTGAGAAACTCTATCCATACTTCTCTATTGGAAGAGCTGGTGATGCCAAACACCCTGACGTAAAGATCTGCCAATCAGAGGTGTCTGTGATGTCATCCCAGTGAGGTGTGTAGTAGTTGTACCTGTATGTTGTTGTTGATGATGAAGATGATGATGTTGATGATGGAGATGATGATGGTAGAACATGCAGGAGGAAGATCCCATCTCTCTGCTCTGTTGGTCACTCAGTGCAGTTTGAGAATCTGATGGTTGATGACCTGGTGGGTGATCTGCATTTGAGCAAGATCTCCAGATGTGTTTGTGAGGGAGGGGATATTCTCTGTACGGGGTCTCCGTACAGTTTGAGGCAACATAAATTGTATCTTTAAATCACAATATAATCTATTGTTACTGAGAGGTTAGGATTACATATCTTATACATTGTCATACTATTGATTCCAGTGGATTGTTTGACATTGACAAAATGAAATGGTAGAATGTTATACAAAATGAATGTTAAAATGTTATATAATCATGTTCTGTGCTGCATCCTTACAAATCATTGTACCCACCAGCACATTTAAGCACATTTTATTTTCATAAAATGAAAATGTATATGCTGTTGTTCCATGTCATTATTTGAAAAGTTGATGTTGATTCACTGTAGTTGGAAACATCTAAATTAAAGTTCTATACAATGAATGGAAAGTGTTTTTTGCTATTTCATTCTGTAAAACATATCCATAATTACTCAAAAACAAGCGAAGCAGGTTCATGCAGGAGGACGCGAGACCTAGCGCGACTAGCAATCGTCATCACGTGTCAAGGCACACCCTCCTAATAGGGCGGGGTATAAAGCAGGGATCCCGGCTCCTGCGCTGCTAGTGCAACACAGATGCTCTCGGTCTCCTGCGGCCTCCACCTCCCCGGCCTCCTCCCTTTGTCTGATTCTTCTTTTTCTTTCTCAGGGGGAATGCGGTCGCTGCTCTCTGCCCGGATGTCGAGACGGTGTCTCTGTTGGGTGCGGCAGGGAGACGCTGCGAGCACAACCATACGCCAAATCAAATATTACATGATGTATTGCATCTTGTGGAATAAAGTATCGGTTAACAAACTACAGTCCTCCTTCCTGAACCACTTTAAAGAATTTTCCAGAACAGTACCAGGAGAGAAAGATGTGTTCACATGATGTCATGTCCTGTCTGTGTTCTACATCCTCTCTGGTGCTGTGACTGACAGCCTTTCCCTGCCTCTCATCTACAACCTGATGCTGTGAATGTTACACTGGACAAATCTTTAATAATAAGTACAGAAAACATGTTGGAAACTGGAGATTGACTAGTAACATACATAACCCTTTTTGAAGATGTCCTACCTTATGAAATCACAAGAAGAAAATGTGATGTTTGTTACTTAAATTCTCATTTTATTGATAACACCTTGACACATTTCCTTAAGTTAGAGAAACACATGTAGCACATTGGAGAGAACAGAGCCATAACCTGAAGAATCAGAGAAATACAGGATCAATATTATTATACAGAAGAAACCCAAACTGAGGAGAAAGAGCCCAGGAGGAACTGGAAAGAGCCGACTGCTGAGAGAAGATGGAAGGAGGTTTGAAACAGAGGGAGGAGGAGCAGGGAGGCAGAGATCCTCCAGAGTGGTCAGCTCAGTGTTGTCAGGGCAGGAGGGGCTCCCTGCTGGGTGGGAGGAGATACAGGAGTCTCAGAGAGACCACATTCCTCCTGCTGACTCCCTCCATGATAACTCACTGCTGTGGGGAGGGGGGAGAGCGCTGTTGTGTTGTGGCAGTTTGAAATTACCAAAATGCAGTGGCAACTTGACTCTTTAGTGAGCAATTTCCACCCTGATACAATAATGTTAGTCGGTCTATGCTGGGCTTGGGCTATAGTATCAGAGGCACTCCTTAAGTTTTCAACCATCAAATAAAACCAGTCTGCATTGACAACACTGAGCCCAGATAGAAAAGCATGCTATTGAATCATCATTACATAAATATCATCATCATCTTCCTTCTTGTCACTATAGCAATCCGTGTAACAATCATTTTCATCAAATCATCTCGAGACCACAACAGTTGTATGCACTTAAAAAGCGGAGAAAATAGATAGAGAAAGGTTTAGTACACCGGCATTCCGTAGAAAATGAAAAAACAAAACAAACGAACACCAAAAACTAGTGTCCCATCGACTGTCATGCAAAGAAAAAGCCAGCTAAATAGGGGGTTGTCGTTCGGGATACTGAACGCTCCCTCTTGTTAAACACGTGTGTCTGGTGATAATGCTTTCCAGGACTAGTAAACACACCTTGAAGAAACAGAAAGAACAGCATCTTTATACGTGCTTCTGCTTGTGGAGGGAGGTTCACATGTCTGGTCAGAACTGTGACTCATCAGCGTCTCCTGATGACCTCTGACCTCCATACGGGATCAGGAAGTGACCAGGCCGGCCAATGAGAAAGAGGGAGTGTGCTGGGTGTGAGGAGAGCCCACTTATCCCCGAGCTCATCCAAGATGAACCCCCCATCCTGGACAGAAGGGTTGGAGTGACACCAAGACACACGGACACAGTCTGAGGGGAACTGGGATGCACACCTACAGGACGTTTAAAAGGATCGTCCACAGACAACACAAACGTCATGTTGTTAGTTTGAGTTTGGCAGGAGAGCTCCTGATAGGTCCTTTTCATCTTGAAGGGACAGTGTTTGCACACGTGCAGGAGCAGTACGTTAGAAACTTAAGAAAAGCACAATCAAATGTCTGATCAAAGAAATAAATAATCACAATAAATATGAACCTGAGGACTAACCAAACCAGCTGACCGTCTGCCTGCCCAATGAGAAGACTTCAATAGCCTCTCTCAGAATCGTATAATCAGCCAATTGCCACAAGACCCCCATGAAGGCAGCCAATGACTACAGGGCTGTGAGCAAGTCTAAAACATCTGTCCCTCCTTCCTGACTCAGGCACAGACATGATGATAAAACAAGATACCACTCCATTATAACACAAGTCAAAAAGGAAGATATGAAACATGTGAACAAAGATCAGGACTACGGGAGGAGTGAGTGCTGGGGTAAAGACAGAGGGCTCTAAGTCCCCTGAAATCAAACCTTCTCCCCTCACGTCCCTCTCTCCCACGTCTCACAGATAACGCCACACAGGAGCCATGGGGGTTCCCTTCACACACACACACGCACACACACACACTGCTTTCAAAATGTCAGACCTAAGGCGCATATCATTGCTCTAAAATGAGCAACAGCAACCAGAACACTGAGACAAAAGCAAGTTAAAAAGTGAACACACACACACACACACACCAGGATGTGCCATGAGCTCACACAATCCACCTCTTAGAAACGCCCTCATCTCTCCAGACAAACTAATTCTACTACAAAGATGACTCTGCACTGACTCCAACCACTAGGGGCGCTACAGAGCTGAGTACATTTATAAACACCAGCTCAACACCAAAGCAAGAGGGTTTTTCTCTCCTCAGATGGGGTTTGAGTCAACACAAAAAAGGCAAAATACAAAATAAATAAACCAAGAATAAAGTCACTTAAAGATAAATACAGCCAGTAAACTGTTAATGTTTATGATCTTTTGTTTCAAACAGTTAAATAATGATTTGACAGTGGAAGACACCAAACCAAGCTCTCTGGCCTATTCACATTCTCAAACAGGAAACCTCAATCTGCCTCCTCAATATCCCTGGACAAACACACGTCATCGTCTTGTGTTTACAACGTCACACACACACACTCTTACTCACTCACACATTCACAGACACCTAGTCAAACAGACATCCCTTCCCCATTGAATAGTTTTTACTTAAACATGAGCTTAGGCATACTATAGTATACAAGAAGCCAATACAAAACTGCCAATAGCATATATATTGTTTCACTTAATAGCCACAATAAAAAACAGCCAATGTGAATACCGGAAAAATCATGCGTCCTTAAAAAGAGAAAAAAAACGAAACGATGTTCTTCAACTCTAGAAACCATCAAGGATTCAGAATGATACAAAGTACATATACAGTTGCAAATAATAATAAGATGAATAATATAGATATTTGTGTTAATTATAATAATATTCCTTAATAATAATAATCGATTTCACCTAAAACTTTACATACTGTATGTCCTGTGTGGTGTTAACGCGACACAATTCAGAAGAGGATGAGGAGGGGTCAGAGAGGGGAGTGTGGAAGAACCAGGGGTACACTGGAACCTCAACACCCCCTGCCCCCCTTAAAAAACCCTTACAGCACAGCAGAATACTGGGTCATGTTCTGGGATCGGTCAGTGGGGTTAGTGAGGGAGAGGGAGGAAGAGGAGAGGGGGTGTCGTGGATCGGGGTGCAGTGGTGCAGGCGACAGACAGGGGGCGATAGTTGTAGAAGAAGAGACGTGTGTGTGTGTGTGTGTGTGTGTGTGCTAGGAGGGAAGCCTGGGAGGGTGGGTGTGGGGGCACTGGGCACTAAACCACAACAACCCCAGACTAGCTTTCTAATCCCCTCCTTCGTCTCTCCCTCTCCATCTTTCTCCTTCTTCTCTCTCTCCCTCTTCCTCCTTCTCTCTGCAGCACAGTACTCACAGGCCAGGCGAGGCCTCCGCCATGCTCCCCCTGGAAGACACAAGAAAGAAGGTCATCACACGCGTTTCAGCTCCGTTACAGACTGAGTGAATGTCACGTGACCCCGCGACAACCACCGGACCATCTGTCTAACCCTCCTCGCTCTCTCTCTCTCCTCCTTCCTCTCTCTCCTCCTTCCTCTCTCTACCCACCTCACTGCATGGGGGCTGCGGGCGCTCCGGAGCAGTGGAAGTGCACGTTCTGCCACTTGCTCTCCCGGCGGTGCCAGACGCGCGTCTCCTCGGACTGGCTGGAGCGCGGCCGGCCCTGGGCGTCCACACACTGGGTGAGGCGGATGTAGGCGATGCAGGCGGCGTCCTCGCCGATCAGGTGGACGTGGGGGTTGAGGATGGTGGTGTGGATGGGCTTGCTGTTCTTGGCCAGGACTGAGATGGGAGGGAGGGAGGAGGAGAAGAGAGACAGGGAGAGAGGAGACAGATGGAGATATGATGCTGCTGTTGATTATCAGCTATCCTCCTGCCTGCTTCGTTCTGTCTTACAGGACTCTTACAGTTCTCAAAGTAGAAGCGGTGGAAGTCCATGCCCTCTACCAGGTTGCCCAGAGCCTCTGGCTCAAACGAGGTCAGACCGGGATCACAGATCTTCCTGCAGAGAGGAACACACAAGCACACACACACACACACACACACACACACACACACAATCATTATAATCATTAAAGTGCTATGCATACACATAACGAACAAGTATAATATGTATGCTGTATAGCTACTGAGATCCCCACAGAGGAAACACACACACACTAGTATCCATGTGAACAGAAGAAGCTTCTGGACTTACGCGTAAGCTTCGAAGTCTCCGTTGTTGATGGCTTCGATCAGCTGCTCAGTGATCTTGATGATCTCCTGTTTACGTGCTGGGAAAGGAGCACAGTGACGCACTTTAACCAGGTGTGTGTGTGTGTTGAGTGTCTCTTTAACCAGGTGTGTGTGTGTGTGTGTTGAGTGTCTCTTGAACCAGGTGTGTGTGTGTGTGTTGAGTGTCTCTTGAACCAGGTGTGTGTTGAGCTTGTTAACGAGTGTTGGGGCATAGTTACGAACATTCCCCCACACTGACAGGTGCATCCTGTACACACCATCAAGTGCTGGTTGGGCAATGGAAGTGCACAGCACACTCAGCATGCTAGGCATGTTACACACACACACACACACTCACGACACACACACACACCTATAAATACACACACAGGAGTTAGAGAAAACCATTAACAACACAATCAAAAGCTCTCTGCTTCTGTTAAACACCATCTAACTCCAATCTATCTCTCCATCTATCACCTTGTCATTGCTCCAGGCAGTCTGTGACACACACACACACACACACACACACACACACTGACACACACACACACACACACACTGACACACACACACACAGTCCTGCTAGTCCAATCTCCCAGTGTCCCCTGACTAGGTTAGCACACAGGGGTTAGGGGCAGGGGCGGGGTCATGCAGTGTGTACTCACTCTGTAAGGAGAGGGAGGGGCTGGGGGGGGTCCGAGGGGGAGGGGGGGACAGGGGGGGGAGGGGGGGGAGGTGGGGTGTGTCTGCGGGGGGGTGGGCCTGGAGACCACGTGGGCCTCTGTCTCTGGTGCTGCGCCCGACGCACGCTGCTCACCAGGTCTGTGAGACGAGACACTGGCCCCCCGGAAGGATGGAGAGATGGAGGGGTGGAGAGATGGAGGGGTGGAGAGAAGGAGGGGTGGAGAGATGGAGGGGTGGAGAGATGGAGGGGTGGAGAGAAGGAGGGGTGGAGAGGTGGAGGGACGGAGAGATGAAAGAAAGTAGAAGGGCATGGCGCAGATTCCAGACAGGGAGAGGAGGGTGAGAGAAAAAAAAGAAATCATTGAAAGAGTAGCAGACAGGCAGATGAAGGAAGTAAGGATTGCTGAGTGTGTCAGAGTGGGGTGCATGGGGGGGGGCTACTTACTCTGCATGGGGAAGGCAGGGGTGTGTGGGGGGGAGGGGGCGGACAGTGCAGCAGGAGGGGGGGTACTGGCTCCGCCCTCCCCGTCCGACACAGGCCCGGACCCCCGACGCACACAACCCAGCAGGTCAGAGAACTTGGTGGCTGGGAGGGTCCACATGGAGGGGGGAGACAGGTGAGGGAGAGAGGTACGGAGGGAGACAGAGAGGATGGGGGAGGGTCCACATGGAGGGGGGAGACAGGTGAGGGAGAGAGGTACGGAGGGAGACAGAGAGGAGGGGGGGTCCACATGGAGGGGGGAGACAGGTGAGGGAGAGAGGTACGGAGGGAGACAGAGAGGGGGGAGGGTCCACATGGAGGGGGGAGACAGGTGAGGGAGAGAGGTACGGAGGGAGACAGAGAGGATGGGGGAGGGTCCACATGGAGGGGGGAGACAGGTGAGGGAGAGAGGTACGGAGGGAGACAGAGAGGAGGGGGGGGTCCACATGGAGGGGGGAGACAGGTGAGGGAGAGAGGTACGGAGGGAGACAGAGAGGAGGGGGGGGTCCACATGGAGGGGGGAGACAGGTGAGGGAGAGAGGTACGGAGGGAGACAGAGAGGAGGGGGGGTCCACATGGAGGGGGGAGACAGGTGAGGGAGAGAGGTACGGAGGGAGACAGAGAGGAGGGGGGGTACACATGGAGGGGGGAGACAGGTGAGGGAGAGAGGTACGGAGGGAGACAGAGAGGAGGGGGTGAAGGATGAGAGGAGGGGCGTAAGCAGAAGTAAAGATCAGACCAGCCCGGGTCGGCTTGAGGAGACACACTGGGTGTGCTGGTGTGCGGTCCAGCCCAACAACCCTGGCTCCTGCCCAAGAACATCTGGCCAGCTGGCTGACCCCTCCACCCCCTCCACCCCTCTGGTCAGAGGTCATACCACAGATGTTGTTTTGGATGTTACAGAGTCTATTACCATCAAAACTTTTTTTTTATGGACATCTGTACACATACAATATGGTATGATGTTCGTTTGTGCACCCACATCTGAACAATGACTATGGGTTAGTGGTTGTTAGTGGTTGTCACTAACCGTAACCGCTATACATGATTTTCAATGTACATTTGTATTCATTTAGCATTAGGTGCTTTTATGCAAAGCGACGTACATATACTGCACATCCTCTCTTCTTCATTCATAAATCTGTCCTGTAGCTCTCCAGATGGACCTCATAGAGAGGGAACGAAGTGGTCAAGACCACAAGTAGTTCAGTCGTATTGACTTGGGCTGTAGTGCTGTTTCTGCTGTTCTTCCTTCGTCCACAGGGGGGAGTTAGTGAGCAGGTATTACAGTAACACAGTGTGGGCAGATCAGAGGGGAGCAGGATGAAAGGAGAGAAAGGAATGGATTGTGTACGCTTGTATGTGTGTGTAAATGTGTGTGTGTGTATGTATGTGTGTGTGTGTGTGTATGAGCATCCGTATACGTGTATCGTATGCACCTTCCTGCCACAGTAAATTCCTTGTTTGTGTGAACTTGGCGAATAAAGCAAATTCTGATTCTGATGTATGTGTGTGTGTGTGTGTGTGTGTGTATGTGTGTGTGTGTCACACAGCGCTGGGGGACATGCAGACTTACAGTAGACAGCAGGGGAGGGGCCCTGCGGCGTGTCTGGTAGGGAGCTGATGCTGGACTGGGTCTTAACTGAGCCGCTGTCTAAACTCTTCCCTGATCACACACACACAGACACCCAGCCGCCGCAGGGTGGGTGCAGGGTGGACGGATGGAGGGGAGAAGAAGAAGAGGATGAGGATGGAGGAGGCAGAGGATTGGACAGGAACATTGAAGGCGGGAGAGTTAAGAGGACGCAGGTTCTGATTGGATGAGCACGCGCCAATAAGCAACCTGAAGGTCTCTCCACTACAAGAAGGGAGAGACGGTCAGAACGCTATTCAGAACAAGGACCATGGAGGGGAGGATGATGATGAGGAGGAGGAGGATGATAGTGGGGGTGAAGATGGTGATGATGATGAGGAGGAGGAGGATAGTGGGGGTGAAGATGGTGATGATGGTGAGGAGGAGGAGGATAGTGGGGGTGAAGATGGTGATGATGGTGAGGAGGAGGAGGATAGTGGGGGTGAAGATGGTGATGGCGAGGAGGATAGTGGGGGTGAAGATGGTGATGATGGTGAGGAGGATCGTGGGGGTGAGATGGTGATGATGGTGGTGGTGTGATGATGATGATGATGATAGTGTTGATACTAAACATGAGGAGAGGTCTAGCTCTCTGCGGTGGTGGAGGGTTAGGGTTAGAGCCATCTCCCTTACTCACTCCTGTGGAACGCAGCCTGAACCACGTTCAAGCCCTGCTACACACCCAGCCCTGCTACACACCCAGCCCTGCTACACACCCAGCCCTGCTACACACCCAGCCCTGCTACACACCCAGCCCTGCTACACACCCAGCCCTGCCACACACCCTGCCCTGCTACACACCCAGCCCTGCTACACACCCAGCCCTGATACACACCCAGCCCTGCTACACACCCAGCCCTGCTACACACTCAGCCCTGCCACACACCCTGCCCTGCTACACACCCAGCCCTGCTACACACCCAGCCCTGCTACACACCCAGCCCTGCTACACACCCAGCCCTGCTACACACACCCAGCCCTGCCACACACCCTGCCCCGCTACACACCCTGCCATGCCACAAACACAACTCTTTGTCACAGATAAATATAAACATCAGATGCTCCACTAAAGCTTAACACAGGACAGGTGCTGCATCTACAGCTGTCTCACAAACACACACACACCCACGCACACACACACAAATGCCCCAGCAGACAGTACCAGTCTAAAGTTTAGACACATTTTCCCAGTACCAGTCAAAGGTTTGGACACATTTTCCCAGTACCCGTCAAAAGTTTGGACACATACACCCAGCCGCTAGCCAATCGATAACAAACCAGGATTTGCTGTAACTAAAACAATCACAAAAAATCACAAACTTCCCAATGTTCTCACCTGGATCTTGTGGTTTATGAAGCGAAGTGTCGAATGAGCTACAGAGGCTAATCCCCCCTGCTGCTATCGCTAGTCTACAGACTGGCTAACTCCTCTTGCTGCTATCGCTAGCTGCTCTATAGAGACGTGTCTACAGACTGGCTAACTCCCCTTGCTGCTATCGCTAGCTGCTCTATAGAGACGTGTCTACAGACTGGCTAACTCCCCTTGCTGCTATCGCTAGCTGCTCTATAGAGACTTGTCTACAGACTGGCTAACTCCCCTTGCTGCTATAGCTAGCTGATGTAGACAGAGTCTCCAGAGTGGCTAACCTTCCCTGCTGTCCAGAACCTGCACCCCCTCCTTACACGAGCCTCACATCGACCACAGCTCTGTTTCCTGTCAGCAGCTAAAAATACACCCCAAAGGTGCCTTTGCTGTGCTTCTGGGGGGGGGTTGGGAAGGTACAACACAATACACTAGAGCCTCTACATAGCAGGGAGAGGTGGATGGTGTGTGTGTGTGTGTGTGGAGGGGGGGTGCGGGGAAAGTACAGTACAGCTTTTACTTTGGAGGGAGGGGTGGGGGCAGACACACACGGTCAGTGTCTATGGAGAGGTGGGGGGGGGTCTTAGTTCTCTGTAGCAGAACAGTAAAACACTGAGTTCCCAAACCATTTCGGGGACTCACCGCACCCAGTAGAATGTAGACGTGTGTGTGTGTGGGTGCGTGTGTGTGTGTGCTTGCCCTCACCTTTCACGTCCTCATCCTCCACAGTGGTGTTGCTGCTGTCTGAGGACTCCTGGAGGACAGAGAAACACAGTCAGACAGGAGGACACACACACTTACACACACACAGAAGAATACGCACACGCCCACACACACACGGAGACATACACACACACACACACACACACGCACGGAAGCATACGCATATGCACACACTTACACACGCACGAAAGCACACGCACACGCACACGTACACACGCTTCCGCACAAATACACGCACACATACGTGTAAGCACACGAATACACACACACTTGCACACACTTGCACGCACACACACACACACATGCAAGCAAACACACACACACCTGCACACACACAAGCGTTGTAATGTAAGAGCACACACTTGTAAGAACAACCAAAACACAAGCAGAGTTGAACATCTGGGACTCTGTTCTCCCAGCCAGAGTATCAGATGTACGTGTCCATAGCCTCGTCTACGTTAGGGTATATAGAGCTGTCTGTACAGATCCACACACAGACTATTTAGCACAGATACAAATAACTTCACTCAGTACAGACATCTATACAGACAACCTTACTTAGTACATATACATATATACAGCCTTACCCAGTACAGATATCTATACAACCAGTGTTACGGAGTACACAGACCAGTACAGAGACTAATGGTATGCCAAATACACACATCTCTACAGGGGATCTACGGCACATCTATGTGGATGGTTCCAGTGAAACTACAGCTGGGTCAGGGCTGTCTTTAGACCTTCCTGGTGCTGTGCACAGCACAATACATGTCACTTCTCACCCACTTCAGTGTGTGTGTGTGTGTGTGTGTGTGTGTGTGTGTGTGTGTGTGTGTGTGTGTGTGCGTGTGTGTCGTATACGCGCATTACAATTTCCCTCATCCTGATAAAAGACGATTTCGGACCAAACGACCTGATAAGAGACAGACCTGTGACCAAATATGTGACCAAATCAAAACTCACAGATGGTACAGAAGCACCCATGCACCACCCTGAACATCCTGACACACACACACACACACACACACACACACAGTCGACACCGGCCGGGGGAGCCCACGGACACGAGGCAGATGAGGCAGATGAGGCAGAGGATGACAGGGAGGACGGGAGAGGGGGCTGTACCTTAGTCCCATCCACTGGATTATGGATTACAGTGGTCTGAGGCTCCTACAGAGAGAGAGTGAGAGAGAGAGGTGTGGAGAGATGGAGAGAGATGAGGAGAGAGAGGGAAGGAAAGACCGGTGAAGAGAGAGAGAGAGAGAGAGATGGAAAGAGATGAGGAGAGGGAAGGAAGGAAAGACAGGTGAAGAAAGAGAGAGAGGTGTGGAGAGATGGAGAGAGAGGGAAGAAAAGACAGGTGAAGACAGAGAGAGAGAGTGAGAGAGAGAGAGAGAGAGACGTAGGGAAATATGGCGATAGGGAGATAATAGAAGGGAGGAAGAGGTGGATGGAGGGAGGAGGAGGAGGGAGAAAGGGAGAGAAAGATGAACGGATGAACAGATGCAGCCGGGAAAACAGATCAGGAGGGTTTTCGAGGGGCGGTGAGAGAAGGAAGGAAGGTTCTAAGTGAGGAGATCAGAGGGAGGAGAGAGATGGAAGGTTCTAGTGCAGGAGAACAGAGGAAGGAAGATTCTAGAGGCGGAGAGATGTGGACTCTCCACAGCTGACGGGGTGACGAGCTGAGGACTGTCAACATAAATCATTTCAGACGATGTGCACTCACACTCACTCTCACACACACACACACACTCACACTGACACACTCACTCTCACACACTCTCACACACACACACACACACTGAACACTAAACCCACACTGAACACTACACGCACTGAACACTCAGACTGAGAACTGAACACACACCCACTACACGCACACAAAAACCGTCACACAGAGTAAGAGATGTACATACATAGGAAGTACAACACTTCCAAACACACAAACCCTTTGAGAGAAATCATCAATCTGAATGTTCACATTCTTTGACATGGTCAAGGGGAACCCATTACAGAGTCTTGTTTAACAGCAGCACTCACTGATCCACAAATAGATATGCGCACCACAGGAATGGCAAAACACACACACACGCACACACAGGAAGTGACACCTGCCCATGACCAATCATCAGCCGGCTGTCTTTCGCATGATGATGATGACATTGTTGTCATGACAACAGTCAACAGTTGCCTTGGGCGACAGGCAGCGGCAGCAGCTTGGAAGATGGGGGGTGGGGGTGTTAGGAACCACTGCACGGAGAGAGACACTTCTGAGCGTCACTCCTCACCTCACGTGTGTTCACTAAGGTCTTTACAGAGAGCTACCCCCTGGTACTTTGCTCTTCTGGTTTCTCATCGAGTACAAATGATCTACACACACACACACACATATTTTAGTCAACAACTAAAGTCAAAAATAAGTACTAGTCTATGAAACCGGATGTATGGGACCAGTTTATGGTAAACGTTCCTCAACGGAAAGAATCGGAGTCAACTAGCAGAGCGGTAACCAGGATCCATGGCAACAGCTCGGTGTTTCACCCTCCCACTCTCATCAAGGCAAGGGAAAAGTATCTCCTACACCAGGACCACACACACACTACACACACACACACGCACACGCACAGATGCACACACACGCACAAATGTGCATGTACAGTGTGCACACACATTCTCGTAGACACACACCAGTGTGCAATGCGCACGCAAGCACACACACACACACGCACACACACACACACGCACACACACACACGTCCCTACCCCCCTACAGCTAAAGGGCAACTGTGAGGTCTCGTATAAACATGCTGATATATGGCTGCATCTGCTACAGTGGTGGTGTGTACACCGAATGCTTGGCATTGTTGTCCTCTCAGGCTCACTTTTCTGAGCGGCCTGTTCAAGTCTGGAACCCTGCTGTTCCTGATGTTGTCCACCAGAGGGCGTCACCCATTCAAAGACAGACATACAGACAGACAGACGGAGAAACAGCTATGCACAAAGACAGACACACAGACAGACAGACAGACCCTCTCTCGACCCGAGTGTCTGTAGACACACTTAGAAAACACAATGTCAAGTTCCGTAACGGCAAACCTCCTCTTCACGCCACGCGCCCTTGCAGGTTCCTCCCGGGACCGCGCGGAGAGAGAGGCGCGGAACCACAACAGACCCAGAGGACCATCACAGAATCCATACAGAACCCACGACTGACACAGGAGGAAGGAGGAGGTGGGGTGGGGGGTGGGGGGAGGTGAGAAACAGAGGGAAGCACAGACGGAGGCTGGGAGGAGGGGTGGGGGGGGTTAGAAGGTAAATACCAGAGCAGGAGTAGGGGTGGTTCCTTTGGGGCTGGTGACTATGCTGTTTTTCGTGCTGTTTGCCAGGGGCTGTGCAAGGGGGAGACACAACACAGTGTTAATACGGCAAACATTGCGCGTGCGAGAAAAGTGTGAGCGTGTCGACGTACGCTTGGATGTGTGAGAGAGGGTGTGGATGCTCGCTCGAGCGTGCGTGAGAGAGGGTGTGTGTATGGGTGAGAGGGTGTGTGCATGGGTGAGAAGGTGTGTGTTGGGGTGAGAGGGTGTGTGGGTGCGTTCTTGCGAAACTTGTTTGGCAAAATGAACGGGCGGGTGAATATCTGACATCATCGGGGCACGTGACATCATCAACGGTCAACCTTGACTTTGTCCATTTACACCCATCAGATTTCCCAATTTGACCACGAGGAATTAAATTTAGAACCACACGTACGAAGACACCGGTCATGTGCAGTGAATAGGATAAGAGTCCCTTCACATCCATCTGTAGGGGTGTGATCATATTTAAGCTTAATCACCTGGCTTCTGAGGTGTATTCAGGGAACACCCAGCTGGTGGGAGTGTGAAGGAACCTGGTTTGTTGACACCCTTCACACCCCTACCGCACAAAAGGGCACGACCTTTAACCTTAAACCCCGTCTGCTCGGGTGACACAGCGCTGGGTCTTGAGTACATAACGAGAACCAGTTTTGGCGAGAGGTCAAAGAGTGAACCGTGATGTCAGAGACAGTGTCGAGACGAAGCAGGCGGTTAACATGAGGCGGGGAGTGGAATAGAGGAGTGGAGAAAGAGAGAGAGACGACAGCAAAAAAAGAGGGAGAGACCAAGAGCGTACGCACAAGACAAGAAGCCCACGACGTCACATGGTTTCACCATGAGACACTTTTTCGTCCGACACATGAAACACATACACACGCGCGCGCGCGCTCAATTGCTCGAGTGAACCACCGGACGAGAATGACTAATATCTGTGCTACAGCCTCGGTCCCTCCCTGTCCCCAGGGGGCGCCAGAGTGAGCCTCACAGAGCCAGCGGGGGGGCTCGTCCAGACGACTGATGACCCCCCCCGACAGAAGCCTGGGACGGACAGACACACTGCATGTCCCCAAAAAGCGGATCGGATCAAATGCTGACCAGTACTGACCACTCTGAATACAGGTATTCACGGCGCCCAATCAGCCGTCGAGCTGCACGCTGTCACAGCACGCGCACCGTTAAAAGGAACCAATCATAGACGCCTGAGATGGACTCCTCAGAAATATCTTCATTTAGTTTGACGTGAACCGATGGAAACATGGAGGAGAGGGGAGAGGAATAGAGAAGAGCAGAGAGTGGAGGAGAGGATGAGAGGGAAAGAGAGGAGGGGAGAGAAGGGGAGAGGGTGAAGTGAGAAGAGGAGAGGGAAGGAGAGGAGGATAGGGTGAAGGACAGGAGGAGAGGAGAGGAGGGGAGAGGGTGTGAAGGAGAGGAGGAGATGGGAGGAGACGAGGGAGTGTAAACAGCATGCTCACCATGTACTGGACGGAGGAGCTGGACTTGCGTTTCTGCTCCAGGTGATGGAGGAGAAGGAGAGGACCAATGACAACAGATGAATGGATGAAGTGACAGTGTTGTGAACTGAGAATGTTGAGTACAAGGCACCGGGGAGAAGAACAGCCTAACACAGCCCTGCTTTCACCAAAGAAGAAGACAGACCTGTTTGGTATAACACTGGCTTCACCAAAGAAGAAGAGAGCATTACAGAAGGCCCCACATGGAAAGACAATTTCTATGGGCCCTCTCAAAGGAGTGATAGGAGTGGAGGATGTGCAAGCAGAAGAACAGGAAGCAGCTTTCATGAGATAGGAACAACAGGAACAGGAAGTTGCCATCCTCAGAGAGGAAGTCATCACTGGAGTGTAAAGCCCAGAGCCAAGGACCCAGACCAGACCCAGACTGTCTACAGCAGGTGTTCAGGCTGCACTGGTGAGAGCCAGGTGCTCGTCTGCATGACTGGAGCAGAGAGCGAGGCGGGCCAGAAGGAACGCAGCCAATGAGGCGACCAGGAGGACGACAGGAGACGGAGAGATGAGAGGGCGGGGGAAGGGAGGAGGGGGGGTGGTGGGCGTGGGGGTGGGTGGGTCAGGAAACAAACGAAAAATCGTTTCAAAAAAAGGGTTCGAGCGAGTGTGCGGGGGAGCCTGTTGCTAGGCGATGAGAGCGGCGCAGGGGAAGTGTGCGTCTATTTCGGTCGACTGAGTTTCTCGGGTTCAGACTCGTGGCTATTCTCGGAGCCCAAGTCACTTTCCCTGCTCGCCAGATCTTGCAGCACAGCCTAGCGCACGCACGCACACCTGCGCACGCTCATTTACACACACACATTCCAGACACACTCTTTCGCCCACACTTACACCCCCACCCTCCCCCCTCCTCCTCCTCCTCCTCTCCTCGTCTAAGCACGCCCACGCTTACACGCTCGGGCTCTCGCCATCTGACGGCCAAACGCGTCGCGCTGTGTGTGGGTTGAGCGGGCCGCGATGGGTGAAAAGCAGGGGGGGGGATTCAGGAGGGCGAGCGAGAAGCCGGAGGTGAGAGGGAGGAACGAGAGCGAGGGCAGGAGGACAGGAACCCCGATGGCGGCGGAGAGAGACGGAGGGATGAGAGGAGGCGAAGGATCTCCGAATGGATGCGAGCCGAATGATCACGGGCGCTGCGTCTGATCACGCGGCCCACACACTAGGATCTACGTTTTTAGACCATACACCACCAATGCCTCTCTCTCTCTCTTCACACACACACACACTTTACAGAAGACAAGATAACTAAACAAGAGACCCGTACGCGGGAAACGGCAAGCTCAGCGAGAGAGAGCCACAGCAGAGGACAGAGAGGAGAAAGGAAACGGAAAGAAGCAGCCGGAAGGCTGAGGAAGGGGGAGAGCGGAGCGGCGGGAGAGAGGAGGGGAGGAGGGAGGGAGGGAGAGAGAGAGAGAGAGAGAGAGAGAGAGAGAGAGAGAGAGAGAGAGAGAGGGAGGGAGGGAGAGGGAGGGGAGAGGGAGGGGAGAGGGAGGGAGGCGAAACCGGGAAAACCTTACCTTGACGTCCGCCTTCTTGTTCAGCAAGCTCTTGGCTGCTGTTGGGGGGAGACAGGGGGAGAGAGCAGGGGGTCAGAGGTCAGATGGGCATGGGAAAGGCGGGTCAATCACACGACTCCAGACCGGCAGCTTTAAGAGCTGGGTGGTCTCGGTCCAATGCAAATGGAGGCCTGTCTCCTGGACCAATCCCTGAGAGAGTGGGAGGGGCTGACAGGTGAGCGGGTCACATGGTTAGGAGCTGCAGCACCCAGTGGAGTTCCTGACTGCTATGGACACATACTGGCAGCACTCCCACACCGACACCGTCACCCCGTTCCAACGGTTGTCGTGGCGGGTTGTATGGATGGAGAGGGGAGGAGTTGGGGAGAGCGGGGCGAGAAGGAGGAAGGATAGAGAGGGGGGACGTGGGGGTTTGGAGAGGAGGGGGGAGAAGAGGGGTAGCCATCTTCACTGATACGGTGGATTAGTAGCCTGATCACTGTAATACCCATAATCCCTAGCAGCTTGGGAGACCAGAGCATCCTTCCTGTCTCACACCAGCACAGACGCTGTGTGGCACGAGGGTGTGTACGGCACCGATGTACACACATACACAGAAATAATCACACACTCACTTATATAGACTTTACTGGTCTCCTCACAGTCCCCCCAGTACCCCCACCTCCTCTTCCCCCCTGGTATCTCTGATGTTCTTCTCCGTCTCCCCCCCCCTCCAGAGGGATGATTGAAGGATGGCGTGCGATTCAGTCCACTCACATCCAATCACTTCACTAGGGGAAACAACGTTATGTAAACACTAGTTTGGGTGTTCTGGTCTTTTTCTCTCGGTTTCTCTCTGCTCTCTCTTCTCTCCAACTGCCCTATGCTCTCTCGTCCTCTCTCTCTCTCCTCTCCCTCCCCTCCCTCCTCTCCTCTCCTCTCTCTCTCTCCCTCCTCTCTCCCTCTCTCTCTCTCTCTCTCTCTCTCTTTGCTCACATGCAATGATTTTAAATAGCTGCTTCGCTTCCATTAGACGTTTCATCAGAGACTGATTTCTGGAGAAACTGAGAGACACTATGTCCCCCACAAGGGCTGGTAACCAGAGTATGTTTTAGGTCAGGGAGGAGATGAGGAGAGCAGAGAAGAGGAGATGAGGAGACAGAGAAGAGGAGAGATGAGGAGAGCAGAGAAGAGGAGAGATGAGGAGAGCAGAGTGAAGGAGGGGTGAGGTGTGGACCAGAAAGAGTGAAGGGGAGGTGAGGTGAGGAGAGGAGAGATGAGGAGAGCCGGAAGATTCTCTGCCGGAGAACACGAGGACTTTGTCTCTCCCGGACATCTCCGAAAACAGAGAGCAGGAGAGACGTAGAGGAGAGACGTAGGGGAGAGACGTAGAGGAGAGACGTAGGGGAGAGACGTAGGAGGACGAAGAGGCCAGGAGTGGAAGAGAGAAAGCGAGAGAGAGAGAAAGGTCGCACGACAATGCAGCAACTGGAGCGCTCCTCTTCCCCCCTGTGCTCACTCTCTGTCTTCCCTGTAAACTCATGCAGAGCTTCCTCCTCCCTGTGTCCCCTGGAGAGAGATGTGCTCATTCAGCGTTGGCTCTGTGTCTGAGCCCGGTCCTGTTGCCCCGGGACGGTCAGAATGACAGGAATGTTTATCGGTGGCACGCGGGCACCCGATTCACAAGCCTCCCTACTGTTTCCGAGGAGGAGAAACGAGGTCACGACCCCGACAAATCACGAGCTCTCCCTTGATCGGGTAGCGTGTGGAGCTGGGAGAGGAGGAGGAGGAATGAGGAAGGGGATGAGAGGACAGGAAGGAGAAGAGAGAGAACGAGGGGGGGTGATGAAAAGACAAAGACATCCTCCCGCTAAAACATTTTGGACACCAGAGCCCAGCATTCACTACCACCCCGGCCCGCTCTGTAAGAGAGTCGCTGCAAGATGGATTGGTTAGTAGTGGTTGGTTAGATGGTTTACAGGAAGTAAACATTCCCATCGGGAAGTGGGGGGGGCAACTCGGAGGTGCGGTGGCCTCCCCCCCTCCGACCGGAAAAGGTCAAAGGTCGAGGATGTTTAACATCCGGGGAGGAAGCGAACGGCTCCTTACCTGTTTACAAAGGACACATGAAGCGAGAAGAGAGAGAGAGAGAAAGAGAGAGAGACAGAGACAGAAAGTAAGAAGAGTCAAACTGGTTAGAGCCTATAAAAAAAAGTTGTTATACACTCTGGTGCAGGTTAGGCTCTCTGGTACCAAGGCCTGTGAGAGAGGGGGAAGGCTGGGGGGAAGGCTGGGGGGAGGCTGGGGGGAAGGCTGGGGGGGAAGGCTGGGGGGAAGGCTGGGGGCTGCAGGTGGAAACAGCCTCCAAGTCCCTGGAAGTGGACTTTAGTCACACAGATGGAACATTGACGTGTCAGTCTGTCATTGGGTCATTTGTGCCAGAAAACGAGACAATACTTTGTTGAGGGACTGTGGGAGGCGGCTGGGGGAATAACACACAACAATCCTATCAAATTCTTATTTTAAAAAAAATTTCATGGCGGTTTTTATGACTGTACTGCTCTCTTATGAAAGCAGAACATCGTGATGTTCTCATTGATCCTCACTGTATCGGATCGTTAGGACACCAGAAAGAGGGCTCTGGGCTCCCACACTTTACGGAACGCATCCTTTCAAATCATGTTTTATTGCTGTTTTGCGACCCAAAAAATGACGGAAGAAAT
>CAEFZP010000075.1:0-61631 GCA_903064625.1 Mallotus villosus
TCTCTCTCTTCTCGTTGTCTTTATCATTGGGTGTGCTTTGCCTTCGGCATGAAGCACAACCTTTGTTATCTCACATATATATTATTGGGTGTGCTTTGCCTTCGGCATGAAGCACAACCTTTGTTATCTCACATATATATTATTATTATTATTTTTGCCCCCCTACTCCTCGGTCAATATTTGGACTACATAGAAAACGTCGACGTCCAAAGTTTCGTCTTGGTCCCGATTGAGTTGCTATTACTTTTATGTACGTTCCGTTGCACAGTTTAGGACCATACAACGTTTTTGTGGCATAAAGTTGATTTTGTCGGCAAAGGGTAGACTACTCAGTTATAATAGTCTACGTCACAGCGTCGGCACATGTTAGCAACGACGCATTAGATACGACCACCTGGTACCTTATCCAGCGGATGCCTCACTATAACCCAGCTGCTGGTTCATCTGCAGCATAAATGTAATTGTCAACGGTCTTTTCAGCAGGGACATATTTTGCTAATTTACTAAAGGGTTATCTGTTGTAGCCTACCTACCAAGATAAGGGGACAGCAAAAATACTAGTCCGGCGGTGTACTTTAGCCACATTTCTTGCAGCAACTGAATGGTGAGATTCTCCGAGTCCTAGCTAGTACTGTAGGTGTTGTTGAGGATAGCGTTAGCTTGTTTTAGCCGTTAGCACTACCTCAGTTTGCAACCGGCTAACTTAGTCTACATTTACTAGTCTAGCCAGCGAAGCACATGTCAACTATACAGAAGAACCCTACCGAAATAAACGTACGGTACTGCAAACGATTTGTTTTAATGAGTTTTTTTTGCAACTGTCTGCTTTTGGAATGTTTAGCGTAGCTCTAGTAGCCTAGAAAGCTCTAGTCTAGCTAGCTAGCTAGCTTAGCTAACGACTGGCTGTTCGTTCGTGAAGGCGCCAAAAGTGGATGGTAATACAAATAGAAAAGGTAGCGTTAGTCTACTGTACAGTAGGCTACATTAAACAGAAAATTAAAAATGTGATAACAACGTTGTGTTTTCTTCGTGTTTGTATGAATCAATTTAAATAGTTGTATGTGCTTACTTCTTTTTGCTATGCTTGCTCAGGTAATGCTAGCTAGGCATTGAGGCGTTTAATGACCAACCCAACATTCTGGGTTAAATGGTCAACCCATCTTGCTGGGTTAGTTTAACCCAACGTGTGTTCTGTCCTATATATTTAACTAGCCGCTGGGTTGGAAACGATGTTTTGGAGTGTAGACAAACTGGAATAGTATAGTCCCATAGCCTACAATTGACCCTTTCAATATAGCAAAGATGGGTGTTCATTTTTGAATCCTGTATTGTGTAAAATTACATTATGCTGATGTCTTTCTAACCCAGTGCAACATGTGCCCTTGAGAGGATTACGGAGTTGAAGAAGCAGATGCTGTCTTCCTCTTGGGCAACCAACAAGTTGTTTAACGCTATATCTGAGAAGAATATATTAGAATGTACTTTCTAAGTTTCGTCCTAAACGCTGCACCTTCATGAGATTCATTTGGACGCCTTGTCTTCCTACCTTCCTCTCATCTACAGACAGGCCAACCTCTGACTCAACATTAACCCAATTGTTTCTCATTAAATACATAGACTACATGAATTAGCGTGGTGGATAGCGAATGGGAGGTGATATGAGCGGTTGTGACACTGACACGGTAAATTCTAAAAAGTTACATTTTCCAAATATTGGTTACAAGAAATATTGAAGTCACTCATTGTTCGAATTACAGGTTCAAACATTCAAACATTCACATATCCTTTTGGTTAGTCAAGGCTATCTTTTTGTCGATTTAAATGAGTCATTTGTATATATATGTGGCCTATCAACTGGAAGCAATGTTGGTTGTATGGTTTATTACAAGTTTACTAGATTACATAAAATCAAAATGTATTTGTATAGCCCTTTTACACGCAAGCATGTCACAGAGGGCTTCACATACGCCCATAGACCTGCCTCTCAACCAACCTAAACCCTCAAGGAAGACAAGGAAAAACTCCCACAAAAACTCAATGCACATGTCAACTAATGGTTGCTCTCCAGGAATTAATAACCAGATAACGGGACGAGTTGACCAACAACCTACACAAATGTTCTTTGCTGTCTAAAAGCAATGTAAAAACACTGAGTGGTTGATATCAGTAAACACAGTGAGACTATGGGCAGCTGGGGCAGCCACAAGCACACCCTCACAATTTCCCCAGAAATTGTATGCTCTCTAGTTATTATTATTTTTGCCCCCCCTACTCCTCGGTCAATATTTGGACTACATAGAAAACGTCGACGTCCAAAGTTTCGTCTTGGTCCCGATTGAGTTGCTATTACTTTTATGTACGTTCCGTTGCACAGTTTAGGACCATACAACGTTTTTGTGGCATAAAGTTGATTTTGTCGGCAAAGGGTAGACTACTCAGTTATAATAGTCTACGTCACAGCGTCGGCACATGTTAGCAACGACGCATTAGATACGACCACCTGGTAGAGGAATAACGTGGTCCCGGTTCTTGGGACACCACCGGATAGAAAATCAGGAAATGACGTACACGAATGAAGAGAGTTCGTGTAACTTCGGCTCTTTATCAGGACATGACGTAACCAAATAAAGAGAGTTCGTCTAACTTCGGCTCTGTAAATCGATTTTTATTGGTTTGAACGTTTCCATGGCATTCAGAAATACAACCGCGCAAATCGCATTTGATCTGAAATGGATGACCCGGCATCAAACAAAACAGGTACTTTAAGTAGCAAGCTTTGTCAAAATATGTTTATTTTATTGCTAGAATTATGTCGTTTTTGAAGTCAGACGTTGTTTGCAATGCAATTTGTTTGCGAGTTGTTAATGAGTGATAAGGCCATCCGAGTTCTCGTTGATGCTACTAGTACTAGTAGCTAACGTGGTTTGTTAGTGGGTTCATGCTAACGTTGTTTTTTTTACTTTTTGCATTCAGTTACATGAAGGAACATCTATCTTTATTACATGCTTAAACATATCCAATGTTTATCAGTGTTTATTATGACTAGACCATCCTCAAATCTCAAAGCAGAACAGCTATTTATCAGCCTGCCTTTCAGGTCCACAACCCCAGCTACACTAACCCCTGCTCTGCTTCCAGCGCTGGTCCCAGCCTCCTGCCACTAACCCCTGCTCTGCTTCCAGCGCTGGTCCCAGCCACCTGCTCTGCATCCGGCGCTGGTCCCAGCCTCCTGCTCTGCTTCCAGCGCTGGTCCCAGCCTCCTGCTCTGCATCCAGCGCTGGTCCCAGCCTCCTGCCCTGCATCCAGCGCTGGTCCCAGCCTCCTGCCACTAACCCCTGCTCTGCTTCCAGCGCTGGTCTCAGCCTCCTGCCCTGCATCCAGCACTGGTCCCAGCCTCCTGCCACTAACCCCTGCTTTGCATCCAGCGCTGGTCCCAGCCTCCTGCCCTGCATCCAGCGCTGGTCCCAGCCTCCTGCCACTAACCCCTGCTTTGCATCCAGCGCTGGTCCCAGCCTCCTGCCCTGCATCCAGCGCTGGTCCCGGTCTCCTGCCACTAACCCCTGCTTTGCATCCAGCGCTGGTCCCAGCCTCCTGCTCTGCTTCCAGCGCTGGTCCCAGCCTCCTGCCACTAACCCCTGCTTTGCATCCAGCGCTGGTCCCAGCCTCCTGCCACTAACCCCTGCTTTGCATCCAGCGCTGGTCCCAGCCTCCTGCCACTAACCCCTGCTTTGCATCCAGCGCTGGTCCCAGCCTCCTGCTCTGCTTCCAGCGCTGGTCCCAGCCTCCTGCCCTGCATCCAGCGCTGGTCCCAGCCTCCTGCCCTGCATCTAGCGCTGGTCCCAGCCTCCTGCCCTGCATCCAGCGCTGGTCCCCGCACCAACCCCAAACTCTGCCCCCTAGCCCTGTGCTGTGTACAGTCCTGTCCCCATTGACCAATGCTCTATATTTCATTATTGCACAAACAGGTCTGGTTTGGACTGTTAAGACTGGACATGTACTAAACAACTATATCTTTTCTATATTTAAGGACAATCTAAAAAACGACGTGCGTTTGAGGCACTTAATACAGATGCCTGTGGAGACAAGGTCAAGTATGACCCAAAAAGAGTCCCTGGACTACAGAGACGGAAATCTGTAAATATCAGTCTTTCTCTTTAAATGCTTTATAGACCAGACATCTCTAAAGGAACTCTATATTCAGTTGTGTTTATGTCTTTTCTTGTGGCACGAGGTAAACTAATAAACTAGAGTTAATATATAATGACACTAACACTTCGCTGGGACCGCATTCCCATAATTGTCTTGTTTTTAAATTAAATTTAGCCCAATGTTAAATAATTCACCATAATAATACAAATAATGCACAAACTACACTTGCAAATGATACTGTTGTTCCACATAATGTTATTGTGTTGGTGTAACCTAAAGTAAACCATCCACCATTAAAGATGTCGAAACCCAGCAACCCTGGCAGGTTGGGAAAGGTCATCCAGGACCTTCAGGAGGCGCATGCATCCCAGTGCAACAACATTCTCACCTCCGCACATGCTCACTGCAACAAGAGCAACAGAAAGCAGAGTGGACAGGTGTGTGTGCATGTTAGTGTGTGAGTGTGTGAGTGAGAGAGAGAGAGAGAGAGAGAGAGAGAGAGAGAGAGAGAGAGAGAGAGAGAGAGGTTGAGTTGTGATAAGATGTGTGTGTGTGTGTTGAGGACAGGGAGAGAGAGCAGCAGACGCCCCTTTAGAGTGCCCTCTGGAAGACACGCCCTGGATGCCAACACCTAAAGCGAGGCCTCAGACAGCGAGTGGAAAGACCCTTCATCGGGACAGGCCCACTAATTAAAAATAAAAATACTATATAATAATTGTATAAATAATTTGATTAAATAAATGTTTGAATAAATTGTTATTAAGATGTTGATGCTACAGAGCTGTTGATTTCGGTGCCCTCAGTTTATTTTTCTTCACAGCTCCACCCTCACCACCCAACCATCACCCTCTAACCTATTTGTGTTATGTGTTTGTGTTAAACTAAAGATTTATTATTATGAACTTTAAATAGTCATTCATTTCCTTTCAGTCTTCCTCTTTTGTTTAGGCGAGAAATGTACTATTTATGTAGGTAAGGGCCTATTAGCAATACCAAAGAAAGATGTTTATCCATTAGTCATTGAGGGTTCACTGTATCTAATAGCGGGCTACTCCATCCAGGCGCCTCCATTATGACGTGAGGTGAAATGTAGGCCTAGTTTTCTTTTTAAATTCATTATTTTAAACATATTTGTCAGCAATTAAAATTAAAATATACATACAAGCCATAATTGATCAATACTCAACAAGTCAACATTTTACTGCCTTTATATGCAACCTTCACTTAGCATTATTTAACATCATCATCTTCGAAAGTGGTTCCGACATTCCTGTGAAGTGTGTCAATATTGGTCTAAATCAGGGGTGTCAAACTCATTTTAGTTAAGGGGCCACATACTGCCCACTTTGATCTCAAGTGGGCCAGACCAGTAAAATCATAGCATAATAACACATACATAACGACACTATTGTTTAAATCATTGGTGAAGGTTTTAGATGATAAACCCTATTTTAAGGTCTTTCTACAGTAAACTAGAAACATAAAGACCAAAAACTCAGACATCAGCCCATTGTTTATCTGCCTGGGCTCTCCTCTGCTGATTCCCTTGCTTTGTGACGCGTCGCAAAGCGCGCAGCAAGCACTGCTGCCTGTGGCAATGAGCGCTTCTGCCTCCGAAGCAGACATCGCATTGACGCTGTTTTTGAAGCAAGTACTGGATCTATTAAAGAAATTACAAAACGTTTGTACTCATAAACCTCCATTCTTAATAGACATTTGGATTCGTAATAGCAGTTACTTTTATTGAAATGAAATGTATGTATTTCTGTAATTTTCAAACTTTGCCAAGACATCCGACGGGCCGAGCTGGACGCCCTGGCGGGCCGTATGTTTGACACCCCTGGTCTAAATACAAAATCGCAGGCGGGGAGTTGTATTTAGCCCCTTAACAATAAAAGTAAGTAAAAATGAAAAATGTTGCCACTATATACACAAAATCAAATGTTATGCATTTGACCCTTTCAAGTGTCTGTGAAATGTACGCCCGACACAAGGTCTAGTCCAACAGGGTGAAAATTTAAATGTTGTCATACGACTACACCAAATACATCATTAGAAAGGTCTTGATCAGGGGAGTAACAAAATACCAGTCTGAAGGCTCTACTCGGTTCCTAATATGAAATATGGACATCTGAACGTGGACTTTTAGCCCAAAATGTGGGATTCTAGGTGGCGCTGTTGAGCCCCTGTTGGTACTAGAGTTATGATATTGAAAGGCTGTGTTTAACTTACCCCAATGATTCACTGTACCAAACCATGACTATGTACCTTCAAAAGGGACCCTAACCCTAATTTTTGACCAAAACTGCATGTGTGACTGCAACCCCATATTTGTATTGTACATTTGTGTAAAAGTTGTATTTGGCCCCATGTTAAATCCTTAACAATAAAAGTAAGTTTAAAAAAAGGTATCATTAAGGAATTTAGCCATTATGTACACAAAATCAAATGTTATGCATTTGACCCTTTCAAGTCTCTGTGAAATGTACACCCGACACAAGGTCTAGTAGTCCAACAGGGTGAACATTTAAATGTTGTCATACGACTACACCAAATACATAATTGGAAAGGTCTTGATCAGGGGAGTAACAAAATACCAGTCTGAAGGCTCTACTCGGTTCCTGATGTGAAATATGGACATCTGAACGTGGACTTTTAGCCCAAAATGTGGGATTCTAGGTGGCGCTGTTGAGTCCCTGTTGATACTAGGGTTATGATATTGAAAGGCTGTGTTTAACTTACCCCAATTATTCACTGTACCAAGCCATGACTATGTACCTTAAAAAGGGACTCTAACCCTAACCCTAATTTTTGACCAAAACTGCATGTGTGACTGCAACCACCTGACTTGGACCAATCATCACCTCCCATGGCTTCTCCTACCACTGCTACGCTGACGACACACAGCTGTACCTGTCGTTCCCCCCGACCGTTCCGGGGATCTCAGCTAGGATTGAGGCCTGCCTCACAGACATCTCCGCCTGGATGACCAAGCACCACCTCCAGCTGAACCTCGCCAAAACAGAACTTCTCATCATCCCGGCCAAACCCTCCATCTCCCACGATGGCACTTATTTTTGTTTGTTCACAATGTATGCTTCATGTTTGGCTGCCCACAGTGTTTTGGGGCGATCTTGTTGTTATTATCAGTGACCTATGCACTTTGTAAAGCTCTCTCTTGGAAGTCGCTTTGGATAAAAGCATCTGCTAAATGAATAAATGTAATGTAATGCTTATACCTGTGTTGTATTGATGTGTTTTGTCACTGTGGTCTTGCACATAGTTCAAAAGGATCTTAATAGAACCTAGAATATTTGTAACCCCAACTAGGCTATTAGGAATAGCTTGGTCAGGTTATACACATGTTAAGTAGGATTAAATAATTGGACATATATGTAAAAAAAATATGCTTTATTAGGTTGATGTTGCTGCAGAGCTGCTGGTGAAGGTCTCCCCTGCTTCTTCAGGGCTGTTTGCGAAGCTGACCACCTCCATTTCTATATCATTCTGAAAAACAACACAGTAAGTCAAAGATATAACGAATAACGATTCAGTCAATTCACAAATATATATATATATTAAATTTTTTGGACACAGTTTACTAAATTGCAAGAAAAAACATAAATGTCAAGGTTTTGATGCATTAGGATGCAGGGCAGGGGTTAGTGGCAGGAGGCTGGGACCAGCGCTGGATGCAGGGCAGGAGGCTGGGACCAGCGCTGGATGCAAAGCAGGGGTTAGTGGCAGGAGGCTGGGACCAACGCTGAATGCAGGGCAGGAGGCTGGGACCAGCGCTGGATGCAGAGCAGGAGGCTGGGACCAGCGCTGGAAGCAGAGCAGGGGTTAGTGGCAGGAGGCTGGGACCAGCGCTGGAAGCAGAGGAGGGGTTAGTGGCAGGAGGCTGGGACCAGCGCTGGATGCAGAGCAGGAGGCTGGGACCAGCGCTGGAAGCAGAGGAGGGGTTAGTGGCAGGAGGCTGGGACCAGCGCTGGAAGCAGAGCAGGGGTTAGTGGCAGGAGGCTGGGACCAGCGCTGGAAGCAGAGGAGGGGTTAGTGGCAGGAGGCTGGGACCAGGGCTGGATGCAGAGCAGGAGGCTGGGACCAGCGCTGGAAGCAGAGCAGGGGTTAGTGGCAGGAGGCTGGGACCAGCGCTGGAAGCAGAGGAGGGGTTAGTGGCAGGAGGCTGGGACCAGCGCTGGATGCAGAGCAGGAGGCTGGGACCAGCGCTGGATGCAGAGCAGGGGTTAGTGGCAGGAGGCTGGGACCAGCGCTGGAAGCAGAGCAGGGGTTAGTGGCAGGAGGCTGGGACCAGCGCTGGATGCAGGGCAGGAGGCTGGGACCAGCGCTGGATGCAAAGCAGGGGTTAGTGGCAGGAGACCGGGACCAGTGCTGGAAGCAGAGCAGGGGTTAGTGGCAGGAGGCCGGGACCAGCGCTGGATGCAGGGCAGGAGGCTGGGACCAGCGCTGGATGCAGAGGAGGGGTTAGTGGCAGGAGGCTGGGACCAGCGCTGGATGCAGAGCAGGAGGCTGGGACCAGCGCTGGAAGCAGAGCAGGGGTTAGTGTAGCTGGGGTTGTGGACCTGAAAGGCAGGCTGATAAATAGCTGTTCTGCTTTGAGATTTGAGGATGGTCTAGTCATAATAAACACTGATAAACATTGGATATGTTTAAGCATGTAATAAAGATAGATGTTCCTTCATGTAACTGAATGCAAAAAGTAAAAAAAACAACGTTAGCATGAACCCACTAACAAACCACGTTAGCTACTAGTACTAGTAGCATCAACGAGAACTCGGATGGCCTTATCACTCATTAACAACTCGCAAACAAATTGCATTGCAAACAACGTCTGACTTCAAAAACGACATAATTCTAGCAATAAAATAAACATATTTTGACAAAGCTTGCTACTTAAAGTACCTGTTTTGTTTGATGCCGGGTCATCCATTTCAGATCAAATGCGATTTGCGCAGTTGTATTTCTGAATGCCATGGAAACGTTCAAACCAATAAAAATTTAGACGAACTCTCTTCATTTGGTTACGTCATGTCCTGATAAAGAGCCGAAGTTACACGAACTCTCTTCATTCGTGTACGTCATTTCCTGATTTTCTATCCGGTGGTGTCCCAAGAACCGGGACCACGTTATTCCTCACCTGGTACCTTATCCAGCGGATGCCTCACTATAACCCAGCTGCTGGTTCATCTGCAGCATAAATGTAATTGTCAACGGTCTTTTCAGCAGGGACATATTTTGCTAATTTACTAAAGGGTTATCTGTTGTAGCCTACCTACCAAGATAAGGGGACAGCAAAAATACTAGTCCGGCGGTGTACTTTAGCCACATTTCTTGCAGCAACTGAATGGTGAGATTCTCCGAGTCCTAGCTAGTACTGTAGGTGTTGTTGAGGATAGCGTTAGCTTGTTTTAGCCGTTAGCACTACCTCAGTTTGCAACCGGCTAACTTAGTCTACATTTACTAGTCTAGCCAGCGAAGCAAATGTCAACTATACAGAAGAACCCTACCGAAATAAACGTACGGTACTGCAAACGATTTGTTTTAATGAGTTTTTTTTGCAACTGTCTGCTTTTGGAATGTTTAGCGTAGCTCTAGTAGCCTAGAAAGCTCTAGTCTAGCTAGCTAGCTAGCTTAGCTAACGACTGGCTGTTCGTTCGTGAAGGCGCCAAAAGTGGATGGTAATACAAATAGAAAAGGTAGCGTTAGTCTACTGTACAGTAGGCTACATTAAACAGAAAATTAAAAATGTGATAACAACGTTGTGTTTTCTTCGTGTTTGTATGAATCAATTTAAATAGTTGTATGTGCTTACTTCTTTTTGCTATGCTTGCTCAGGTAATGCTAGCTAGGCATTGAGGCGTTTAATGACCAACCCAACATTCTGGGTTAAATGGTCAACCCATCTTGCTGGGTTAGTTTAACCCAACGTGTGTTCTGTCCTATATATTTAACTAGCCGCTGGGTTGGAAACGATGTTTTGGAGTGTAGACAAACTGGAATAGTATAGTCCCATAGCCTACAATTGACCCTTTCAATATAGCAAAGATGTTCATTTTTTAATCCTGTATTGTGTCAAATTACATTATGCTGATGTCTTTCTAACCCAGTGCAACATGTGCCCTTGAGAGGATTACGGAGTTGAAGAAGCAGATGCTGTCTTCCTCTTGGGCAACCAACAAGTTGTTTATATCTGAGAAGAATATATTAGAATGTACTTTCTAAGTTTCGTCCTAAACGCTGCACCTTCATGAGATTCATTTGGCCGCCTTGTCTTCCTACCTTCCTCTCATCTACAGACAGGCCAACCTCTGACTCAACATTAACCCAATTGTTTCTCATTAAATACATAGACTACATGAATTAGCGTGGTGGATAGCGAATGGGAGGTGATATGAGCGGTTGTGACACTGACACGGTAAATTCTAAAAAGTTACATTTTCCAAATATTGGTTACAAGAAATATTGAAGTCACTCATCGTTCGAATTACAGGTTCAAACATTCACATATCCTTTTGGTTAGTCAAGGCTATCTTTTTGTCGATTTAAATGAGTCATTTGTATATATATGTGGCCTATCAACTGGAAGCAATGTTGGTTGTATGGTTTATTACAAGTTTACTAGATTACATAAAATCAAAAAGTATTTGTATAGCCCTTTTACACGCAAGCATGTCACAGAGGGCTTCACATACGCCCATAGACCTGCCTCTCAACCAACCTAAACCCTCAAGGAAGACAAGGAAAAACTCCCACAAAAACTCAATGCAAATGTCAACTAATGGTTGCTCTCCAGGAATTAATAACCAGATAACGGGACGAGTTGACCAACAACCTACACAAATGTTCTTTGCTGTCTAAAAGCAATGTAAAAACACTGAGTGGTCATATCAGTAAACACAGTGAGACTATGGGCAGCTGGGGCAGCCACAAGCACACCCTCACAATTTCCCCAGAAATTGTATGCTCTCTAGTTCTCCCTTATAGTCTCTTCAAATGTGTTCTTTCTTTTTCACAGTTTTAATTTATCTCACCTTTCCTCTCAATAACACACACACACTGACACACACACAAAAACATACAATAAATACATTTAATCAATGTATAAAAGAGTATATATGTGACACATATATGTGTCTCTTTTTTGTGTGTGTTGCGTGTTGGATTCGGTCAAACACTGTGTGGTGTGTGTGGTGTTTGCACGTGCATGCATGTGTGTGCGCGATGTGCTATTCGGGAAAACCGCCCATGGCAGTTTGTGATTATAACTCTGCTCCCTCACTCCATCCTCTTTACCATTCCCCCACTCCGTCACACACATACACACACACACACACGTCTCTTTAGCCAGCTACCCAGTCCCATATGACCCACCCACAGTCTAGTGCTGTCCCCTGTCAACCAAGGAGACCACAGGGTTTGTGTATATCTGTGTGTGTGTGCGCGTGTGAGTGTGCGCCTGTTTGTGTCTGAAACCATGGAAGCCTGTGAACAGCCATGTCTCGCTCCTCTGCAATCACCAGACTTTTACAGACCCTTTAGCTAGCACCGTGAGGCTAATATTAGAAACTATTCTGCAGGGGCCATAAGATCGCTGCACCAGCTAACGTAGATGCAGGGGCACATTAGCCTGCAGTTAACAGAGCTTTGCATTCCTCTAAGCGTGGCTAATATTTTCAGGCTAACCTGGCTGCATCCGCTGAGCTAACAAGCTAAAGTTTAAACTAGCATTCATGGAATTGTGGATACATTTAACAGGTTCTAGGACCATCTTGAAACTCCAGTTTCAAACCTTGAACAACAATTTGTAAACCAATCAATGCTTCCTCAAACAAACCACAATGCAAAAAACTGAATACACGTCAACAATTAATTGACAAAAAAGCACAGGAACGTACTTATAACCAATGAACGTACTTATAACCATTCAAGAATTCTTCAAGATAATAGACAGATGGATGGAATGATGCAGGTGAAGATAAAGAGAAGAGGAGAGAGGTAAGGAGGAGAGGCGAGGGGTGATTTACCATCTTGAGACGTCCTGTAAAGAGATGTGGAGGAAGTCTACTGTGGATCACACAATGAATCTCCCATTCCTGAGCTCAAAGACTAATCAAGACTTCAAGGTCACTCACTCACACACACACAAAAACACACACACACGCACATAGATACATATATCAGGCCTCAAGCTTGGAGAGTGTCCTGGTCATTAGATTTACTATTGATGAAATTGTGAGTTTTGTCCCAAGTACTGTATGTTATTATGTGATGTAAAAATGTAATTTTGCCAACTGAAGCAACAAAAGTATATTTCTACACAGTGAATCTACACAGTACCTTTAATGAAGTAAACTGTTTTAGGAAGAGTGAAAGGGATCTTCTACATCCATGGAGCGAGGGAGAGGGAGAGTGAGGGAAAGAGTGAAGAATATTTTAATTCCATGTGCTGTATTTGCAGTGTGACTCACGCCCTTCACCATCTTAAAATGCATGAGCTTCAATCAATGAGGGGAAATGCAACACATATAACGAAAAATAATATAAAACCAAAATAATTAGAAGACAGCATTACTTGGAGCATTACCCTTACCTGGTACAGCAAGCAATTGCAGACAAACCGTCATATCTGCCAATAAATTAACATTCAGTCCCTTCACTTCAGGACCATGCCGGTTAAGCACAACGGTGTACACTTCCTCCGGTCAATCAGTTTTGGAATCCATCTTTGTTCTGTAAACAACACAGAGGAACAGATAAGCAACAGGCCAACATGATACAAACACACCTGGTGAGTGTGTGAGGATTGAGGCCTCCAGAACTGGTCAGCCTCTGATTGATCTCTATAGATTCATGGAAGAGGTGCGCTCCACACACCTATCCAACGTTTGTGTAGAGTGTGTGTGGAGTGTTTGGGGAAGGTAGTGGTGTGTGTGTGTGTGTGTGCGTGTGTGTGTGTGGGGGTGTTTGTGTGCTTGTGTCTGCATGCATGTTTTTTATGTATGTGTGTTTTCATATGTATGTGTGTGTGTAAAAAAGGGTGTATTTCAAGGTTTGTATGTATGTGTCGGCAGAGGGGGGTGAGGGGGCTGAGATAACACACAGCCATTCTTGGAGTATTATGAACCTAAGATCGGGATAAACCACACAGTGGGACTGCGATGAAAATAATTTGTCCACTGCTAAAGTTTACAAATGAATCACTTAAACTATTAGCAGTCTCTCTCTTTCTGTCTCTCTTTCTCTCTCTCACACACACACAGACAGACACACACACACACACACACACACACACACACACACACAGACACACACACACACACACACACACACAGAGACACACACACAGAGGCAGTGCTAGATGGCCAGATGCACACTATAGACTTCCTTGCTGTTCCCCTGTATGATAAACACACACAGTGACCTTCTTGGTTCTCCTTAATCTGATTGATCCACACAGGAATGAAGTTAGAATGGATCGGACCGGCCCATTGGTTTTGTGTGTAAATAAATATACAGCCCATTACATGAATACAGAGCAGGGAGGAAACATTGCCTTGCTAAGCGACGACCCCCCCCTTGCCCACCTCAATCGATTGGAAACCATTACAACTTGTTTCTTCCTCTCTGCAGAACAGTCACTCTGAAGGAGACTACATTTCAAGCGTTTCAGAAAAGGCCGGAAAGAATGGTAACCCTTCACCACACTCTATCTGGAAGCATCAGTACGTGACAGCGAAACAGACACATCTGATTGTATTGATTTATCGGAGCTTTAAAGTTTAAAATCCTGTTTACGGTACAGATGCTCTGAAAACACTTTTACAAATGTACAAAGTAAAGGCAAACAGCGAAATAAAACGTAAGGCAGGTCAGGTGTTACCGTAACACAAAAGACAGTCTCGGAGATCAGTGGAGCGTCCAAACTTCAGATACTCAAACTGACTTGGATTCAAGCTAAACACATGTGAAAGGGTTTCCAAACCTAGTGTATTTCATGTGACGACATTGCAATACCTTTAGTAAAAACATCACGTTACATGGGAATTGTATGGTTTTAGAGTAAGCAATAGGGGTTCAGAGCCCTCAGTAGTAAGTTAAAATAACACTTTATTGAAAATGTAAAAGACATTGGTCTGGCATATATGGTTTTGCTCGCACCGCAAGTAACTCAACTGAGACACTCTCGACATCTGTAGCAGAGAGCTGTTATACACAATCCCCCTTCGAGGGTGGAGGGTGGTGGAGGCAATGAGGAAGAAGCAATGCACCAAGCAATTCTATGTATATATGTATATCTATGTACCTGCCACGCTGATAAGTATTTTTAACGATTTGTCTGTTTGGAATATTGATCTTGTACGTTTATTGGGTGTGCCACGAAGTCGTAGGCGCATCCTTTGTTATCTCACATATATATTTATTATTATTATTATTTATTTTAGCCCCCCTAATCCTCGGTCAATATTTGGACTACATAGACAAACTACGCGTCAAAAGTTTTGTCTTGCTAGCGATTGATATGCTATTACTTTTATTTACGTTTCGTTGCACAGTTTAGGACCATACAACGTTTTTTGTGGCATAAAGTTGATTTTGTCGGCAAAGGGTAGACTACTCAGTTATAATAGCCTACGTCACAGCGTCGGCACATGTTAGCAACGACGCATTAGATACGACGTGCATAGAAGACTGTTGCACAGCAAGGATGGTATCGTGCCGCCCCCCTAGCATCCGTCAATATTTTGATTACTTAGAAAACGTCATGTCAAAAGTTGGTAGGCATTGAGTTGCTTGTCTTTTTATTTACCTGGCTAACTTGCTAGCCACAGTCACTGACGCTACTAACGTCACGAAACACGCGTGACTACCTCTAGCAGAACATTCGTTTAGCAGCTTGTTAACTTCTGGGAGATAGCTAGGCTAACTATAGCTTTAACGCTATACTGCAAGGCAGCTGCAGAAACGCCACAAGCAAAGAGGCCAGGGTAATAACTATTTACTGGTTTTACTTTGTGATATGAAACACAATTGTGAAGTGTAATGTACAATATAAGCTGATATTACTGAGAAACTACATCTACTTTCGGAAACGGTAGTCTACTATTTCACTGAAGCATTAGCATCATGACATTAGCCTATGTTTCCCGGGCAACACATACTACAGCGGTCTATGATGCATCTGTTTTCAATCATTAAAATAAACATTACTCACAAATACATTTTCGTTGTACGATTTATTATGACATTAGATTACAAGTAAACGATTTGTTGGTGAAATAATCATTAGGCCTACCTGTGATTTCAAACCAGTACTGCAACGCTGTAGCCTACACGAGACACTGTGTAGCTAACAAAAACATCCACAGCTGTTTACAGTAGGAAGTCAAACGGCGACAGAACATGTTCGGCACTACCTTAAATCAAAAGTATTTCAATAGGTGAAACTGTCTGACTACTAACCCGAACTTCATTGACACAGCCTAAACTTGTCAATCTGTTCATGAAAGCAATATTTAATTTCAGCCTAAACCGTACAACGGAACGTTCAACCAACGATCGCCACCAAGACGAACACTGTAGTATACAATTTACCGGGGCAGCTTCTCCACAAAGGGCTATATCGCATTTTGCGTTGTTACTGACAATGATCGCTATAGGGTTTTTTATGCATGAGCGATTTTCCACTAAATAAATGTCAAGCTTATTTACGTTTTTGGGGGCATGTCATAAGTTATCAGACATAGAGCTACTGTTTGAATCGCGATTCCATCTGAAATATTTCCAGTGATAACGTTGTTACAGTAGCTTCTTTCCAAGGGTGTTCTTAATGAATTATTATGCAATAGACTATGAGTAGGCTAAATGCTTGAAAATATCACTAGAAGGGAAAAACTTAAAGGGACGGACAAGCAGGCACACCCTCACAATTTCCCCAGAAATTGTATGCTCTCTAGTTTTATATTGTTATATCACAACACCAATTCAGCCTTCGGGTTGCGACTATAGTGATACAAATTTCTCAATAAACCATTACTACTACCACCTGTGTTGTACTGGGACAGAGTGTGGCTCAGTTCCAGGTATTGCATAGACCGCCCTGCTATAACGACAACAAATGATATGACTGTGGTGATGACTGACAGCATGTTATCTTGGGGTCTCATGCTTGAAACAGCTCCGCCCGATAATTACAAAAGTATAAGAAGGCACGGTATGGGGGAGGGGTGTAAGGGCCGGGGTTAGTAAATATTGTAAAGCAGGAGTTGAAGTTTAAGTCACCATAACAAGATTAACATTAACATCCACTTACCCCTGGAAAGTCTAAACTCCCCCATACCAAGTTTCACTAATAACACGTAATGACTTGTTATGCTTGTGACCATATGTGTTAACACAGTATGCAAAGTGTCACCCTTCTTTTAACCCTTCATTGGGCCCCGACTGAACTGGACCAGAGCAGGGTAGGATGTCACGAGAGTCCACCTGGCAGAGGACAAATGGAAACGAATCACAAAACATTTCTTCAAAACATGTTTTCTAGTCTTTCACTCACTCCATCTAGCAAAACCACTGATGTAATCGCCAATCTCCCAGTCTCCGGGCAGACAGCTAATACTAACTCCAACACCCAGGTTCTGATTTCAGGGTCTGAAGCTGCCGTGTGAAATGATGAATGAAACAAATCGTCGGTCCGTCGCTTTCGTCCTTTCATTTCTCCCCCTTTTTCTTCTTTTTCCTCCCTCGCTTTGCCAAGCTCCTTAGCTGGGAGCTGTTCTCTTTTCAATATCGCTGATTAAAAATGTCTGATGCATCAACAAGACTAAGCTGATTATAGATTTAGTTTCCCTGAGCAAAGGTTTCTAAAGAGCTGGGGGAGAAAAGTGAAAGAGAAGGAGAGGATGTGGAGTGGGGGGTGATGGGGGTTTGAAGGGTGATTCAAAGCTTCAGAATTGGGCAAAATGGGGCCCACTCTGAATGGGAGGAACTGTCACGTGTGCGTGTTTGTGAGAGTGTGTGGGCGTGTGTGTGTTTGAGGATACGTGTGTGTGTTCAAAGTTTAAAGAGATTCCTTCAGGTATCTAGAGGACTTGATTTTTAAGAACCCGAGGTGATATCAATCCTTAAAAGACTGTGTGTGTGAGTGTGTGTGTGTGTTCCTGCGTACATGTGTGTGTTATTGACAGCTATGCCTACTTGCTGGGGACACTAGTGGCTCAGCAGATAGTGTAGCTCAGTTCTGGGGATGAGAAGATGAGGGCTCAAGCTCCAAGCCCAAAAAGACTTTGATCACTTTTTCTTCATTTCCTCTTCCCGCTTTTCTCTTTCCCCCTCTCTTCCTCTCCAAAACACCAAGACACACACACACTATCCCCCCTACACGCACAAACTTTGTCTCGGACACAGAGAAACCTCAAGCTCCCTCTTTTCTCTTCACAGGTTTAAACAGGTGGTCTTGACATGTGCACTTAAAACATCCATTTGAATAATTGTGCAGTGAATGTTGAGTGATGCGGTCCTCCCTTAACCCCAGCAAGTCTGACGGAGATGGAGGCCAGATAAGGAAATTCGGCCCTGAGATAGACGGAAGGAAAGGAAGACCTGTTCTTTTCTCCTCCCTATTCCCCTCATCCCTCCATCTCCTGTCAACGTCAATGACGCACACCCTTATCTGTTCTTGTCCTGCCAAGACCAAGGATAGGGGGAGGGGGGGTAAGAAAAGGAAGACAAAGGGAGGGAGGGAGGGAGGGAGGGAGAGAGAGAGAGAGAGAGAGAGAGAGAGAGAGAGAGAGAGATGATTGGAACTTTAGACAGCAGCACATGGGCAATTTCCACAAATGAAATTACACAAACCCTAGCAATTTCTAAATCTGTAAGCCACGGACCTCACTCAAACTCTCCCTGTCTCTCTGTCATCTTTCTCTTTTTTCCTCTCTCTCTCTCTGTCTCTCTCTCTCTCTTTTTCTCTCTCTCTCTCTCTCTCTCTCAAAAAGGAGGTCCATGAGGATATTTTGACTCACAAACCAATGACATCATACGAATATGGCGATATTGCCCTTAAGCCGATGTGAGTAAATGTAAGTGTGAGTGTGCATGTGTATGTCACTCATCTGGTCTCTGTTGACAGTCCACCACAAGGTCATCTATTCTTTGACTCACAGATGGAAAGGAAGACAGCGAATAAAGCCTCATGCACAGAGAATGAGAGAGAGTTGAGGTCAAAAATGTATAATTGTTCTCATAACCAAGACCATATGTAGGCCTCTTTTTGGGGTTTTGACTTGAAAATGTTAAACGTTTGACCTCAGACGTTCTCTTTCAGGGAGATAGTAATGTGACCCAGTGCAGAAACATGTGCTAGGCTCTAGGACAGTGTGTACAGGTAGTGAAGTGCAGAAACATGTGCTAGGCTCTAGGACAGTGTGTACAGGTAGTAAAGTGCAGAAAAGTGCAGTTAACGACAGTGTAGCAGACGTGCTAGGCTCTAGGACAGTGTGTACAGGTAGTAAAGTGCAGAAACGTGCTAGGCTCTAGGACAGCGTGTGTACAGGTAGTGACGTTCTTTGTCAGTCCTCATGTATGTTAGTGTGAGAATGACCATATGAGTATACCATGTTATTGTTGACCTTGTTGCAAAACTATACTAGCAGCAGGGATTTTACTATTGCATTACTATTCCTTGAAGTCGTGATCATTACTGAGACATGCAACACACACACAGACTCACACATGCATACAGTGCTGTATATCCTCACTCTTCATTTTTTAAATTCCATTCTTAGTCTTTGCTGATTCAGCTAAATTGATCCATTTGGCTTTGAAGACCCTCACTACCTGGCAAAAAAATTCACTTCAAAGTAGCACATATACACACAAAATCCAACTTCCATCGAAGTACACACACTGTAAATAAGCTCTAAATTCATACAGTTAGAAAAAGAGAGAAAGTGTGTGTGTGTGTCAGAGAGAGAGGGCAAGAGACAGAAAAAAACTGAGAAAGAAAAAGAGGGAGCGAAAGAGAGAGCTGAGACATTGAAGAATGGAGAAGACTCCCTGTACAGTTACGATGCACAGAAACAAAAAAACAAAACCTTCCTTTGTGTTACAACTTACTGCCTTTCTTGTTAAGACGAATCGCAGCTTGAGAAATGAAAAGATTTAAGGAGCATAGGCATGGTTTCTGTTGCAGCACTGAATGCATGGTAAAAATGCATTGCAGCAAAGGTGTAGAACACAAGGGAGAAGGGGGTGTCAATCTACCGTTACACAAAAAAGCTTTAATACTTTCCACTCTGTTTCAAACAATTATCACCTCAGCCATCATAAAACTAGCTCGTAGCCTATGCATAAAAACATGAGCTAGGAGAATTGTTATAAAACTTGTCCAAGCTTGGTGAAGTGATTATTTTTAAAACAGATCCCGCTGCTTTTCCTCATCATAAACCTTTTAAAAATCCCCTGGCCTTCGCTTCTGTTGTTCAATGTCAAAAAATCCCATATCACTTTGAAAGTGTCTCACTTTCTCGCTCCCCTACTCTCTCCCTTCTTTTAATCGTCCGCCTCATTTGAATGATGCGTCTCTGTTTCCGCTGACAGTTTAGGTCAGATCCACTCACACGTTGCCGTGGTGTTTGTTCCTTGACGTTTTGTACCAAGGACCAATCATATTGTCTGTCCCTGGTGACCAATGCGAGCTGGGGGCGGAGTCTATTTCGTCCAAATCATAAAGGTGATATTCTGATAACCAACAGTCCTTTTGGCTAAAGTTATAAAAGGCCTCCAGTTATCTACAGACCTTTGGATTTATAATTGGTGGAACTGGCAAAGGAAAAATACCCAGATATTTCCGGAAAGAAAAAAAATAGACTTGGCTAGAGTTTTCTGAAAATGTTGCCCTGTGAAATAATGTTTTCATGAGAGCCAAAATCACAATTTGTTATCCTTCTTCTCTATATCTGTATCTGTTCCCCCTCTCTTGTATTGGTGCTGAAATTAAAGTAGCCTCTCTCTTCCCTTCTCTCTCTAACTGCCAGTCGGCCTCAGACCCGGTTGATGAGCCTCCCTAACTGACCCAGACGTGGCCCGGGAACAAAGGAACAACTGACAGAAAGGAGGAGACCAAAACTGTTGGTCTAAATCCATATCGGCTTTGGATTTACAATTAGCTCTTTAATTAAAGTCAAGGTTGTGGGTTTGCATTTCGTGTGCATGTGTGGGTGTGCATTTAGTTTAGTGAGGCGGGGTTTTAAGCACAGTACCAAAAACAAGAATGATAATACAACTCTTACTCTCTTTTTCATTGGGCCGATCTCCTCCCTTCCCCTCACCCTGCCTCCCTCTCCCCACTCTCCCTCCCCTCGTCCCCTCTCCTCCCTTCCCCTTCCCCTCGCATCCCCACTCCCCTCTACTCCCTTCACCCCTCTCCCTCTCCTCTCCTCCCTTCCCCTCTCCTCCTCCCTTCCCCTCTCCTCCCTTCCCCTCTCCTCCTTCCCCTCTCCTCCTTCTTCTCTCTTGATGCATGATAACAAAAACAATGAGGTATTCACTTGTGACAGCTCTTTGTCACGTCTTGACTGGGCAAGAACTTTGCAAAGGTAATTTTCAATGTCACAAAGTGCAGTTGCTTTCTTCCAGCTCATTCATCTTTCTAATCAGATAGTGACACCAACATGAATCACATTTTATCTTCGGCATCAACATGTCAGATACATAAACTGAATTCCGACAGCACTTTGACAGAGATCAAAATGACTGAATACTGTAAATAATCATATACAATTGTCAAATATGCACAAAGACACACATTTAAACCCATGATGGTATGAGTGAGGGTGTGAGTGAAAAATCTGTCTGTCAATACAAGACAGTAATACCTCTCTCTCTCTCTCTCTCTCTCTCTCTCTCATGATCGTAGAATGCTCCAAATGCCTTTGAAGTTATATGTTTTCAGTTTGGTTTCTACAATATAGCTTTCTCTCTCTCTCTCCCTCCTCTCTCTCTCTCTCTCTCTATCTCTCTCTCTCTACAATGTTCTTGCTCTTTTTGGAAAAGGCCAAACGTTTAAATAAATAAGGGTACCATGATGTAACTGCTTATGCTGACTGTCAAGTTTTCCAAATACTCTATCTCCTCTCTCACATACACGTATACAGTCCAAACACACACACATCAAATACTCTCACACACACTTCACATCTTATGCCGAATCACTTTCAAGAGGTCACACTGCAAGGAAACAGGCCTGCGTGCATGTTTGTTTGTGCATGCGTGTATGCGTGTGTGTATGTGTGTGTGTGTGTGTGTGTGTGTGTGTGTGTGTGGAGTGGGGGGAGCAATGGCTAGACATAATGGCAATGGCATTTAACAAAGCAATGTGCATCTCCAATAAAAAGTTAATAAATGTAAAATGGACAATCCCCGATCAAAATAAAATAATATATCAGTGAAAAATAACTTCCAATTTACAGAGAAAGTAATGAAATTACCTTTGCTTCACAGGATTTTTAATCGCATGAATGATTGTTCAAACAAAGCATTTAATTTTGTGCCAAAACCAAATGAGTTTTGAATCAACATTTGCTTGTGACCTTTCCTTAACACCATTGTTTATGCTCTTATTGCCTTCACAGCTGAAGACAATTAGAAAACTCACATTTTAGGGCTAAATAAAGTGTGAACAAGAGAAGGAATTACGTGCCAGTGCACAGAGATATTCATTCAATGAATTGTTACACTTACTGTACAATGGTATGGCCCTACATCAACAGACAACTATACTGAAACGTTTGTTTATGAAACACAATGTATTCAACCAGCATAAACACTTCACCAAGAGTTTAGTGCATGGGAAAGACTTTGAGAGAACCTTCACTGTAAGCAGCTGACCGTGAGGAAGGATGATGGTCTTCCAACACTGTACTGGACTGACACAAGGCTGGGGCGATTCTACACAGCATATTGCAAAGTTTGAATTAAACACCAGGACTATTTATTTAACTCATTGAGTGTTTACATAGGTCTACTCTAATGGGAGTGCAACTTGCATGTACACAATGACAATAGAAAAAGAGGTATGATGGGGGTGGGGGTGTCAGATCATGGGGTATTTCAGACAGCAGGTTATGACACATAACCGGATAAATTAACCCAGCAGCTGATTCACAATGTCGCAGCAACCTATTGGCAATGTTGCTACAACGCTGGGTGTCAGCTGGGGAGTTCACTTACCCGGGTATGTCACATGACTTTCTATCTGATATGTGTATGTGTGGCTGCGTGTGTTCTATTCCAAAGCAATCAGTGGTTTCTATCCCTTCTCCTAAAAGACCACTTACCATGTGACAGTGCAGTAAAAGCACACTTGTCACCTCCTAGCAATAGAATGCCAGTCTGAGAGACAGAGACAGAGATAAAGGTAAGACTTGAGATTAAAATATTAAAATAGAATGTCTTATTTATTGCCTGGGTGCATCACTGATCGAAGGCAGATATACCTATATGCAATGTTTCTTTGTAAAATAGATGGTTAGGTCACACCATGGTAGAGCAACCTGTTCAATCATGTGTGCATCAGCTGTCCTCAACAGGCTCATTGATAGATATTGATTATCAGGTAATTTCTCAAGACATAACATTTTCATGTAAATTCTATTAGGTTATTTGTACCTAATGTAATACTGTAGTTTGTAGTATGTTGCAATATATATTCTCAGCCCTCATTGTATACGATGACTGTGGCACTCATTGCAGGAGTCCAGAGATGAACATGAGCAAACCCAACGCCAGGAGGACACAGCTGGTAACATGTTGCTGACTACATGAACATGACCGGAGATCTGCATAGAGAGAGAAAGAGTGTCAAGGAGGGCAACATTTTTTGCATCGTTAGAATTAGTGATGTTTGGGGAGAGTGGTGGGGGGAGTTAGGTGTGTGTGTTGGGGAGTTAGGTGTGTGTGTGTGTGTGGGCCATAACGAACGTAATTTTCATTTACTTGAATCCGTGTGTGTGTGTATGTACTTGTTTAAGGAGTGAAAACTTTTACCAATCTGTGCAACTAAGCACAAAGCCCAGAGGAAGGCTGTGTGCACTGGAATTAGACACAATTGATTCTTTCCATCTCAACATCAAACTCAATTCCGCTTCCTGGGATTACAAAGGCCAGAAGCACTAATGCACACTCGCTGCCCATCACCCAGGGTCCCTGATCAAACACACCACCAAACACACATATACACACACAAACAGAGGGGCACTAAAATTCCAATTCAACAGATTCAATTTACAGACACATTTGACCTCATGGAACATAGCTTTAGATAACTAGCTAGCTACACAAATAGATAGCTAGCTAGCAATACAAACAGACAGACAGACAGATGTGTCCTTGTGTGTGTGTGCGCATGCACAGCTGTGTCACCTACACTGTTTATCGCACAGTGGACTAAAAGCTGGTCCTTCACAGTCTTGTATTTTGCATTCTAACCTTCATTTAAATCATATTTCACATATACTATAGCATATTGTCCATTGAGAAACATTTGACAGATGGTTTGTATGGCTCTGGGCCATCTAAAAACCACACAGCATGAACATGTCCATAAACAGAGCCTAAGCATTTAGGCTTAACTAAAACCAGCTATCCCAAAAAGTAAAGGCTGTTGCCTTGTCTTCTTATCCTTTTAATATGTATTCCCATGAACACACATGCTTTCTTGTAAATAAAGTGGACGACTTCTCTCTTTCTCATTTTCAGGTGATTAATGGATGACCAAGTACTAACAGATGACCAAGTAGACAACCAGCAACTTGACCTGAGAATTCAAACAACAAACAAAAAGCAGGAAATGGAAACCAGAGGATATTCATAATAATCTGTCTTCAAAACAAACAGGCCTCCAGTATACATACTGTTCATTTAATAAGAGGTGTGTGTGTGTGTGTGTATGTGCATAATAAGATCAGTGCAGGGTGTATGAGTTGTATTCACCATGAAAAGTCAGTGCTATGAAGTGGAGACTGACCTCACTCCCACTCAGAGCTCCAGAGATCCGGAGAAGAGGGGGAGAGGGAGTCACGGCTAACTCAACCATGATGCTCCTTCACAGGCTACACTCACAAAGTAGGAGAGAGGCCCCTGGAGGGCCCTGACGCACTACTACCCACCTTTCCATGCCAAGACTACAGTATGTGTGCAGTAGACTTAGGTCGGAGTGTATATCTTTGCTTTCAATGCGGCTTTAAATGACAGCTTTTGTGTGCATTTAAACTGTAGTAGGGTGTGTGTGTGTGTCTGACCCACCATTCATGGTGGGGACCAAGAAGTTCCAGAACTGACAGCGCTCAGCAAACATATTCCTCTGGAGGAGAGGTGGGCCGGTGTCCAGCCTGATGTATTCCTGCTGCTCCAAGGTAAACATGGGCCAATCCCCGTCTGTTATCGTTGGGTTCCTACCAAAAAAGAATAGATGACTGCATTGGGTACATTGCCCCATGGAGGTATTTTTTGATACATATCCATATACAAATATTGCATCATAAACATAAATATAAACATTGTGCATGGTCATGAGAAGACACGCATGCAAACTAATACACTTTTTTAAATTATATTATATATACACTTTCCTTTATTTGTGAGTAGGACTTTGAGAGATCCATTAAGAGATCCTTGTGAGTGTGTAGCGAATCCAACATACCCAGTTCTGGCAAAGTTGGCCCAACGCTTCATAAGCCCCTTGCTTAGAGCCACCTCCTCGTATGTGTATCCCAGACTGCTATTCAGCGGAACTCCCAAGACAAACTCAATCTCGGAGCCATGCATGACGCCCATCCACGCTGGCCAGGGATTGGCTGAGGAGTGGTGGTCGAACAGATAAAGGTAGGACTTACCCCCGTGTTTTGTGTACCTGTTGTGAAACAAACAACAAATGTGTAAGCCTTCAGTCTTTGTGGCAAAACATAGAACTTGACTTAACTCATGTCCTTTCTCTCCTTCCTTACCTGTGGGTAAAGTTTAACAATGGGCAGTTAAAGAACCAGTCACCCACTATACTACCAAGTGTGTCACGATATTTTGCACTGCTACTCTGATTTGCCCAATAGAGGTAGCGTGAAGACACCTTCTCTCTAAAAACATCATTGAATTGTGGCAACGCTAATTTCAGCCCCTCCAGGAAGTTGTCTTTGCTGATCAGGCTCTGGCCAGTGATGTCAAATCCTGGTACCCCTTGAAGCAGGAAGTAAGTCCCTTCATCCTTGTTTAGACCAACCAGAACATCAGTCTTCTTGAAGTTACCACTTTGGAGCAGGACCTGGGTTTTATACAAACAGATACAAATATCTTATGTAATCAGCGTTCAGAGATTATCAGCGATCAGATGGAGGAAATTCTTGTAATAATGGTCAAATTAATCTCAAATTGAGAAGAAACCTTTTTCCTTACATTTTTACCCTCTCTAATTTAATTAAACCATGTTCCAAATAGAATTCGACAGCATTTAAATGGTAGGCACCACCACACACACACACACACACACACCACAGTACATACTTATTGTACCTCAGGGTGGTCTGGTAAGAAGTCTCCATCCACTACTGGGTGGAATGGTATCCCTGTAAGTGTGGGGCTGCTGAAAACATTAAACTGGTGGAGGAGGATGCCATCAACAGGAGCTTTCTGCAGACATGATTCCAGGTCTGCCAGGGAGGAGAGGGGACAACCCAGAGCCTTCCCCAGGCTCCATGACCTGCCGCCGGCAAAGAAAGAATAAAGTGTTTGATCGCAATGTCACAGGTGTCCCCCCAAAAATCAGCTAAAGTAGGTATGTGTGCATGAGTGTGTGTACATGTGTTTGTAGGAAGTAGCCTATTCACTTTGCATGTGTGGAAAATGCCTTAACTGATGAAAAATAACATTTAACATTTAAATACGTAGATTCCAATGTTGATATTTTCTCTGTGTATGGGTACCTATTCCAGGCCTCTGCCTGACTCAGTGAGACCCATGGAGCGTTGGGCGAACCGCTCTGCAGTATGGCTCTATGGAAGAGCCCCTGGCTCCCTGGAGAGAGCAGGTGGACACCCACCGACCCTGCTCCAGCACTTTCCCCAAACAGCGTCACCTGAGATCGGACACAAAAAAGCTGACAAAGTCCTTTTTTCTGGACCTTGAATTGATGCAATGGCCTAACTATACTTAGCTTTATTGCTACCTTTGAAGGGTCGCCTCCAAAAGCTTCAATGTTTTCCATTACCCAACGAAGAGCCAATTGCTGGTCCAGTATTCCACTGTTTCCGTGGACACGAGGTGTCCCAGGGAGAGCTAGGAAGCCGAGGGCTCCCAGTCTGTGTTCAATCACAACTTAGTTCATTATATCCTACCTACAACACCTTGACATACCATCTGCATAGATAGAACCATGTGCCTCCTTTGTTTAGATTTACTGTAGATACAGTATGTATACTTGCTCTGAGCTGATGACAGATTTGACATTGCCTTACCTGTAGTTCATGGACACCACAACAACATCTTCTGATTGGCTGAGGAAGCGCCCATCATATATGTTCAGACTGGAGGTCCCTGTAGTGAACCCGCCTCCATAGATCCACACCATAACAGGAGCCAATGAGTATGTGCTGGACCGTGTGTGGGTGAGGCAGGGGGTCCAGACATTGAGGTAGAGGCAGTCCTCACTCATCTGGGTGTTGGCATTCCACATCTCAGCACCTTGGAACCCTGTCCATGGAATGCAGAATTACCAATGCATGCACAGATACTTTATGTACAGTTAACTAGGGTGTGTGTTTGTTTGTGCGTGCATGTAAGTGGCTGTTCATTGAGCACGTTTCCAATAATTGTAAATTATGTGTGTGTGTGTGAATGACCAGGGAAGGCTGTAGCCAGTGGTTGGCAGCATGAATTGGGAAAGCGTGTAGCATCCTTCACCCCTGCCCATTCTTCCACTGGCTCTGGGCTTTGGAATCTCAGCTTCCCGACAGGAGGTTTTCCATAGGGGATTCCCAGGAATGCCAATATGGATCCACTCCCTGGTACTGAGAGACGCACCCCCTGGACTCTTCCTTTGGCTGTAGCCACAATGAGGTCATCCTGAGTAGCTGAAGTCAGGGTGAGAAGGCGGAGCAACAAAAGTGACAGGATGATGGTAACGTGGGCTAGAATATGGGTTGCCATAGACACACCCTTAGGTCTTGGGGGAAGAAAATACAAAAGCAAGTCAGATAAAGGCAGAAGTTCATACACGGGGGCAGACAGTTTGATGATAACTTATGAGGGGTTTATATGTATTAAATGACAGCGCGCATGTGCTTCTGTTGTGGCCCACTTTACGCATGCGAATGCAATGAGTAGCCCTAATATATCATTGTAAAACACGGCAATTGATCTAAGACAAAACAGCAAAGCCATGTTTTCGAATTATTGTGACCGCGACGAACCCAGTAGGCGTTAGAAAGGAGAATGAACAAATTCGCAAACCAAATGCTGCTCATGTGTGCATCCCTATTATAGGTCATCCTTATAATGAAACGTTTTATTTTTTTATTCCACATATTATTTACTTACTGCGTGACGTTAGTGGATTAACTTTAATGCGCGGAGTGTGAGAACAGATTCTTCGAGTAGCTTTTGTTCTCCCCTCATTCCAGTTTGCCTATTGTCGCTTTTCGCCAGGGTTTTAGTCTGATTTGGTTTGTGTTAGATTGCTATAAATGTGCACATTTCACTCGCGTAAGCATTGCTATTTAAATTGAGTTAGATTAACTAAAGTTCAGGAGGAAGATAGCGTACCAAGACTCCTCGTTCACTCCAATCAACTAATACGCATCAGCCCAGTGAACGCACGGAGGATGCGACCGAATTCCCTGTTTTCAATTACGAGTTTTGTATAAAGTCTCTTCCGTTCCTCTGGTCCTCGTGCTAGCATGTTATTGTCACCCTCCCGCCCTTCCCTTTCTTCTCTGCTCTCCATGTCGTCTTGGCTGTGCTACCAGCCTCCTCCACCAACCGGGCTTGGCTCTGCTACCAGCCCTGCTTCAATAAGCATATCTATTCAATCACTGGTGTGTTACTGAACTCGTGAAAAGGATGTTTGATAACAGACTAGACAGTCTTCTGACAGATGTGTCTGGACTCCGTGTCTAAGTAAACAGGACAGTGACCGCTGGGCTGTAACAACTGCAACCTAATCTGACCCAGCAAGGTTAATTCTAAATCTAAATCTGAGTCAAACGTTTCTTGTCACATTTAAACTATAAACATGACAACTATTTTACATAGTTGGGATGGCTATTATTAAAGTATTTGAAAAGAAATCGTTGGCTAGTCTTCATCTATGACAGAATGTTTAGCCTAGCTTGTCAAACATTCTGGAAGGTGTAAAACTGCAGTCATAGGCTATTGTGTCTCGCACTACAAAAACACGTGGGATTGGTCGGCAATGAGAGTGATTATGAATTGGTTTTTAATTACATTCTATGCAAATACACAATAACACAAAAGCCTATAGAGAAATGGGAAAACTCAATAACGTTAGAAAAACTGATTGCACTGAGCAACATTTGCGTTCATGCAGCTTGCAAAGTACAGTAGACTACTTTGTAGTAAACCATATAGCAGAATTATAGCATTTAAAGAGTTCAATTTACCCTGTCATATGTATTAACCAGTGGCGGTGCGTCCATAGAGGGCGCTAGGGCGCCGCCCCTCCTAGAATTTTTCGTAAAAATAATAATAAAAAAACGTGCACAAATATGATATACCAAACTATTTAAATAAGAAATGTACTGTGTTAACGCGTTAAATGTGTGTGGGAGACCGTAAGTCCCTGTCAACAACCACTTAAATGTGACCAAATATAATATATTGCCATTCGTTATCACTGAGATAAGCCACTCCCCCCTGGAGGGGCGCCGGCCAAATGGAAGTCAATGGGAGCTCTCATGCATTTTTCATACATTTGAGAAAAACGGCTTCTCATTGGCGAAAAAAAGGGGCAATGCGAGATAAGCCACTCCCTGGCCCCCTGGCCAATGACATCGTTTCTTACTTATATTGACATCTTATTCGTCGAATCAGAGACCTTTATCATTCCCTCACATCCCATATAATTATCACGTATCTACGAGAGCAACATAGCTAGCAAAGGAGGATGGGCTGTAGGCCTACGCGACGTACACGGTACCCGTAGCTTCTCCTCAAACCTGTATGCTAAGTAACCGGAGCTGGTTAGCTGGTTGTTCAGTGAGTAATTCAGTGTTACACACACAGTCACAACATCACACGTTAGCAACGACGCTATGCGATATCAGCGACCCTTCAGCATTAGTATCGTAGCTAGGAAAGTTGAGGCTACTTTTCGCTAGGTACCTACGAACATGTCTTAATCTGCTAGACAAGTGGCTTCCCCATCGTTCTTTTGGTGAGCTGTCTCACGAGCCCTACTAGCCGACAAGCAAAATAGTTATTTAGCACTAGCGTTGCTACCTGCATATATGCAAACATTGTTTACAATATTTTCAGGCTTCAACCAGTGCTGCTCAAGCATACATACATACAGGGTCAAGAGATAGATTCGTTAGGCATTGAAGAAATAGTAGGAGAGGACGACAGCATCCAACATAGCTAATACATATATATTTAATGTTAAAAAAAAGTTATGTGTAACGACCGCGCCGCCCAACTGCGCCCCCCCCCCAAAAAAAATCACCAGCCGCAACTGGTATTAACTTCAGATATGCCTAGATATTGTTATATTTGCATTTCGGCAACAACAGTGTGTGTGAGTGTGTGAGAGAGACAAAGAGTGAAATAGTTTGTATCCACCAGAACATTATGCATATAGGCCTATCATGTTGGTGCGCAGTCTTCCAAATAACTCTCCGTCTAACAGCTCGCTCTGACCTACACGACTCCGCCCTGTTCAAGATAAATTCGGGTGAAATTCTGATTCTTGGAATGGTGGAATAGGGGGGCTGGTGAAATCAATATAACTTTTGTTTTTATTATGACAGGCCAAAATGTGTGCTAAACAATCCTCCTGATCACACCAAATGTATTTTGACTTAGCGCCACAATGTAAATGTACAATAGGGTGTGTGTGTGTGTGTCTGACCCACTATTCATGGTGGACCAAGAAGTTCCAGAACTGACAGCGCTCAGCAAACATCTTCCTCTGGAGGAGAGGTGGGCAGGTGTCCAGCCTGATGTATTCCTGCTGCTCCAAGGTAAACATGGGCCAATCCCCGTCTGTTATCGTTGGGTTCCTACCAAAAAAGAATAGATGACTGCATTGGGTACATTGCCCCATGGAGGTATTTTTTGATACATATCCATATACAAATATTGCATCATAAACATAAATATAAACATTGTGCATGGTCATGAGAAGACACGCATGCAAACTAATACACTTTTTTAAATTATATTATATATACACTTTCCTTTATTTGTGAGTAGGACTTTGAGAGATCCATTAAGAGATCCTTGTGAGTGTGTAGCGAATCCAACATACCCAGTTCTGGCAAAGTTGGCCCAACGCTTCATAAGCCCCTTGCTTAGAGCCACCTCCTCGTATGTGTATCCCAGACTGCTGTTCAGCGGAACTCCCAAGACAAACTCAATCTCGGAGCCATGCATGACGCCCATCCACGCTGGCCAGGGATTGGCTGAGGAGTGGTGGTCGAACAGATAAAGGTAGGACTTACCCCCGTGTTTTGTGTACCTGTTGTGAAACAAACAACAAATGTGTAAGCCTTCAGTCTTTGTGGCAAAACATAGAACTTGACTTAACTCATGTCCTTTCTCTCCTTCCTTACCTGTGGGTAAAGTTTAACAATGGGCAGTTAAAGAACCAGTCACCCACTATACTACCAAGTGTGTCACGATATTTTGCACTGCTACTCTGATTTGCCCAATAGAGGTAGCGTGAAGACACCTTCTCTCTAAAAACATCATTGAATTGTGGCAACGCTAATTTCAGCCCCTCCAGGAAGTTGTCTTTGCTGATCAGGCTCTGGCCAGTGATGTCAAATCCTGGTACCCCTTGAAGCAGGAAGTAAGTCCCTTCATCCTTGTTTAGACCAACCAGAACATCAGTCTTCTTGAAGTTACCACTTTGGAGCAGGACCTGGGTTTTATACAAACGGATACAAATATCTTATGTAATCAGTGTTCAGAGATTATCAGCAATCAGATGGAGGAATTCTTGTAATAATGGTCAAATTAATCTCAAATTGAGAAGAAACCTTTTTCCTTACATTTTTCCCCTCTCTAATTTAATTAAACCATGTTCCAAATATAATTCGACAGCATTTAAATGGTAGGCACCACCACACACACACACACACACACACACAACAGTACATACTTATTGTACCTCAGGGTGGTCTGGTGAGAAGTCTCCATCCACTACTGGGTGGAATGGTATCCCTGTAAGTGTGGGGCTGCTGAAAACATTAAACTGGTGGAGGAGGATGTCATCAACAGGAGCTTTCTGCAGACATGATTCCAGGTCTGCCAGGGAGGAGAGGGGACAACCCAGAGCCTTCCCCAGGCTCCATGACCTGCCGCCGGCAAAGAAAGAATAAAGTGTTTGATTGCAATGTCACAGGTTTCCCCAAAAAATCAGCTAAAGTAGGTATGTGTGCATGAGTGTGTGTACATGTGTTTGTAGGAAGTAGCCTATTCACTTTGCATGTGTGGAAAATGCCTTAACTGATGAAAAATAACATTTAACATTTAAATACGTAGATTCCAATGTTGATATTTTCTCTGTGTATGGGTACCTATTCCAGGCCTCTGAGACGTGATTGAGACCTAAGCCTGGTGTTTTATTGTCAGAGGTCTGGTTTTCTCTCCCAATCTGCAGATTGATAAATACTTATTGAAATCCAGAACTCAACTGAACTTGGTCACTCCGTTTATGAAGAGACGGACAAAACACTTTCTTCATCAAATGCGTAACATTTTATTTTGTGTACATAGTGGCAAAATTCATTTTTCATTTTTACTTACTTTTATTGTTAAGGGGCTAAATACAACTCCCCGCCTGCGATTTTGTATTTAGACCAGTATTGACACTTCACAGGAATGTCGGAACCACTTTCGAAGATGATGATGTTAAATAATGCTAAGTGAAGGTTGCATATAAAGGCAGTAAAATGTAGAGTATTGATCAATTATGGCTTGTATGTATATTTTAATTTTAATTGTTGACAAATATGTTTAAAATAATGAATTTAAAAAGAAAACTAGGCCTACATTTCACCTCACGTCATAATGGAGGCGCCTGGATGGAGTAGCCCGCTATTAGATACAGTGAACCCTCAATGACTAATGGATCTCAAAACATCTTTCTTTGGTATTGCTAATAAGCCCTTTTTTCGCCTAAACAAAAGAGGAAGACTGAAAGGAAATGAATGACTATTTAAAGTTCATAATAATAAATCTTTACTTTAACACAAACACATAACACAAATAGGTTAGAGGGTGATGGTTGGGTGGTGAGGGTGGAGCTGTGAAGAAAAATAAGCTGAGGGCACCTAAATCAACAGCTCTGTATCATCAACATTTTACTAACAATTTATTCCAAAATGTATTTAATAAAATTATTTATACAATTAATATATAGTATTTTAGGCTATAATAGCCTCTTATATAGGCTGTTGGCATCCAGGGCGTGTCTTCCAGAGGGCGCTCTAAAGGGGCGTCTGCTGCTCTCTCTCTCCCTGTCCTCAACACACATGCACAGATAATCAAAACAAATGCATTATTTCACATACACACTGTCTCTCTTATACACACACACACACAGGCTGGGACCAGCCCTGGAAGCAGAGCAGGAGGCTGGGACCAGCGCTGGATGCAGAGCAGGGGTTGGTGGCAGGAGGCTGGGACCAGCGCTGGATGCAGAGCAGGGGTTAGTGGCAGGAGACCGGGACCAGCGCTGGATGCAGGGCAGGAGGCTGGGACCAGCGCTGGAAGCAGAGCAGGGGTTAGTGTAGCTGGGGTTGTGGACCTGAAAGGCAGGCTGATAAATTGCTGTTCTGCTTTGAGATTTGAGGATGGTCTAGTCATAATAAACACTGATAAACATTGGATATGTTTAATCATGTAATAAAGATAGATGTTCCTTCATGTAACTGAATGCAAAAAGTTAACAAATAACGTTAGCATGAACCCAATAACAAACTATCAGGCCGGGATTTTCAGGCACACACGCAGACTGCAGGGTAGATGCAATAGTTGTTTATTTGCCAAATGGAACAGGTAGTCCAACGGAAGGGTAGTCCACAAAGATGATCCACGGAACAAATAATCCACAGGGAAAGTGTAAGGAAAGGTACTGTACTCACGAAACTCCATGACCGAGTGAAGAGGGAAGGACACCCAGTGCTTAAATAGGAAGTAGTAATCACCTCAGGTGTGCCCAGTTAAAGAAGAAAGGTAGTGTTTAGGTGCTCTAGAGTGAGTGTCGCCCTCTAGAGGACTGGCGACCCTGCACGGACGTGACACAAACCACGTTAGCTACTAGTACTAGCTAGTAGCCTCAAGGAGAACTCGGATGGCCTTATCACTCATTAACAACTCGCAAACAAATTGCATTGCAAACAACGTCTGACTTCAAAAACGACATAATTCTAGCAATAAAATAAACATATTTTGACAAAGCTTGCTACTTAAAGTACCTGTTTTGTTTGATGCCGGCTCATCCATTTCAGATCAATTGCGATTTGCGCGGTTGTATTTCTGAATGCCATGGAAACGCTCAAACCAATTAAAATTGATTTAAAGAGCCGAAGTTAGACGAACTCTCTTCATTTGGTTACGTCATGTCCTGATAAAGAGCCGAAGTTACACGAACTTTCTTCATTCGTGTATGTCATTTCCTGATTTTCTATCCGGTGGTGTCCCAAGATCGAAGATCCGTCCCGTTAAAATGCCACAAACGGGTGCTCGCAAAGCACCTCAGAATAAGAGAGCAATATGTAAATATTGTACAGTAATATATATATTTTATATTTGTAGAATTTTTATTGTGGATATGAATGCAGTATTTGAATATTAATTTACGATAAGCTACACACATTTTAGGTGACATTTCGGGTGAAGCGCCACCTTGTGGTTCGGATTTTCGTAACATAGTATACGAAATCAAGGGACACAGAAAGACGTACACTATGTTACGAATAGACTATGAGGTCAGGTTGGGTGACGATAATCAGGAGACCGTTCCCAATCAGCGTGCCAAAATTCAAAACTTTTCACCAATCGGTTCTATGGGCTGCCATAGACTCCTAGTCCTAAGTATAATAATAAATATAGCTGCAAGCAGCAACGAAGGGGCCAAGCAGCATTCGATATGGAAATGCAGTAGCTAAAGCAAAAAAAATTGTCATCCATTTCGTTACCATTATGATTATCGTGCTTGACAGCTACTGTGGCACGACAATCCATTGACACGACATGCTTTACGACTGTGGCTGGATTCGATCCTACGACTTCGTGTCCTAAAGCAGCCCGTCTTATCCCAGTGAGCTATTTTTGTTATTTTTTTTATTTTTTTTTATTTTTTTATTTTTTTTTGATCCAAGATGGCGCCGACGATGGCTGCCTCGGTGGTTCGGTGCGCTGTGTTTTGTCTTGTTTTGTCTGTTAATTCAGTGTTCTGCCAAAATATCCGAGGTTCTCTAACAAGAGAAACATTGCTAAACTTTAGGTCTACAACTCCTGCGGATTTATTTCCCACTTTTCTGCTTCCAGCGGCAGAATTAGTGGGAATTATAGTCAAGGCCACCCTCGGCTTTGTGCTAGCAGCGAAGCGTCGTAGGAGAGGAAAACGTGCCGGAGCCCTGGTGCGTCTCCGCAGGCGCGGAACACACACAGCGTTACCGGGGATATTTCTCTCCAATGTGCGTTCGCTGAGCAACAAACTGGACGAACTTCAGCTACTGGGGTGGAAAAACAGAGACTTTCATTCATCTTCCGTTTTGTGCTTCACGGAGACATGGCTGAGTGAACTGATCCCGGACTCTGCGCTACAGCTAGCAGGTTTCAAACTGCTGAGAGCGGATCGTGACTCCCTGCTCTCTGGCAAAACGAAAGGCGGTGGTATCTGTTTTTTTATTAACAGTGGCTGGTGTGAAGATGTGACAGTGATCCTGCAGCACTGTTCTCCTGATCTGGAATAATTTTTTAGAAACTGTAAACCTTTTTACTCGCCACGTGAGTTTGCTTCATTCATACTGGTCGGCGTTTACATGCCGCCTCAGGCTAGCGCCAATGAGGCTCAACGTGTGCTCGCTAGCCAGATATTGTGTGTGGAGCATGAAAATCCGGATTCCTTGGTTATTGTGCTAGGCGACTTTAACAAAGGCAATCTCACTCAAGAACTCCCCAAGTACAGACAATTCATCAAATGTCCTACCAGAGAAGGGAACACTTTGGATCACTGCTACTCTACAATCAGTAAAGCATACCATGCGGTCCCCCGTGCAGCACTGGGTCACTCAGACCACGTCATGGTCCACCTGATTCCTGCATACAGGCAGAAGCTAAAGCGCTGTAAGCCTGTTGTGAGGACATCGAAACAGTGGACCAGTGAGGCTATGGAGGATCTGCGGGCGTGCTTGGACTGCACTGACTGGGATATGTTCATGACTGCCCCCAATAGTTTGGATGAGCTCACAGGGGCTGTGACGTCATACATCAGCTTCTGTGAGGACTGCTGTATACCAACACGCACCAGGGTGAGCTACAACAACGACAAACCCTGGTTTACAGCTAAACTCAGAAGGCTGAGGCTGGACAAAGAGGACGCTTTTAGGAGTGGGGACAAGAACAGATTCAAGGAGTCGAAGAACAGGTTTAGCAAGGCTGTGAGGGAGGCTAAACGACTGTACTCAGAGAGGCTGAAGCGTCAGTTCTCTGCTAACGACTCTGCTTCTGTCTGGAGAGGGCTCAGGCAGATCACCAACTACAAGCCCAGAGCCCCCCACTCCACTAACGACTCACGCCTGGCCAACGACCTGAACGAGTTCTACTGTCGCTTTGAAAGACAATTGGAATCCCCTGAACTATCCCTTCCCTCCCCCCCCCCTTCCCACCAACTCTGTGACGTCACTCTCCATTCAGGAAGGTGAAGTAAACAGACTTTTCAAGAGGCAGAACCCACGCAAAGCAGCTGGGGCCGGACGCTGTCTCCCCTGCCACCCTTAAGAACTGTGCTGACCAGCTGTCTCCGGTGTTCACCTACATCTTTAACACCTCCCTGGAGACATGCCATGTGCCAGCCTGTCTCAAGGCCTCCACCATCATCCCTGTGCCCAAAAAGCCCAGGCCAACTGGACATAATGACTACAGACCTGTCGCCCTGACCTCTGTGGTAATGAAGTCTTTTGAGCGCCTAGTGCTGGCACACCTCAAATCAATCACAGACCCCCTTCTGGACCCCATGCAGTTTGCCTACAGAGCCAACAGGTCTGTGGACGATGCAGTTAACATGGCCCTCCACTTCACCCTACAGCACCTGGACTCCCCAGCATCCTACGCCAGGATCCTGTTTGTGGACTTCAGCTCTGCCTTCAACACCATCATCCCCGCCCTGCTTCAGGACAAGCTCTCCCAGCTGAACGTGCCTGATTCCACCTGCTGGTGGATCAGAGACTTCCTGTCTGACAGGAAGCAGTGCGTTAAGCTGGGAACACAAGTCTCTGACTCCCGGTCCATCAGCACCGGATCTCCTCAGGGCTGCGTCCTTTCTCCTCTGCTCTTCTCCCTGTACACGAACAGTTGCACCTCCAGTCATCCATCCGTCAAACTCCTGAAGTTTGCGGACGACACCACCCTTATTGGGCTCATCTCTGGTGGAGACGAGTCTGATTATAGGTGGGAAGCGGCCAACCTGGTGACCTGGTGCAGCCAGAACAACCTAGAGCTCAATGCTCTTAAGACAGTGGAGATGGTTGTGGACTTCAGGAAGAATACAGCCCCACTCACCCCCATCACCCTGGGTGACTCCCCAGTCAACACTGTGGAGTCCTTCCGCTTCCTGGGCACTATCCTCTCCCAGGACCTCAAGTGGGAACTGAACATCAGCTCCCTCACAAAGAAAGCACAACAGAGGATGTACTTCCTGCGGCAGCTGAAGAAATTCAACCTGCCAAAGACAATGATGGTGCACTTCTACACAGCCATCATTGAGTCCATCCTCACCTCCTCCATCACCATCTGGTACGCTGCTGCCACTGCCAAGGACAAGAGCAGACTGCAGCGTATCATCCGCACTGCGGAGAAGGTGATTGGCTGCAATCTGCCTACCCTCGAGGACCTAAACACCTCGAGGACCCTCAGGCGAGCGAGGAAGATTGTGGCCGACTCCTCCCACCCTGGACACTCCCTGTTTCAGTCACTCCCCTCCGGCAGAAGGCTGCGGTCCATCAGGACCAACACCTCTCGACACAAAAACAGTTTCTTCCCTTCTGCTGTTGGCCTCTTCAACAAGGCCAAGGGTTCACACTGACTTATTGACTTTACTTTAATGACTCTAATATTCTGCACTACATTACTGCATCTTGTACATTTGTATTTTTTGTCATATTTGTATTTTTTGTATTTTTATATTGTAAATTAGGCAACTTATATTTTATTGTATATTTTATTTTAAATATAATTCCACTTTAGCATAGATAGTATAGTTATATAGTATAGATATTTAGTATAGACAGTCCACATATTTAAATTTAAGGATACTATATGTTTATTGTATGCACCTTCCTGCCAAAGCAAATTCCTTGACTGTGCAAACTTTCATGGCCAATAAATCCCTTTCTGATTCTGATTCTGATTCTGATTCTCGCTGCAGGTAAATGCTGTGTTCGGTTATTTTATTAAAAAAGGAAGCCGTTTCTCCCGTGGCGAGCTTTGTCAGATTTGACCCAAGTATAAACTGCTGTAATTCAGTCATATTTTGACATATCAAGGTTATTATGGTAAGAGGATGATTAGATTACATGCTCGTGATGACATTTCCAAAGTTTCGACTCAATACTGTAAACCGTCACAGGTTTCAGGAGTCAAGGCCTCACGTCCGCTTTTGCGTCCTCTTTGTCAAAATTGTTTGCGCGTTATTCGTGAACGGTTTGACTCATCGATAACATTTTGATAACTTTTTGTCGGCATGGTCTGAAGATGATCTGTTGCAATTTCCATGAAAATCGGAGCAACGGCCTAGGAGGAGTTTGAAAAAGTTGTAATTTCTTAAAATACAAATGACGGAAAAACCATCATGACGACAATGTCGTCACAGGGTTCAATCGAATCGTCTGCATCCAAGGAATCCAATAGGTGCGTTCGACATGACCTCGCTTCATGCAGCGCTGCAGCTGGCTGCAGGCGGCTGACTTGAAACAGTGGCTGTGTCTACTACCGCGCACTTAACGAAGTACACTGCAATGTAGTGCACTGCAATGTAGTGCACTTACATTTGCAGTGCACTCAGTTGCTGAGTAGCGCTGTCTAAACTGGAACACTTTACTTACCCACTTAGCGGGAAGTGATGCACGTAAATCTGCTCGCGACACCCGAGAAACTAAACCCGCGAAACAAACCCGCTTGTATTTGTGTCACTTGACTCTGCCTCTTCCGCTACGTAGCCAAGATGGTGCCCATTTAGGGCGAGTAGTGTCCATCGTCGGACACTTCATTTTTGGACCGTTTGCAGTGCATCATCCGGGTACTTTCAGTGCACTGAATTATTTTGGTTTTTTCAGCGTAAGCGCCCTAAGCACTGAAAGTAAGTGCTCGAAGTGCACAAGTTCGCGGTAGTGGACACAGCCAGTGAATTCTGGTTAGATTTTTGTCCGACTTGAGACGTAGCCATCAAAGTACCGTGCGATCGATTCGAGAACTGCCGGCTGTGTAGCCGAGCGCATTTTCTCAAGAGCAACTGCACGGCTTCAAATGACGACACACCTATTTCATGATTGGCCAGACTCACACACGACAACTTTGACGCTTGTTTTGTAATTATTCTGACACTTTCAGTTTCGCCAATGCTCAAATCCGGACCAAACTATTTGATTGAGTAAAACATTTGTTGAAGAAAGGGTTTTGGGCCACCTCTTCTACTAACGGAAAGACTAAGTTTAATTATAAATAAAGTAACGTAAGCAAACAGCGCTTGATCGGCCATGACTGACATCAACGCAGCAAACCACGAGAAGCTGGAATGTCCAACTTCACAGAGCCGTTTTCAACTCCTCCCCGACTGCAAGAGGCTACTCTCGCTGGTCGTTTCATGCAGCCGCAGTCCATGTCGAACGCACCTAATGAGAGTGGCTACACCAGACGCGGAAACTAAATTTCCGCGGAAAATTGAGGAATAGACTGGTTTCTATTTCTATTACTTTCCGTGAGGTTTGCGTGGCCCTTTTTACATGCGATTCCCCTTGTGTTTTTTTAAGGAATCGCATTTGAGACAACTCTGGCCGATTTACGACTGCTATTTCGAGTTCGGAAAGTCTTCTGAAGTTAAGAAAAAATCCCAGATGAGAAAACTTTCATTAATGCCAAATGTTTTCCTAAATCCAATTCAGAAGAAATTCCTTCTTAAATTCTTCCTAACTGCGTTCGAGAATGAGGCCCATTATGCGTAGGCCTAGGCCTATATGTTGCTGCGCAGTCTTCCAAATAACTCCCCGTTTAAGGCCTGGGACACACAGACCTGAAATTCTGATTCTTGGAATGGTGGAATAGGGGGGGCTGGTGAAATCAATATCACTTTTTTTTATGACAGGCCAAAATGTGTGCTAAACAATCCTCTTGATCACACCACATGTAGGCCTATTTTGACTCAGCGCCTCAATGTAAATGTACAATTTAGTTCGTTTTATTGATCTAAATTACAGTTAATTGGGTTACTATGACTTGACAATGCAGTTACATGCGCAAAAAGCTTTTCGAAATTAATTTATGCTAGATATGCAAGATCAGCAAGACCTCATTGTGACTAAACCGACACGAGACACTCCACCAATTAATTCGCGTGGCGTTGTAAATTGGTCATTTTCTAAGTAGGTTAGGGCACTAACGTTAAGTGGCGAAAATCTTTAATTAATCAGAAAATCTGCTAAAATGTGTAGAGACACTTGTCGACCATAATGATCGCGCGTGGTCACTGAATGTGTTACCGAATGCATACTGAAAAGTAATCTCTCATACCCTGCATCTCTATCCCGCCGTCAAACCAGACTCCGCTCCAGATCAAATTAAATTGTTTTTCACAAGGGGGGCACGCATTTATAAAGCATGTATGAGAATCAAATAAGAGCAGACCTGCATATTCTGCAGGAAAGTGTAGCCATCTTGATATTTAATTTATAGCCAATACCAGTATTTCTTATTTATACTTTAACAAAATGATTTTTTGAGGGGGCACAGCATTCCATTTGGGGGGGGCATTGCCGAGGGTTTGAAGCCGACCCTGCTTCAAACCCTCCCGCTACCTCTCATATTTTCAGAAAACCAGCAATCTTCAATGGTGGGGGATAACTGCAAAAGAAGAGGGAAGGGAGGTTGGCTCTTTACAGGCATATAAGTAAGCAGAGGTTGCTTGGAAGAGATGGAGGGAGGGAAAGAATAAACTGAAAAAGCAGTATACTGCCTAACCACCAGTGGGATTAGCCTGGAACTAGTGGAACTGACAGTCATTGGTTTGGGGCCTTTGAGGGAACACTCCTCTGATTCTAGTCATCAAAATGGTTCTTGGACTGGAAAACAGTTGCCCCCCAGATTGCATTTCATTACACATCCATTTAATTTAGAATTTTCTACACCAGAACCAAAACACTCCACTAATGTCTTGCCCTTTGTGTGTTAGCTAAAAGATGAGATGGTAAGTATCCAATCACAGACCCTCACTGTGCCTATTGTCCTGTTTGCATGTGCGCTTTATGAAGGAACCTTATGAAATACCTGTTGCCTCATGTAGTACTGGTTGTCTATATTGTATACGTAGCACAATTGTCCTGGAGGAACATTGTCTCCTTTCATTTTCTATAACCGTATATGAATGAAATGACAATAAAAAACACTTGACTTGACATACAAACATGCACTTGCACATATTAACACACACAAACAAACCCACACACACACACACACAATCCTCTCTACCCTCATGCCTCCCTTCTGTTAACCTCCACAGGTAATGCAGCCTTCATGCAGATGTGTCCATCACAGACAGATGTAGGCGTAATTAGAAAGTGGGGTTGGGGGCAGGGGGGAGGAGGGGGCAGAGAAGAGAGAATGGGGGCGGGGGGCGGCAATTAATCAAAAAGCTTGTCAAATGGGAAAAGAAAGGGAGGGGTAAACTTTGAATGCCGGGGGTACTGGTTATAAATCCCCATGATCAGAAGAGAGTGGTTAATTGGGAGACAGGGTGGGAGGTTCTCTGAAGAGACCAGTGGTGGCTGGTGAGAGCAGTAGGAGCCCCCGCCGACTGTGTGTTGAAACGACAAAATGGAACACGTTGCTATGCAGTCTTTCAAATAACTCCATCACCGTTTAACAACGTGCTCTGACCTACACAGCTATGCCCTCCATACCCTATAAGGTAAAGAACATTTGAGTATAAACTATGGATTTGACTCACAGTTCTGCATCTCGATTAGAGTATTTACAAAAAGGCGTATTTCAGAGTGTGTAGGCCACCCCTGTCTGTCTATCTGACAGTGACGCAAGCATGACTCAAATCCACCACAGCCAACCTTCCAGTGACTTTAATAAAGCCTACAAATCTCTCTTTCTCTCTCTCTCCCCCTCCCTCCAGTGACACATCCATGGTCACATGGCCAGTGTAGAAGTGATGAACAACTGTGAAGAATGTAATGTAGCCATATATCTGATGGTTAGATTAGAGCGAGGGGATTAGTGCCTGGTGCACAGAAGGTCAACAACAAAAAAACATTTTGGTTCATGAACATCAAATCAGGCCAAATCCCTGCTCATATTTGTTTCGGTGGCTGTGTCCGTAAAGGGGTGATAAGTGGGTCACGTTGGCCACAGCTCCAGTGAGAGCCATTGTGTTCAAGAGGAAAGTCAGTCTAGAGTTTGACAGATGGATTACGAAGCATTAGACCACTAATGCTCTCAGTGTGCTGGGGCTTTTAGTGTGTGTGTGTGTGTGTGTGTGAGAGAGAGAGAGAGTATATGTGTGTGTTTCTTAACATTACACTGCCAAAAGTAGGTAAAGTTTAGCTAACTCATATCACTGGCTAACGCTTCACCAAGACTAGCTATGCATTCTAGCCGTTTGGAATTATTATTGGCTTTTATCCGCCATCAGAACAATGGACTGGCATTAGTTTAGTAAAGTAGGACATTTCGAAGAAATGCTGTGTTGAGTGTTTTTCATAATTTAGTCTTGGGAGGAATCCTCATTAAAACTTTGGTGTTTCCACACACATACGCATATACACACACAGACACACACACAGACACACACACACACACACCAAAGCAGGTTAATACAACCACTGTTTTTCTGAGGGACTGGTATATTGCAGCCATAATTCACATTGGCCTAGTTTCCTTAAAATGCCTGTGGGGTTTGCTACAAGGTGAGCAGCTTTATATGAGATTGAAGAAGGGTAGACCTGTTCGGCTGTCATTTACTTCATCTCAACCCATCACTTTCAAACACAGATCTATCTCCTACAGTCCCTCCATCTCTCTCTTTCTCTCTCTCTTTCTTCGCACCACCAAACCATTCTGGTACTCTCCTGTATCTAACCAGTCTGGGTCTTTATTTAGGTTTGGAGGGGTCTACTGTAACTGTGTGATTGACAGCTGTCACTAGAAAGATTGTTTATTTCGGAGGTGTGATGTCATACTGTTTTTACATACTTTCAAACATGCCATCCATTTTTTCAGGCAATATATTTCCTTGTCATGGTTTATAAATTGTGTGATTGAACAAGGGCAGTATTGTACCAACAGGTTTGCTCTGGGAAGGTAAATTGCTTTCACTTCGGCGTGACTATTTGTTTACTTTTCTGCTGCTGCAAAACAAATTGTACATTGTTTCATTTGGGGGAGAAAATATATAACATTCAGAACGTTAGATGAAATTACATGTGTGTGTTTTATTACTGCAGTGTAGACGCATATTGATGTTGTTCCTCATCACAGAACACAATCTTCCACTAGCGACTTCTCATTCACATGCACACACACACACACACACACACACACACACACACACACACATACACACACACTACACATTCACACATAAAACTGAACAGAATACATTGAAGGTGATTTCTTATTCGTTGCGCCACAAAACTAATCTTGAAATCACTTTGGCCTTTGCCTCTGTGGGTATTTGCATGCACACATGCAGTACTGTGTGTTCTTGTAAATCAGCGTGTATGTGTGTCCACGTGATTACGGGAAACAATATGCATGTTTCCAGTGCAGTATAGTAAGTGCGTTATGTGGATCCCACTGCAGTATTTTAAGTATGTTATACGGATCATATTATACAGTATAGTAACTGTGTTAGGACAGCATCTGATGTGTGGTCAACCTGTCTCATGTCTCAATAGACAATTTCAATTTCTGGATCTGATAACACCTAATTCATTGTCTGCTGCCACTAGAATAGTCCTCTTCACATGCAGAATGTAAATGTGAGTGTGCTTGCAAGTGTGTGGCATAAAGTGTGTGTGCATGGGATAGGGTGCCAAATTGTAAGCACACCGACACACACACAATCACACACACAGGCCGAATCCCATTTCTCTGTCTTACCCCTTACCCCTTCCCCTTAAGTTTGTGCATTCAGGTCAGAGTAAGGGGTGTCCCAATTCTCGTTTTGATTGAGGGGCTATGGGGAAGATACCCCTTAAAACCAAGTATTTTCGCGAGCTTACTTGAAACCAAGGGGTACCCACAATACACTGCACAACCGGCAACAATGGCGGCCAGATCATCCAGAGTCCAATACATTTATTTTCGGTTTAAATAATTTGAAAAAAAATTACGACAGACTTGTTTTGTGCTCTACACTGTCCTGTACAACCGTGTTCTTAATTGAAACGTTTTTAAAAATGGCTAGTTTGTTACGCTAACGTTACATTGCTGATTTGCACAACGGTCCTGCATTTCTCTGACTATCCTTGAATAGACTCCATGCATGTCTATGTTTTAACTAAACTCCATAAGCAGCAAATTTCATTTAATATCAGTGCACTACTTGATTTGGAGACATCGATACATGTGTAATCAACACTTGTCGCCTCTGGTGACGTAGCAGCCAGCTAGCGACGATGTATGATGATGTAACCCTAAACAAGTGGTGTCTCATTTCATAGGGGTATGTTTTCACCCCTAGCCCTTACTACTCGGTGTCAAGGGAGTAGGGCTAGGGGTAAGTCAAAGGGGTTGGGGAAGGGGTAAGACAAAGGGGTTGGGAAGGGGTAAGACAAAGAAATGGGCTTCGGCCACAGTCACACACACTGTATCTCCTCCCATTTGCTAAAACCCACTAATAACACATGCTTACACCTTTTTATGCAGACACAAACTTACAGATAGCACCCCTCATACTCCACACACACATGACCCCCCACCCATGCTCAGACACACACACATACAAACACACTTGGTGTTCCCATGCCTTCTCCTTGAAAACGCTGTATTTAGCATTTGTATCTAACACAGTATTAGCTGAAACACACTCAGGGAGAAGACTGTCTTGCAGTGACAGCACTTTCCCTGCACAATAATAGTCATCTGAAAATGCCAAACAATGCACATACACACTCACAAAATGACTTTGTTTGAAACCAGCGGCAAGAAAAATGAATGTAAAGTATGGAAACAAATGAGAATAATGCCTGTTTGGTGCAAATTAGTTTTTAGAAGAGGAGCAGTAGTTGCATACTTGCTCCAAGTTAATGTGTTTGTGAGCTAATTAGATTTAGCTCGTTGTTCTGTTCCCCCCCAAAATACTTTTTTCTAACCCTGAAATTACTGCCTCACTTCCCTTGCCAGAGACATAAATAACAATAAAACGAATTAGGGCAGGATATTGTCTGGGGCGCGTGCACACACCACACACACACACACACACATACACATTCACTCCACACAGACAACCAATGAATGAGCTTTGAGCATTTCACCAGGAATTTGGCCTTTGGGGGTGTGTGTGTGGAATGCAAATATACACACACACACACACACACACACACAAACAAACAAACTGTCCTTGAGAATACCTTCATTACACCTTTGTTTGGCTGATGATTCATTCATTACAAAATGGCCTCCTCCCAGACAATGTCCATACCTATCTGTCTGCCTGCATGCCTGCCTGCCTGCCTGCCTGTCTGCATGCATGCTGCATGCATGTCTAAAGTATGTAAATTTGACTGGGAGTCAGGTGGCTGAGCGGTTAGGGAATCGGGTTAGTAATCAGAAGGTTACCAGTTTGATTCCTGGCTGTGCCAAACAACGTTGTGTCCTTGGCAAGGCACTTCACCCTACTTCCCTCGGGGGAATGTCTTACTCTAAGTCGCTCTGGATGAGAGCGTCTGCTAAATGACAAAATGTATGACCTTGTATGTATGACGCAGACGTAGCGCTGTTGTGAGTGGCAGCCCTCTCAGCAGCTCTTAGTTTTTAGCAGTTTTCTCGACTTTTTCTTGACTTGTTTTTGTTCTGTTGTGGTGGGTTTGTTTGTGTTGGGATGGTGTGCTGATCTACCTGCATGAATGTTTTTTTTTGTGGTCTCGTTTGGCCGGTTGGACGTTTTTTTGAAGGCCAGCCGAAGCAGCGGACACTGCCGGTATTATTTGATTTGTTTGGGTGACTGAGTTGGTTGCCATGGCGTGGCGAGGGACTGCTAAACTGCGGAGCTTCGAGAGCCGTTCTGCGGGTGCAGAGCTGGAGAAAAGCAGAAGGGATACAGGCTGGACAGACTGGTCAGGAAGTGACTGTTGTGAAGATACAGAAGCGGGGCAAGCTCTTGGCCATCGTGGGCCGTGTCGGTCATCCCCTTCGCCGTGTCCTGGCAGGACAGTCCAGCAGCCTCCATAGTGGGCAGCTCAGCACCCTACGTTCTACGTTTTGCACTACATCTTATCTACTCTGTACATGGCCTTGTTGTGTTGTCTGTTGTATTGTAGTGTATCCTGTTGTCTGTACATATTGTCTGTGGTTGTTGTTGGTATGAGAGCTGTGAGAGATACCTGTATTTCCCCACGGGATTAATAAAGTATCTATCAATCTATCTTGTCTCCCACAAGAGGAAGAAAGGCTGGTTGCTGTACACCTAAACTGTTTTTAATGTGATAAAACACAGATGTATTTGTCTAGCTCTTGGAATATGTTCTGAAACATGGTGGATGATAGTCAGGGTTTTAGGAATGCTCATGGATGATTTACTCACATAAAACAGAAGTGTGCTAATTGACAAGAACACTCAGTCATGTTATACCCCACATCCAATTTAGTTAAAACCATCAGACATTGACTTAAGTGTCATAATAAAGTTATTTTTTTACAAGGATTCAGTTGCTTCATGTGAACTTATCAATACTGTAACCTTGTTCAGCTCATTTGCCCCAATTATTGTTCCTGCAATTCAATGAGCTCAGGGACAAAAATGTGTGTGAGTGAACATTTGTGTGTGTATTGTTTCTTTGCATGTGTGTGTGTGCTGGGGTGTGTACAAGAAACAGTGTACACAAATGTGTGAGACTCGGTGTGCACTAGGGAGAGAGAGACTAAGAGAGAGAGACAAAGAGATAGCGACAGAAAGAGAGAGAGAGAGAGAGACAGACAGAAAGAGAGAAACAGAGAGAGAAGCAGATTTGTTAGGCTTTATTAAAGTCACTGGAAGGTTGGCCGTGGTGGCTTTGAATCATGCTTGCATCACTATGTCTTGAGGCACCTCACTATCCCTGACGTGTCACAATAGGGGTAAAGGCCCCCACACACTCTTGCACAGACACACAACTATAAACACACACACTAACCCACACACACACACATGCACACAGATACATGCAAGCACACATGGGTACTGTACACACACTCACGCAAGATAGTTCATGTCACACACCCAAACTAAGCCCATTGTTTTTTTCCGCATGTGAGTTAGTCAGTTTCCTCATTGCCAGTGGGTCATCAGGAGGTTTTTAGGACATACACACACACACACACACTGTGACCAGAACTTATTTTGTTTAAATTGCAGAGCACGAACAACTAGCACATTTGAGGTTTAATTACGATCATCGATATGAGTAGTTCACAGCTCTTTGTTGTTTAAACACACACACACAGCCCAGGACAATGCTGTGTCAGGCTCTCAGTTTGACAGGGAGACAGACAGGCCAATTACCCTGCGGTGACACTTCCAGCCGGATCCTCCAGGTGGGGGGTCAAAGGGTGGCAGACTAGCCCAGGCTGGAAGCCCCCCAAGGGGGATTGAGCGTTGCTCTCTGCCCCCACCGTCATGGATAAACCCAACCTAGGGCAGCGGGTCAGACACCAGCCCACTTAATCTGTTTTAGAGCCAGACCAGGGCATGTGAACACACACACACACACAACACACAAGCAGAGACACACAAGTAGACACTGAGGCTGAAAATCTCTCTCACCCTTTCTCTCTAACACACACATGCACAGTCAAACTTCAAATCTCAATGGGAGTGTGTCTGTGGCTGGTCTACTGCTTTATATAAATAGACTGTGAGTACTTACACTTGCAAAGTGGCAATTTGTAATTAAGTTCCTAGTTCCTACTCATAATCATAGTTACAGTTTTTCTCCACTCCTTTTAAGCTGGGGAACATTGTATACCAATGTATGTCATTATAGTTATTATCAAATGATTTCAACCAAACCGATAAAGTATGTGCTCCATGCTAGCACTATTTGTGTATTGATTAGCTGATTGACCTACCTGTACCATAGCCACACACAGTATGCACACACTCTCAAATACAGTACACATGCACACACACACACTCAAACACTTATCTCGCCAACACTTCTCTTCCCACACTCACACACACATTTACTGATTAGGCACGGTGTTGTGACCACTACCCGAGCCAATCAGGGAGGAGAAGAGGACAAGTTCCATCTCATGCAGGAATGGCAGCTTTCCCATTGGTTCATAGCATCGCACTCACACACCTATTACATCGCTAATGAAAGGTAATGGACACAAACACTGGAGAGCATGAGGACAACAGACACATTTCACACATTCCAACAAGGACATTTTACACTCCAGTAAGCTCTATTAAAGCTTTAACGTGTATATTAGTCCCCGCCTGTAAGATAGAATTGTCAAATAACTGTCAATTCCCAGACAGGAGTTGAAAAAAACCTCAAATAAATCCCCAAGGGACAGTTCAAGTGAGATATTCCGCTTGGTCTTAGATTAATTACTGTAATAGCACTAGAGATTCTGCAGTGCAAAGGAGTGTTGTGTCAGACCCACAGAGTAGGCTGTCTGGGTGTGGGCCAAACAGAACCTTTAAGCACTAGCCCTGTCTCATCTCTGCTGTACCAGTCTCACTGCATGCCAGGAGCCACCAATGCCTGACTGGGTTAATAGGGGGCCTTGTAGGTCATGCAGTATGTGTGTACATGTGTGTGTGTGTGTGTGCGCATGTGTGTGTGAGAGACAGAGCCTCAGCATCTAGTTAATAATATTGCGTGTCAGGGGTTAGATGGAGATGAGACCTTTTCCTTTTATAAGCATTTGGAAGAACAAGTACTTTGCTTGTGGTCAATTAACCTTGAAGGTTCTTACTGGAATACACAAGTCTACTGTTTGCACACAGCACACACACACACACACACACACACACACACACACACACAGTGCAACAGGAGTCATTTACAGCAGGGTGGTAGGGATGAACGCACATCCTTCCCCTCAGTGTCACCAAGCAGCTGACATCACACACACACACACACATATACTGTATATACACACACATGCACACACATACACACACACAATTTCTCACCTCACACACAGTGTATCCTAAAAAAACAACAACATTAAATATACAATGTCTAGCATAACGTTGGCTCGATCAATGTTTCTTTACATTGTTTCTTTTCTATACATGTCCCGAACTGGATAACAGGTTGTTGTCGTCACTTGTAACACCAGGAGTTGTGCTGCAGATGACTGAAGCACCTCTCCATCTCTAGAGGTGGTGTAAAACACTTCACCCTGCTTTGGCCCTGTATGACCATGACCATGACCATGACGTTGAGACAAGAGGGCATCAAATGACTATAAGAGAAAGAATGGCTGGAGGAAGAGAAAAAGGGACATCGACAGAGTGAATGGGGAAAAATGACAGATCATGGAGAGAAAGAGAGAAAAGGACTGACAGAGAAAAAGAAAGTGACAGAGAGAGAGAGAGAGAAATAGAGAGAGACAGAGATAGAGTAAAGCAAGTGAGTGAATGAGAAAGACTAAGAGAAAAAGAAAGATTCCTTCTCCAGTTGTCCCCTCTTTGACCTCTATAACTCCTGGTACTCATAAAGGCTGCATATATTTATGTGAGCAGGCCCTTTTAAATGCTCACACTCCACGCACTGTGATTTATAAGCCAAAGCTGTAACCTGTGAGTGTGTGTGTGTGTGTGTGTGTTTGTAGCCGTCTGGTCTCTGTGACCTTGAATAATATAATTGTTAAACACTGGTGGCTTCCTTTCACCTTCAGGTTTCCCCTCTGTGTGTGTGTGTGTGTGTGTGTGTGTGTGTGTGTGGTGTGTGTGTGTGTGTGTGTGTGTGTGTGTGCGTGTGTGTGTGTGTGTGTGTGTGTGAGTACAGTGTGTGTGTTGTGTGTGTGTGTGTGTTCACGTGTGTGCGCGGATGTGTACTTGCCTGTATTGCTTGTCAGCGTGTACACAACAGCAGGGTGGAGAGAGGTAGGTGCTTGTGAGTGTCTGTTACAGAAAGTGCTTGGCAGTGTGTAGACAGACTGAGCCAGGGATGGGATGATGATATGACATTTAACATCCCTGTAGAGGGCGTCTTATTTAGCTCTGTAGAGGGCTTGTCTACTGTATTAACATGCAAATATGGATAAAATACTTCAACACTTCAGAGTTGTTTTACAGATGATCCCATCATTATTATTATTTAAGTGATAATGTATACAATATGTATACAAAAACACAGACTGAGTCAGTTTGGCTAAGATGCAGAATAAAGACAGCAGACAACTCTACCCCACATTGATAAAAGTACTATAAATAATATGCACAATTTAATGTTTAATGACTGATTCAACATGTTGTAAATTAATATTGTCGATTTTTCAGATGTACAGTGCCTTGCATAAGTATTCACCCCCCTTGGACTTTTTCCCATTATGTACTGTTACTAACTGGAATTCAAATAGACTTAAATAAACTTTTTCCCGTTTGATCAACAAAAACATGCATAGTACTTTGGAGGTGCGAAATAAATTTTATTGTGACACAAACAATAATGAGAACAAAAAAGTTGACATCTGTTGGGTGCATAAGTATTCACCCCCCTGTGTCAATACTTGGTAGAACCCCCTTTCGCTGCAATTACAGCTGCAAGTCTTTTGGGGTATGTCTCTACCAGCTTTGCACATCTAGAGATTTGTCCATTGAAAGGTTTGTCCATTCTTCTTGGCAAAAAAGATGAAGCTCAGTCAGATTGGATGGAGGCCGTCTGTGAACCGCAATTTTCAAGTCTTGCCATAGATTCTCTATTGGATTGAGGTCTGGGCTTTGACTGGGCCATTTTAAGACATTAACATTCTTTAATCCAAACCATTCCTTTGTAGCTCTGGCTATATGTTTAGGGTCATTGTCCTGCTGGAAGATGAACCTCCGCCCCAGTCTCAAGTCTGTTGCAGACTGCATCAGATTTTCTTCAAGGATTTCCCTGTATTTGGCTCCATCCATCTTTCCCTCTATTCTGACCAGTTTCCCTGTACCTGCTAAAGAGAAGCATCCCGACAGCATGATGCTACCACCACCATGTTTCACTGTTGGGATGGTGTGCTCAGGGTGATGGGCAGTGTTGGGTTTTCGCCACACATAGCGTTTTGCATTGAGGCCAAAAAGTTCAATTTTGGTCTCATCTGACCAGAGCACCTTCTTCCACATGTTTGCTGTGTCTCCCACATGGCTTATGGCAAACTCCAAACGGGATTTTTTATGGATCCCTTTCAACAATGGCTTTCTTCTTGCCACTCTTCCATAAAGGCCAGATTTGTGGAGTAGATGACTAATAGTTGTCCTGTGGACAGATTCTCCCACCTCAGCTGTGGATCTCTGCAACTCCTCCAGAGTAACCATGGGCCTCCTGGTTGCTTCTCTGATTAATTTTCTCCTTGTCCGACTCTTCAGTTTGGGTGGACGGCCTCCTCTTGGTAGGTTTGCGGTTGTGCCATATTCTTTCCATTTTCTTATGATGGATTTTATGGTGCTCAGAGAGATGTTCAAAGCTCTGGATATTTTTTTATAACCTAACCCTGCTTCATATTTCTCCACAACTTTATCCCTGACCTGTTTGGTGAGCTCCTTGGTCTTCATGATGCTGTTTGTTCAGTAATGATCTCCAACAAACTCTGAGTCTGTCACAGAACAGGTGTATTTATACTGAGATTAAATTGCAGACAGGTGGACCCTATTTACTAATTATGTGACTTGCAAATGTGACTTGTGAATGCAATAGGTCCCACCAGATCTTTGTTAGGGGTTTCACAGTAAAGGGGGTGAATACATATGCACTCAACACTTTTCAGATTTTTATTTGTAAATAATTGTGAAATCCATGTAATATTTCCCCCCACTTCCAAATGATGCACTATTTTGTGTTGGTCCATTACATAAACTCACGATGAAATACATTTTAATCTGTGGTTATACCATGACAAAATGTAGAAAAGTCCAAAGGGGGTGAATACTTATGCAAGGCACTGTATATGTAGGCTATGTATGTATGTATGAATCAATGAATGTATGTATGTATGCATGTACAGTATATGTACACACGTATACTTAGGTGAACTTACATAGATTGCAGTGTACTGGGCTGTTGTCTCGGCAACTGTTGACAGATGCAAGCCTCCCGTAATGAGTTCTGCTGTTTAATTGATTCCAATCAAGACAGACCAGACGAATCACAATGAGGCCTCGCGTCTCTGGCTGGCTTTGATTCCCTTCAGAGAACAGAAAGGAGGAGATAGAATGCTGAGAGCAAGAGAGGGATGGAGGGAGGGAGAGAGAGAGCAAGAGGGAGAGAAAAAGAAAGAGAAAACAGGGAGAGAAAGAAATTCACTTAAGAAAATGAGAGAGAATAAAAGACAGAGATGGGGAGAGAGACAGAGAGTGAGAGAGAGGAACACAAGCGTTGTAAACAGGTACTGAAAGACAACATGTTGCCGTAATAATATCAGATGTGTAATGCTACACTGATTTGTTTGAATTATGTCTGGTGCACTCCAGTTACTGTACTCACGGCTGTCATCCTAGCAGAGTGTTATTGAAATGAATTGAATTGGGGCGAAAGGATGAAGAAAAAGTTGAGCAGAGCACATAGAGAAATGAAATAGAAACTGGAAAGTATAGAGAAAATGTCAAATGAACTGTGGTAGTGAAGTGAGTTGGAATTAAAAGAAAAGTCAGAGCTGTCGGAGTGTCGACCTCCAGCTCACCTCCCCACCCCGGGCTTGATGAAAACGGATGTAAGACGGTGGTGAATCTCACCCCTGACCCTTATCCTCTCCTCCATCCCTACCCCCCTCCGTCTCTTCATCTCTTTTTCTTCTCACTTCTGCTTTGTCTTTCCTCCAACTATCAATATTAGAAGCTTGACATCATTATGAATGTGTGCATATAAGTGAATGTGTGTGTGTGTGTGTGTGTGTGAGTGTCCCGCAGACCGAGGCTAGACCTGGGGGAGTGTCTAGCCCATCTGGCTGCAGTATTCCAGTAGCCTACCTGGAGCCTGCTCTCAACAAGTTCATCACCTACTCTGTCTAAACAACCAAGTAGGTGCCTGAGGGTTAACCATGCCTGGTTTTTGACAGACCCATACACACACACACATACAGAAAATAAATTAGACAATGTCTTAAATGAATTTATACTGTAACAGTAGAGAGAAAAGCTTTTTCTTTTCAATAAAGCCCACTTTTATCAAAAGATGTTCAGCTCAGTAGTGCTGGCAGCCATGGTAGCTGGCCATGTGGATGCACCTCCAGGAGGCTCCTGTCTGATGGTGCTGTGGCCTGCGTGTCACACCACACAGAGAACCAGGAGGCTGGAGGGCGGGCGTGTCGGAGCTCTATGAGCCGGCCCTCCTTTTCGTCCGACCCGAGGCGGCGCTTTGCTCCTACTCGGCCGTCCCAGAAGGATCTGCTGCGCTGCATGCGGCATCGGTCCTCGTTCCTGGACAGAACCCTTAAGTGACACATCAGGGACAAGCTGAGCCAGCCGTCTACTTGGTAGTGGGACACCCTCCACTTGTCCTCCACAATATCCCCATGCCTCGTCGTAGATTGGGGAGCAGACCCGGAACATAAAGTCCTGATTGGCCAAGATGTGAGTCCCAAGGTTGGCCTGAAGCACCAGCTGGCGTTGGTGTCAGGGTGGAAGGCTATGGGGTGGACGACATTGTTGTAGCCATAGATATATATAAACACTAGATGTCTTACGGCGGAGTCTAGAACGTCCGCACATGGCGGCCATCTTGGAACAGGCAAATCGCTCACCCATAACATTGTGTTGGTGCTACATGTACTTTTTAAATAACCATAACTTGCTCAATTTTAAAACTATTTTTAAACGGTTAACATAATCTAAGTATGCAGTGTCATAACTACATCTCTGACGTTTATAACAAAACCAAACCGTTTAAAAATCGGTTGAAAATTTAGCAAGTTATGGTTATTTAAAAAGTACATGTAGCACCAACACAATGTTATGGGTGAGCGAGTTGCCTGTGGTAAGATGGCTCCATGTGCGGACGTTCGACTCCGTTGGCCAGCAACGCGGACGAGACATCTAGTGTTTATATATATCTATGGTTGTAGCGGCTGGGGAGGCGGTGAGGACGTGGCAGGAAGTGAGGTTCCCCTTTCTCTCTGGTGGCAGAAGGCAGTGCCAGGCACGTACCAAAAGGTTGGTACTGTGTAATCAAGTTTTCCGCTCCTCTTAAGGTGTGGCATGAAGCCATGCTTGAGCATGGAGAACAAACGCACAACTTGGGTACAATCCCCAGATTGTAAAGTTTTAGATTCAAGGTCTCAGGTACTGTACTCCTCGCAAGGCAGTTGTAGTATGACTGTGGTATGACTAATAAGTATCACTACATTTCCCAAAATTCGAATTGCCATGGAGACCAAAAAAATAACTAAAGAGGGTACAACTTCTGGGGAAGTTTTGGGTGAAATTGTGGGGTGTGCTTGGGGTGTAACCTTTATTATGTTCTAATACACTATGGACCTAAGGACCAGTTCCATAGCAGGGCCCTGTACGTGTTACAACATTGTTAACATTGTTGTTTATTTGCAGTCTTACCGTACTGTACTTGTAGATTTATAAAAAAGCTATTCAAGTTAGTAAAGTCTTGAGAGTTTACTGCCTGTCCCTTGCCCTCAGTTGGTCATTATTTCAAAACCTTTATTATCTGATCACAGCAGAACCTCACCCTGCTATCTTTCTGTACAACACACACACACATACTGCCTACAAATGTAGGCAGACACACACAAACGTGTGTGTGTGCATGCATGGTGACGTAAGTTTCTTGGAAGGCTCAACATTTATGTCCCTATTGATCTCTAGAACCCCCTCTATCAATGTCTCATGATTAATTATAGTATGTGTGTGTATGTGTGAATGCATATTTATAGAGATGTGTGTGTGTGTGTGTGTGTAATTAATCTTCGTGCATACTGCCTGGCTCCAACATTTCTCTATTTCCGTTAGACGCATAATTAGACCTGATTTGAATCAAGATAGTGTTCGTAATGTAAAATCTGACACATACAGATACACATTATGCAGACACACACACACACATTCTACCTCTATCCCTGACTGCTGAGGTGATTTCTATTGTGTTGTGTGTGATCTTGAGCAGAAGTGAACTGAGCTGAACTGCATTCGGTCGTTTTAGCCTCTGTTCCTTCTTGTGCTGTTGTACATCCATCTACACGGTACTCTCAGTCCATCAACTGAAAGATTAAATCATAATTAAAAGTTAATAAACATTTACATATTCAGATTTACATTTGCTCACTTTGCATGAAAAGTAGTGAGCAAATAAAGCAATTTGAATTCAATTTATTGGGAGACAGAAGCAAGAAGCAAGACAAAACAAAACGATTCAGTGTTAGAATAGGAAACACAATTTGTGTCGTTCTGACTGTAAGCTGAAATAGAGGAAGAAAGCTAGAGTCAGAGAGAGAGAGAGCAAGACATTGAAAAAAATGGCAGAGAGGTAAAACGGAAGGAGGGAAGATGATATCGCTCGTCTCGTTTAATGGACGAACGGCGTTCTGCCTTTCATCCACTGTTCTGTCAAGGTAAGTAATTCAATTTGTGTTTAAGGAAAGAGAAAGAAGCCTCAGGTGTGAACACTGGAGCACTTCAGCACCACAGCTCCCCAGAGCCTCATATCATACACACACATCAATGGACAAGCTACTGTTACACAATACAACAGTCACATAGAAGCTTGGACTCACACAACTATGGAGAGAAATATGTCTCAAAAGTATACGTAAATGCAAGTACCATGATCCACAAATGTTTCACGATTTACAAATGTGTTTTGCGATCCACAAAAACAAAAATCTTACTCGTGATTTGTAAGTTTACATTTACATAAATGTGCTATGATTTGTACACATAGATGTCCATTCGTAAATATATTGTTTGTAATTTCTTAAAATACTTAACATTTCGTGTGTGCATTTCATTTGTAAATCTACAATTCTCGTGTGAAGTGTTGAATCTGCATTTGTGGATCTCCCAATACATGCTTGCAAACCTTCTTCCTGTGACGTACTTTTGAGACAAACTTTTCGGTCTTTTGAGATCCACGCACAAATAGCTTTCTGATCCACAAATGCAAGCCAAAGTTTGTCTCAAAAGTACGTTTGTTGTGGATCGCAAAACAAATTTGTAAATCGTGAAACATTTGTGGATCATGATACTTGCATTTACGAATACTTTTGAGACATATCTCTCTCCATACATAACAAGCCTGCACATAAGCAAAACCTGACCAAGTCGGTCTATCTATCAAATACAGAGAAAACCTTGGTTTCCATCGCAGCCTTCATAGCTGTCTGAGCCACAGTGCGACGACGTGGCATTTCATGTAAATTCGAGCTCAATTCCATTGAACCTTGAGAGAGATCATTATCCTAATCACTCGTAACTATGGGGCTACCTGTGTGTTAGAGAAGCATGCTCAAGAATGATGAGTGAGGGATACCTTTGTGCACGCATACAGACACACCACTCAGAGCTCACTCCTCACCTTGGAATACTCTCCTATTACCTTTTCTATCATTCTCTGTGCTCTCTCTCTCCTTCTCGCTCTCTTTCTTGCTTTCTCTCTCTCTTCTTTAAATATACAGTATACTGAACATGTATTTTTTCACATGCAGTTTGTGAGGGACAATGATCATCAACAGCAGTGTGCTTGGCTACACGTTTGTCTTTGTGGACGTGCACGTGCGTGTGTTTTTGCATGCCTGCGTGAGCGAACCTGAGCATCACTGCATGTCTGCTGTGTTTTTATTGGTGTCAGAGTGAACGCAAGCATCTGTGCGTGTGCGTCATCTGCGCCTCTTTCTAGTGAGAGCCGAAAGGTGAAGCACCCCCCCGAGAGGCCCTCAGAGGCACGCAGCGGCCCTCTTCAGGAGGCACGGAGGGCGGCCTTGTCCCCCGCCTAATGAGGTCTCCAACGCTGCAGTGGCCATGTTGGGGAACCATGAAGAGTCTTTCCTGGAGAAGTCATTACCAGTAACCAGCGAATACACATGCATATGCCCACACTGATGTCAACAACACTGTCTGATTTACATTTTGTAATGGAACAAATGTTTACATGGTGGCATGTGTCGCCGGTGATTCTTTTTCATTCATTTTTTTGGCGGGTTAAAGTCTTTGAGGAAATGAAAAGATGCTGACAAGAATGAAAAACCAAGTAAATAATGGATGGAAGGTCCAAGCACTCTCATAGAATATGGATCAGTGTTCCGCTCCAATCAAATCAAGGCTGATGTATACAGTAACATTCTATAGCCACACCAGGATAAAACCATGACTGTGATTTAACTAGAGACCATTCAGTGTTCCTTCTAAGAGGTGAATTCATGTTCATGTTGAAAAGACAAGTAATCTGGAATGATATTTGCGGGTAAAAAGTTACAGAAGAAACAAATGAAATTGAACTATGTAGATCTAAAAAACTACAAATCCCAAATGTAGGACTGGGTCATTCCTCTGACTCTGCATATCCTTAAAGGCTCGGTCTAAGCCTAACCCTTACTCTCATCCTCCCCATATTGCACTCCATTATCTCTTTGTCTCTGGCACGCTCTCTCTATCCCCTCTCTCTCTCTCATTTCCCACTTTCTCTCCCTCCTCCTCTCCCCCTCTCTCTCTCCTCTCCCTTTCATTCTCCCTATACACATACGTATGCTGTATATTGTATATATTTTTCCCCATCTCTCTTTCTATTTATCTCCCCCTTTCTCCTTCAGTTCCTGTCATTCAAAGAGAGGAGGAATCCCATATGAGGCTATCTGTATGTCGCCTGAGGCTAGATTATACTCCCTGCCAATCACCATCAGATTGAGAGGTATAAATGTGTCTCCCCCTGAACACACACACACACAAACACACAGACAAAAACACCGGAATGCACACTCACACACCTTTTCTGCATTTTGCACAATACTTTGGTTGGAGAGGATGAGGTGGCATTTAATCTGTTATCCCCTGTTTTCCCGTGATCCTACATCAAATCATCCCCCCTGTCACCTCAACTCCCCACACACACACACAGACACACACATCTCATCGCTCCCTTTACTTCTCCTTTACAGGAAGCACCATCTTCTCACTGAGTGACACCAACAAGCCATTACCACAGGGTGAAAATGTGACACTTTTCACAAATCACTTAACCAGGAGATGGTTTTTCTATCTCCAGGCTGAGATTGTATCCGACCCCCTCGGCCACACGCCGCTGATCTGGATCATCACCGTGGAGACGAGCGTCGTCGACGCCACCGGGCCCTGGCACCTCAATGGACTCATCTTGTTGACTGGCTAAACAGCCAGTAGCAGGGCCTTGTTCAGGATTAAAAATGGATAATAACCACACTCTAAATGTATTTTAAATTAAGGTTGAATGATAGCCTTTAGGCTTTGTCTCCTTCAACATTTTGAAGTTCAAAAGAAAAGCCCCCTTGACATGGATTTTCACAGCGGTCTCTAGACCTGATTAAACCAGCACAGATAACTGGCAGGGGACTCGCAGGGGTCAGAATGATTCAACGATCACAGAGTCATGTGGATGATCTTCCCTACAGGAGTGCAGCATCAGGAGAGGAAGCAAGGGGAGGAAGCGAGGGGATGAGGAGAGGGGACAAAGCGAAGGTCAAATAAACGGCAAGCTCTGGGCATGACAGCTGGACTCTTAGATCATTCTAGAATTTTACTCTCCAATCACAAAAAGCTAGTGTACAGAATTCCACTTCTGGCCTTCCATACAAGCTCTATTGCAGCTCTGGGGAGGGACTTGAATTTTAAGTGTTTTTTTCACTGCTGTTTTCACACTCTTGGAACTGTTGTCTTAGACTGTTGTACACACAATGAACACACACAATGGTTTCCTTTTCACACGTTCTTTCACTCTTTTCTCTCGCTTTTCTTGTTTCTCTCTCTCTCCTGGACATCTCTTTTTCTCTCTCCCACCTCTCCCTCTCGTTCTCTCTTTCAGCCACATCCCAGGGTTTCACAGTATAAGCTGGCAGACAGGGCCCCCACTTAGTTATTTTCAAAAGTGAAGGCTGTCCTCTCACTTGGGCTCTTTATTTTTTCACCACCTCCCTTCACATCTCCCATCTTTTTTCCTCCAGTCTCTCCACTCATCTCTCCATCCTTCTTTTCTGATGTGTTTTTGTTACAGCCCACCCTTCCCCCCTCCCCTACAGCTTCTATGATGTGATCAGGGCCACACTGCATTTTGGGAGAGATTGGAAGCAGGAGCTGAGGGGAACTGACATTTCCTCCAATATTTATTATTTGAACATTTCATCCCAAGCACTGTACTCTTACTCAGAAACACACAGGCCTTCCCCTCTCATACATTCACACATGCATACACATACTGGCACATGCAAACACACAAACACACACATGCAGCCCACAAGTACATACACACATACAGACACACACACACACACACACACACAAGCCCGGCCCACTTTGTGTAACTGAACAGATATGAGTCGGAAGTCACAACACGGACTGCTGAGTCTTTGTGATGAGACCTGATGGCCATCATGAATAAACCAGATGACATGATGAGAGGCTGAACGCCGGTGAGGCCCCAAACCTTCCACATCCCTCCTCTGCTTCTCCATTCAACGGTCAACTTCTGTTACTACCACAGACACTCTCTCTCTCTCTCTCTCTCTCTCTCACACACACACGCACACGCACACACACACACACACACACACACACACACACACACACGCACACACACACACACACACACACACACACACACACACACACACACACACACACACACACACACACACTGTACATGCTGCCCAGTGTCCAGGGTTCTGCTCCACATTAGTCCCACTTGCCCAAAAATCCATCAGTCTGGGAAACAAATTTACGTTTCAACCAGAATCTGCTATAAAAGAGACTTTTAATGACGCACCCAGTTCCGGTATCCTTCATTGCAGGGCATGGTGGGAGTTATTAAACATGAAATAAAACAGCAATAAAAGTTTGGAAGGGAACCCAGCTAATTACCATAGAGGGACGGGTTGGTAGAGAGAGAGTGCTTTGTAGCATCCAGCCCACACATACAAGCACTAAGAAGATGGAGAGCAGGTAGATGAAAAAAAAGGAAAAAGGGACATCAAAGTCCTTGAATCTCGCTTTTTTGTGATTTAGTTTTTTCATTAAAAGAGTAAAGCGTTTGAGTGTCTGCATGTATACGTGAGAATACACAGAACCATGAACCAATAATTAATGGTAATGTGTAGTATTATCTCTCCATTTTATAACACTGTTGAAAATCCTCTTTCTGTGTCCATTCCTGGATGCTCTATGTAGAAAGTTCATATTTAGGTGTGTCTGCCTTTGGCAATAACACAACCTATTGTAATCTCACATACATATTCTTATTTATTTTCCCACCCCTAAGGCTCCATAAATGTTTGCACGACATAGACAACGTTGGTGTCAAAATGTTTGTCTTGGTCACGATTGCGTTGCTTGTATTGGATTTTACATTCTGTTGCACGGTTTAGGCTTCACTAACGTCACTGAGTTTTTCAATTTGTGACAGCCACAGCCTAAACTTGATGTCCATCTGTTCACGAAGGTAACCTGCAGGGCTACAGTAGACCCAGGGACCAGGATCAATGAACAGGATTGAGAGAGGCTGATATAGAGGGAGTATAAGAGAGGCTGACAAAGTTTCACACTTTTTCATTATACACTTAACTCTAACTTTAAGTGTAAATAAGCAGCAACAAATGTTCTATGTAACAATCTATGTAATTTTCATAAATAATAAGTATGCATACTTATTTAAATTACCGAAATATTACTTATGAAGTACGATCAATTTAAGTAAAGGAAATGCACCCATCTGCACCGGAAGCAAATCGGTGACAATGTTTTGAATTTTAAAAGGCATTGAATACTTAATATTGAAATTTAAACAAGACCGAATTCTCATATGAATATATTTCAATATAAAATCAAATTCAGGTTGCTCAAATTTGAGCCAAAAACATTTAATCTTAAAAAATTCTGATAGTAACATCCGGGATACCAAGGAAGGTAGCAATGGAGCAGTAAAGAGAGAACGAATGATGACTACCAGGGAAAACAACCATGCTTCTGTGAGTCCGCTGTCCCCACCATGGATCAATGAAGTGGTACTCAACTCTACACTACACTAATCTAATCTACTTTACTCTACTCCTCTCTATTGCAGCCTACCTTACCCTACTGTACTTTACATTGTACTGTACTGTATTCTTCTCAACTGTACTCTACTCTACCCTACTCTACTGTACTGTACTGTACTGTACTCTTCTCTACTCTACACAATCGTAATGTGCACTACTGT
>CAEFZP010000076.1:0-52789 GCA_903064625.1 Mallotus villosus
AAAATTAAAGCAATTATGCATGCTGATTTTCTGTCCCTTAAGATGGGACAAAATCTCGCTCGCTCGCATCGACGAAGAAAAAGAGAGAGAATAAAAGAGAGGGAAGAGAAGATGAGAGAGTAAAGGCAAAAAACAAAGATGAAGAAGATGAAAAAGAGAGAGGCAACCATCTACTCCCTCTGTTTTACATCTTTTGTCATTTTGTTTTGTCCCTCATCATACCGCGCTTCTCCCTCTGTTCAGTTGGCTCTCCCGCCCTGCCCCCTTTTCTCTTGCTCCCGTTTACCTGTTCTCTTTCCATCCCATAAGTAGTCTGCTCCATATCCGCCTCTCCTCACTTTACTCCCCACACACTCTTTGCTCCTTTCGCTCCGTCTCTCCTCTTTCATTACCCTCCCAATTTTTCTACTGCCCTTCCGGGTTTTCCTCCCTACGCCCTCTTAATTTTTTCTTCCACTTTTCCTTCCCTCCCCCCTCCTCTTCCTCCCCTCCTCGCGTATGCCTATTGCTTCTCGAATCTTCTTCTTTTCACCTATTCTTTATCCAATTCCGTCCTATGCTTCCTTTTAACCCTCCTCCCTCGCTCCGTTCTTGGCCCTCCCTCTTCCTTACGCTTTCTAGCTCGTTCATTTATTATCCCCTTTCCATTCCTCCAATCTCGGTTTGTTTCTCCTGTCTTTCCCCTTCTTCCCTCCTTTTCTCCTTCCCCTCCTCCCCTCCTTGTTTCCAGTCTTCTCCGGTTCCCTCTCTCTGCGCTCACTTCTTTTTTCTTTTACCCTTTTCTTTTTTCCTTTCGTTTCTCTCACGTAGGACTCTACCCTTTTCTACACCTTCTTTCTTCTGCCTCCTCTCCTTACTCTAATTCTTATTTTTGGCCTGTTTTCCACTGTATCCTTTTCACCCTCACTTCTTCTGTTCATCGCACTCTTCCCTTCCCTTCCGTCCCTTTTTTCACCCCCTTCTCCTCCGTCAGCTCATCCCCTTCTCTCGCCACCTATTCTCTCCTTGATTTGTGACTTTTCCCTCTCATCTCCTCTCTCTCTCCCCCTTTTCTCTCCCCACCTCTCCTCCTCCTGTCTCTGTCCATTGTTGCAAGTATCAGTGAAGGCTCTCGAAGTGTCTCCCAGACAGGATGTGACCTCATCTGGCCTCGAGCAGCTCTGAAAAGATCAGGGCTGTCTGTGTGTGTGATGATAGGTAGATAGACAGACTGACAGATAGAGCCTTCTATAAACCCACATATTACATGGACACAAATGACACACATCGATACAACACATAGATAAGACATACACATTGGTACAATTTACACACCCCAAAAAACGACACACACCCAGGCACAACACATCAGCATGCGTACTGACGCACGGCATTGTTCCAGATCCGGGGTGTTTTGTTAAATGATGCTCTGGAACCGAGAGCAGCTGGAAGCAGTGTGGACCAATGGGCTGAGGGGACGTCTGGGATCATGTGATACAGTGCGTGCTCTGCATGTCCTGGCTGTGCTGTTGAGGTGTGAGGTGAGGGGAGGTGTTGGAGTCATGTTGTGTATGATACGTATCGGGCAGATTATGCATCCAGACACTGTTACACAGCACACCCCACACACACACCTCAAATCACCAGCACACACACTTCAAATCTCCAGGACAAACACACACCTCAAACCACCAACACACACACTTCAAACCTCCAGGACACACACAAACACACACACACCTCAAACCCCCAGCACACACACACAGGCACACACACAAACACACACCTAAACCCCTTAGCTCCCAACACAGACACACACACCTCATACACCCAGCACACACACCTATCACACACACACCTCAGCTCCTCACCTCCCAACACACACATCTTACCCCCCCCAGCACACAAACCCTACACACACATACCTCAACCGCTCACCTCCCAGCACACACACACACACACCAAACGCACTCACCTCAACCCCCCAGCAAACACACACAAACACCTCAATGCTCCACGCTCTAGATTGCAGTCATGCATCCCTGCCCCCTCATGAGGAACGTCAGGAGGGGAGGAGCGAGGAGGAAGGGGAGGACGGTCATGGGTAGGCAGAGACTGAGGGTGATTGTCGGAAGGGGGAGAGAGATGAGGAGGAGAGGTGAGGGAAGGGTGGGGTGGAGGAAGGGAGGGTGAGATGGAGGAAAGTCGGAGATGAGGGGAGGAGTGAGGTGTAGGGAAGTGTGGGAGGAAGTGAAGTGGTGGATGGAGACAGGGGGGAGGTGGCGGAGGTGAGGGAGGCGGAGGTTTTAGGAGGGGGTGAGGAGGAGAGGAGAATTAATTGGGAGAGGAGAACAGGAGGAGGGGAAGAGGAGGAGGCTAGGGGCAGACAATCAGGTTTCACATCCTTCCCGTTGTCTTCAGTCACATGACTCGTTATCCCGTGTTCTAGACCAATCCGGACTGTCTCTCAACAACATGGTTGTCGGAGTGAAAAGGCTCTCGTGGTGTCCCTATCCGACAAGGCCATGTTTGTCATCTCCCTGACAGCTATACAACATCCCATAATAATAATATACATGCGTGTGTATAATCAGCCGTCCGGCTGGTTGCCAACAATGAAACTACCGGCCGTTGCTGTCAAGCCAGTCGTGATACCAGACGGAATGAAACTGTAATTAGTGATGTTGTCAGGTCGCCGTTTTAAACACCCTGTCGCCGCGGGTGACGGTTTGATGGCGCGACGGAAGCCTGCGAGGACATTTCACGACGTGGCGTGTGAGTTATGGGGTGGAGAGAAATGTCATGGATACCCGGTGGAGAGGCTGTGTTTGGGGGTGAGTGGTGAGTGTGTCACTTTGAGAGCCTTCACTTCTAGTCTACCCTCCACCCCCCCCTCTTGCCCTCCTAGTCCACCCCCGTTCACCTCTCTGCCCTCGGTCCATCAGGCTCTCACCACAGAAACAACTCGTTATAGTCCTGTTAACCTCCCCTGCCCTGGGGACAGGCGGAGAGAGAGAGAGGGGAGAGGGAGGGGAGAGGGAGGGGAGAGGGGGGGGGTAGTAGTTAAAGAGTTAGAGAGAGGCAGTTATATCTAAAGCCACATGCGCCTTGGTAGCTTGTTAACCTAAACGAAAGCAAAACAAAAATGGCCTATTTAACGTTAGCTATCCTCATACGTAAACACATTCTTCATCTGAGGAATCGTCGGCTACTTGTGTGACGACAGGCTTTGGTCTTGATGAAGTGCACGAGCAGAGGTGAAGTGTTGCATCGCGGTGTTTGTTATCATGAAGAAGTGGACACTACATTTTGTTTTGCTTTGTAGGATATTTGGAGTCCACTGTACAGTGTGCACATTTTGTTCGCTGGAATTTGGTCACAAACTAAAAATGGCGTAGCATCAATGCTCCCTAATCCGTATACTGTAGGGAGAATTTCAGACACAGTTTAGCTAACCCAACAGGAACTAACCTTACAGAGAGTCTTTTAAACACTAACACAAAGTCTAACCAACCGTACAGGAAGTCTAACTAACCTTACAGGAAGTCTAACCAACCGTACAGGAAGTCAAGCTAACCTTACAGGAAGTCTAACCAACCTTACAGGAAGTCAAGCTAACCGTACAGGAAGTCTAACCAACCTTACAGGAAGTCAAGCTAACCGTACAGGAAGTCTAACCAACCTTACAGGAAGTCAAGCTAACCTTACAGGAAGTCTCACTGACGTTAGAGGAAGTCCAACCATAAAGGAAGTCGAACTAACTCAACAAGACATGTAACTAACCATACAGGAAATCGAACCCGTAACCATTCAGGAAGCCTAACTACTCACAACTATGCCAAAGCTCCGTGTTGCCCCGTGAATACACTTCTGGAGCTTGAGCTGGCTTCATCACACCAAAATCAATTTGTCATTTGCGCTCGTATTTATTCACGACGGCGTGCGACCCCCAGGGCCAGTGGATGGATGTGATGAAACCTTTAGGCTCCACTAATAAGAGGACTCGTTGACACGCTCATTTGTCACTTACCATATGATGCCGGAATGCACGAGTGTGTGTGTGAGGGAGGGGGGAGGGGGGGGAGGTGGTGTGTGTGTGTGTGTGGTGTGTGTGCGTGTGGTCCGTGCGTGTCATTGTTTGTGGGTGGGTGTGAATATAAATGGGCGCCCGCGTGCGTATGTGCATGCATGTGTGAATGCCTTCGGTGTTTTTTAATATGGTCTCCATTACCTGTGTGCCAGGGATGGCTGTGGTGATTAATGGTGAGTTAAAGAGGGGCGTAACGAGTAATAGAGGGAGGTGGGGAGGGGTCCAGAAGTAACACCAGTACCACAACAGCCCTGCCAGTATCAGACACCAGTGCCATGGCTTCAGAGAGCAAAGCAGGGGTACCATGGTTACCTGAGTGTCCAGAGCTAGGGTGAGGAGAGACATTCTAAATCAGCTCTGTCTCTCCTCCTCATCTCCTTCTCTCCTCTTCCTCTCTTCTCCTCCTCCTCCCTCTCCTCCTTCCTCTCATCATCCTCACCTCCTCCATTCAGCATTTTACACCAGTCATGCCATGTAATCACCTCCGGCCGTAAAGCCGGATGGTAACCTTGGAGATGGTGATTTACAGCTTCCAGAGTGCTTTATGGCAGTCTTCTCCATGAACGTGTGATGTATGAGGACGGGCCGATGGCCAGCTGGTCCCTTCTCTGTCCCCTCTTTCCCTCCCTCCCTCCCGCCCTCCATCCCTCCCTCCCTCCCTCCCTCCCTCCCTCCCTCCCTCGCCCTCCCTCCTCCCTCCCTCCCTCTCTCCTTCCATCCTCTCCACCGCCATCCTTCTTTCCTCCATCCTCTCCACCACCATCCCTCCTCACCCCCATCCTCTCCACCGCCATCCCTCTCTCTCTCTCTCCATCCTCTCCACCGCCATCACTCCCTTCTCTTCCTCTCCATCCCTTGGCTCTCTCCGTCCATTCCTCTCTCCCACATCTCTCCATCCCTTTGTCTCTCTCTCTCTCTCTCCCTCCTGCTGTGTCTCTACCTCCATCTCTTTCTCCTCTTTCTTTTCCTCCCCTCCATCACAGAACACCATTCCAGCTGTCTGGACAGTGGAACTAACACAATAGACTGACAGATACCCAGGTTACAGTTATCCTGGTTACAGTTAGCCTGGTAATGGTCAGCCTGTTTTCAGCTACCCTGGTTACGGCCAGCCTGGTTACAGTTACCCTGGTTACTGTCAGCCTGGTTACAGCATTTCGTCACAGTGGAGCCCACATCTTTAGGCGCGCTGCTATTGGGTCTCCTCCAGCACGCCGCGCGCTCCCGGCGCGCCTGCACCACGCTATACCGCGCACCGTCGCACTGCACCGCACCGCCGAACCAACCGCTACAACGCATCTGATCCCGCGTGCACCGCCGCGCCGCAACGCCAGCCGCACGCAGCCACCGCACCATCACCCGCACGAGAGAACACCGAACGAACGCCGCGCCTGCACCGCCGACACAAGCGCACGAAGTGCGAGGAGCAGAACGCAAGACCGCAAAGCAAATTGCTAGAAGTCAGCAACCCGAACAGCCCACGGCACGCACGCCGCACCACCGAACAGCTCGACGCACCGCACAACCTACGCAGCACATCGATAACGCACGCCGCACTCCGCCGCGCACCCTCGCCCTGCGGCTCGCATTCACTGCACCGCCGCACCCCGTCACCGCGCTCGCGCACCCCCTCACCGTATCACGACTCACCTCGCACCCGCACTCCGCACGCGACCGCACCCCTGCACCCGCAGCACCCCGGCACCCACCTCACCCCCCTCACCCCCCACCCCCACCCAAAAAAAACAATCACCCTAATCAACCACAACCCACAAAAAAACAAAAAAAAAACAGGCATGGAACGTAGTTATTCTCTTGACTGACAGTATTGGAAAAAAATTGAAAACATCAGACCACGTTATAAACTCTGTCTGAGATGGACCAAAAGGACCATACAGGCTATTGTAGAGGGTTGACCATGGCCATAAAAGGCAAAGTGATAGAACGGGTCTTGACCTGACTACGCTCTAGTGTTAGCCGGTGTCACACCCCACCCACCCCCACCCCACCCACCCACCACAAAAACCACCCAACAAACCACCCCCCACCCCACCCAAACCCAAAAAAAAAACAAAGATGAACCATACACAAGCGGTAGAGGGGCCTGCTGGACCCATACACCCAAAACAAAACAAAACACCACCACACCCAGGAAGTGATAATGAAGGACTACCGACCATACAGGCTATTTGTAAGCGTCTTGGATTGTGAGGACCATTACAGGCTAGTTGTAGCGGGTGTGTGACTGGACCATACAGTGCTAGTGTAGCGGGGTTGTGTGACTGGACCATAAAGGCTGGGTGGGGTTGAACCAAGGATACCTTAACCATGGCAGCGTTCTGCCCTGGTCTCTCCACTATCGCGTCATCTCCTGCAGAACATCCCCATGGCAACACTGTAGGACTGGAACCTTGAACACGTTGTGGTTTTCGAAATCTTTCGTTTTCTGTTCGTTTTTTTGCGGTGAGGAGAAAACATTTATGATGATGTTTTCTGTGAAACAGGGAAAGTGTATTGCATTTCTGCTGCTGCCGTCATTATTATGATTATTGTTGTTGTTATTATTATTATTATCATTATTATTATTATGATATGCTTGTTGCTGCTCACAAGGCTCTGTTCCATGTCAGCATTGTAGATATTCTCAACCTGATTGGCTCTATTCCCTCAGCTCAATCCCCATAAACCACTGTGCGTGTGCGTGCGTGTGTGTGTGAGAGAGAGAGAGAAAGAGAGAGCGAAAGAAAGACGAGAGAGAGAGAAAGAGAGAGAGAGAGAGAGAGAGAGAGAGAGGGAGAGAGAGTGTGGTGACATTTCCCAGTGAGCTAGTTGGGGGCAGGGTGACAAATTGTCTGCTCTGCAGGTAGAGACGCTGACAGACACCTCTGGTGATCCCCATGGGACCTCTCTCTCTCTCTCTCTCTCTCTCTCTCCTCTCTATCTCTCTCTCGCCCTCCACCATCTCCTCTCTCTCTCCTCCACCATCTCCTCTCTCTCTCCTCCCTCTCTCTCCCTATGCCACCCTCCTCTCCCTCCTCAACTCCCTCCGTCTCCCTCCACCTACCTCCACCGCCTCACCACATCTCTCCTCCTTCTCCCCCCTCAAGCTGACACACGAACAGAAGCCTCTGGAATAATCTCTTCTCTTTTTATGTTCTCCATTTAGCTGTGTTTCCTTTTCTTTGTCTCCTTTATCCCTCTCTGTATCTTTCTCTACATCCACCACTCGATGTCGCGAGATCTCGATCGTCTCGAGTGCGATCTACTGCATCTCTCGAGCAGCGTATCTCGATCTCTCGAGAGCTGCGAGATCTCTCTATCTCTCTATCTCTCTATCTCTCTATCTCTCTCTCCATCTCTCTCTTCTCTATCTCCATCCCTCTCTCTCTCTCTCCCCTCTCCATGTCTCTCTCTCTCCCTCCCTATGTTTGTAGCAGATGTGGCTCTGCTCTGTTTGGACCAAACCAACACTGATGCACCTGTCCTCCAGTCTGACATCATATCCTGTCTCTCTCTGTGTTTCTCTGACTTCTAGTGAAGCGGTCTCTAGATTCCAAATCTAGAGGTGTTAAATTATTCCCAGGCAAAGACAACAACAACAAGTTCTCTATCTGTGAGTCCTATACTTTTGTTTCTCCTTTATGGTCAATCTGTGGGTTGGTTTGGTTTTGCTATCTGTACCGTGTGTGTGTGTGTGTGTGTGTATAGTTTGCTCTCTGTGCAGTGTCTGTGCGTGTTTATGTGCCTTGTGTTTTCGAATCATTCACCATTGCTTTGTCTGGCTTTCCCTCCTAACCAGCTGCTGGTTTGGCATGCCCCCACCCCCCACACCCCTTGATCCACGACCTTATACGTCCGACCTCTCACTTTCATAACCTGGTCGGTATGTCCCGTCTGGTCATCAGTAGGCTCTGATTGGACACCGCTGCCGTGCCCTGACCCCTGGACCCTGACCCGCGTGTCACTCCACCCCGAACCCTGCTCTCGTGCTCGCTCTCGTCCGCTCAACAAGGAAGGATTCGCAGGAAACAGGAAGTGCCGCGGCGTCCCGTCCCCGAACGTGTCGCTACGTTGCCACTTCCGTTCAGTAGACACTGTGGGCCCTCGAGGAGGCTTCAGCCCCGCCCGTGCAGCTAGTCCACAAACAAGGGATTGGGATTGTGCCATGCAGCACACACACACACACACACTCACATGTACACACACCTTCACCCAGCACAACACACACACAAACTCCCTCACCCAGCAAGGACTTTTCTTTCCCTGGAAGGGGATTTGAGGAGACTGGAGCATATGCTGAACAAAAAGACACACACACATACACACACTGTTTAAACAAACAAAAGCACTGTTTAAACACACACAGGCACCCTGTTCAAACACAGTCATATGCTTCAAACACACAAACCCCCCCCCACACACACACACACACACACACACACGGTTCACACACGGTTCACACACACACAAACAGGAACCCGCTAGCACAGTTCCACAGTAACAATGTGTTGCACCGAGTCAGGTCATACAATTAGACCTCAAACACACACACACACATACGGTCATTCCACACCAGTGGTTAAACACCACAACACACCCACCGCACAGACCACAGCAACAGGAACACGTCCGCTCGACATACACCAGCCATGTCCTCCCACACCACTCTTCTCTACACGTTTACACACACACGTTTGTGCGCACACACACACACGCACGGCTGACCGAGCAGCTGCCACTCGAAGTATCAGGATATTCCTCTCGGTCGGACCAAGCGGGGCCACCGAGGAGAAGGCTTCGCTCTGTCGCAGTGTTTGTGCGACCCGTGCTCTCTTCTGCTCATTACAGGCGCTCTTCTCCGGGAGCCTGGTCACACTCGTGCACACGCTGCCACACACACACACGCGCTGACACACACACACACCTCCACATCATTAGTCCAGTCGTGGTGGTTTTTCCGGAGCGTTCCAGGGGTCTAATGGAGTCACGTGACCTTCGCTAACCGCGTGTGCCGGACACGTCTCTGAACAGCAGGCTAAACTATTGAGAGAGAGAGAGAAAGGAAAGAAAAGAAAAAGAAAGAACAGGATTATGGGTCGTCGTTTTGCTTTTCTTCTGCATACGTAATGTGCATGAGCCTGCGAGTGCATGAGCCTGCGAGCGGTTGTTGTTTTGTTTGTGTGTTTTTCCTTGGTGGGTTTGTTTTTTGTTTGTTTCCAAGGTTGTTTGTTTATTGGGTTGGTTGGTTGGTTGGATGTTTGGGTCGGTTGTTCATCTGTAGGTCAGTTGTTTGGTTGATTCATTGTTTGCTTGATATTTGTTTATTTGGTTGGTTGGTTGCATCTGTGGCCTCACCTTTCTGCATGTTAAACCTGAATTCAGGCCCTGTGGGACAAGCGTGTTCCTCCACATGAACTGGACCAATCTTAGAACAAATACCACCGTACATGTGCAGCCCTTTCACAAGCACAATCACCCTGAACCTAACCACATATCACTCTCACTGTCCCCTATATACCGTCACAATCCCTGTATAATATCAATCCGCCTATATACTATCAACCTCCCTTTGTAATGTCACTGCCCCTTATGACCACTCCTTACTGCCCCTAATTAAAATCACGGTCCCCTATTACTGTCCCCTATATCATATAATTGTCACTTATGTAATATCATCGTTCCCTATCAGTGTCCCCTATTTAATGTCCCTGTATCATATGACTGTCCCTATATAATATATACATCCCCAATATAATCACCATAATCACTGTCCCTTTATGATATCCCTGTTCTGTAACATCACTGTTCGGTGATAACTGGGAATGTAATGTTACTGTGAGACTGGTAAACTGCTGAATCGTTAACCAGTGAATCTGAAGACTGTTACTGGCTTGGGCTGTGAGTGTGTGTGTGTTTCAGAGATAGTGTGTGTGCTTCAGAGCTTTAGAGATAGTGTGTGTGTGTGTGTGTGTGTGTGTGTGTGTGCTGTAACGACAGCTCTCCTGGGTTTCACACTCCAGTAGAGTCTACAGCCTGTAAACATGTCGGACAAAATGCTGGAGAGGAAGAGTTTGAGAGGGACCTGAAACTGGACACACACACACACACACACGCACGCATAGACACTCAGGCACACGCATACACTCGCACAGACACATCCACTCACACAGACACACACACAGGCACACACAATCTCTCGCATAAACACACACACACAGTGACCCACAATCTCTCCCCTCTCCCTGAGAATAACATGGACAGACCCAGATAGTATGGAGCTCATTAAATCGGAGAGCTCCCATCTGCTCTGCAGCCTCCATCCCAGAATACACCGTCGCCACGGCAACACCGACGGGTCACGCAGGTTCACCCCACCGGCACGGCCACACGCACAGTTCTCAGATGACTTGTCACAACAAAATACCATGTTGTATGCGGTGGTTAATGATTGGTGGAGAGCCTGAAAAGTAAGGAAGTTCAGATGACCCCAGAAACCCTAAGTGAACTGTGATGTCATAGACTAGACATAGCTACGCTGTGGTAACAGGTGGAATAAGTAAGTGCTGGAAATAACCTTGAACGAGCCTCACCATGACGAAGGGACATGTCATCAACAATGTTTGTTTCAGATTCTAATGTGGGCTTGTTATGTGTGTGAAGTAGTACAGGTAGTTAATGAACAATTAGTGTTTGATTTTATGAATATTATTGTTATTACAGTTATATGTGCGAGACAGACAGGCAGACAGACAGGCAGACAGACAGACAGACAGACAGACAGACAGGCAGCAGACAGGCAGGCAGGCAGGCAGAAAGGCAGACTGGTTCTTGGTGCTATGTTGAAACAGCCCAGGAAAATGCAAGACACACAGCTAACCTTTTGGGGAGATTGATGTTTGGATCCCACACACCCAGAAGACGTGGGGCTAAAGCCTTGGTTTGGTTCAAGGCCCCCAGAGAGGAGCCCGAGAGCTTTCTGCTTGCCGCTGTGTCGGTGTGTGTAGGTCGCTGCGGGGTCCGCATTGGTCAGGACTGACTGCTTCATCACACAGACTGACTGCACAAAACACCAAACACACACAAACACACACACACACACAGACACATACACACACAGAAGGCAAAACCTCGATGGACACACAATAACTCACACACACGGGTTATGTAATAAGCTAAGAGAAGATGTGTGCATGCGTGTGTGTGTGTGTGTTTGGATGTGTGTGTGTGTGTTCCATCACAGCCCAAGCTACGCCAGAGTCCGTGCTCTCCTGGTCTATCAGTCTTGTATGAAGCCGGTACTCCGGTCTCAGTCATGAATAATCACAAGCTTTAGCTCGGCAAGCTAACCCAGTCATGTCTATTCACAAGAGGAGTCTAAATCTCACTCAGCCTCTGACCCAGTGAGTAGGGCAGAAGGACAAGTTCCCCCCACCCAACAGATCTCCACGGCCCCCACCCTGTTTAGACTCTGCCTCTTCCTGTTTCCCATAATGCCTTGCTCTGAAACTTCCTGTTTCCCATGATGCCTCGCTCTGACTCTTCCAGTTACCCATGATGCCTTGCTCTCAGTGTCTTCCGGTTTCCCGTGATGCCTTGCTCTGACTGTCTTCCTGTTTCCCATAATGCCTTGCTGTAGTGAACGAGGGCGGGATCAAGCAAGCGTCCAACTCCTGCCCCGACCCTGGAGAGCCAGAGAATGGAAAACGCACGGGCTCCGACTTCAGGTACACACACACACGCACGCCCATACACACACACGCACACACACACACACACACACACGCACACACACACACACACACACACACGCACACACACAGAAATAGACAAACACAGACACAGACTCAGGAAAAACATATGCACGCACTCACACACAAACATGCACACACACGCAGGCACATACGCATAAATAGACACGCACACACACACACGCGACACGCAAATGCACAAACACTTATTCAGTGGTGGAGTCAAGGAATTGTCTGCCATGACTCATCCATCAACCAACATCATGTCAGCTTGTTGAACTATCTCACACTGACCCACATAACCTCCTCCTCTCCCCTTTTCTGCTCTCTCTCCTCCTCTCCCCTCCTCTTATTTCATGTATTCCCCACTCCCTTTCTCCTCACTCCTCTCCTTCTCTCCTCTCCCCTCTCCACAACAGCAGGTTTGAAACCTACTGTAGTGTCTACTTCTCACTTGATAATAACACTGTTCTCCTCCAGACAGATCACTACAGTAGTGATCTGTCTGTAGTGATCTGTCTGGAGGAGAACAGTGTTATTATCAAGTGAGAAGTAGCCACTCTCAGTCCTGTGGGTGTGTGTGTGTGTGTGTGTGTGTCTCTGTGTCATCCACACTTGGGCGTCTAACAGACACCAGGACCGGATTTCATCTTCCCAGAAGTCATGTGTGATCAGCCTAACCCCGGGAGACAACTCCCAGACACACACACACACACACACTCGCCCACACACGCCAATGTCATGGTTGTACTGTGCGATCAACAGTACTGCCTGGGAGACAACAAACCTGCGAGACACCTCTAGCTAACCCTGTCTCTGTGTGTGTGTGTGTGTCTCTCTGTGTGTGTGTGTGTGTGTCCCTGTGTGTGTGTGTGTGTGTGTGTCCCTGTGTGTGTGTGTGTGTGTGTGTGTGTGTGTGCAGTATCGGAGCCTCGGCTCTGTTCAGCTGTGATGAGGACCATGTGCTCCAGGGCAGTAAGACCATCACATGTCAGCGTGTAGCCGAGGTGTTCGCAGCCTGGAGCGACCACAGGCCTGTCTGCAAAGGTAAGCTGAGCGCACACACACACACACACACACACACACACACACGCGCGTAGACTCAGTCACACACGCGTACATACACACATACGCAGAAACGCAGTCTCTCACACACACACACTCGTACAACCGCGCGCACACAAACACAGACATGAAAACACATACACCCCTGTCCCCCCCAACACACACACACACACAGAGAGAGAGCACTCTTGGTTATGAAAACCCAGTGTACTCTGTCATGTGTAACTGAAATAACCCGGAGCCCTGGAACTGTCCCTGTGGGGGGGGAGAGAGGGAGGTAGGGGAGGAGGAGGGGTGGTGAGGAGGGGGGAGGAATTAGGGAAGGGAGGATGAAGGGAGGAGGAGGAGGGATAGCTTCCATCCAGGTAACATAGGACATGGCAACGTCTCCGGCCGACAGTTTAATTATGCATAATTAGGCAGGGAGATGAGCTAACGCGCTGGACAACTTCATGACATAATTATTTGCCGGCTGGGGGAGAGGACAGGAAGTGACACGTCTCCAGACACCTTGGAGACCTGCTCTTTGACTTAATTAATCAAACGTCTGATTGTTTTTCACTGAAATGTTCCAACGGTAACATCTCGTTATCATCTCGTTATCATCTCGTTATCATCTCATTATCATCTTGTTAGTGTTTAATCAAAAGGAAGTTCCAGATATCAATTAACTACTTCTTGTCATTGCCCCCCCCCCTTCCCTCCCCGGTCCATGGCTGACCTGTGCCACTCAGTCAGGCAGTAACCAATCACATCTTAATAAGACTTATAGATCTGCCAATCACAAGTGGTTGAGCTGTAGATGAGCCTGATTGGATGCATGGACACGCGCGCACACAGACACACTGATTAGAAAAGTCGTTCGTTAAATGGGATTTAGTAGTCATGTGATCCGTTTGATCATGTGGTCATATGGTCAACGTTGAACATTCTAGAAGGAACTTTAAGCGGTTACAGTGTTCAGCCTCTACCTCTGGAGAATCCTGTTTCCGTCCTCACACACACACACACTCACACACACACACACACACACTCACACCACACACACACACTCACACACACACACACATTACAGGAAGTAAGTTCAATTTGGTTTTATTGTCGACAAAATAGACCTTGAAATAGTGTGTGTGTCTCTGTGTGTGCAAGTGTGCGTGTGTGTGTGCGTGTGTGTGTTCAAGTGTGTGCGTGTGTGTGTTCAAGTGTGTGCGTGTGTGTGTTCACATTAGGTGTGAAACAGGAAGAAAGCAGCAAAGTACTCTGGCGCAGGTTAATGGTGTCATTGATCATCCTGAGTGGACGAGGTGGTTGTGTGTGTGTGTGGTCTGAGTGGACTGTGTGTGTGTGTTTGTGTGTGTGGACTGTGTGTGTGTGTGTGTGTGTGGTCTGAGTGGGCTGTGTGTGTGTGTGAGTGTCTGTGAGTGTATGTGTGGCGTCTTCAACAACTTCCTGACTTCCTGGAGCTAATCTTTCTCCGCCGGCTAGTGAGCGTGCCCAGTTCCTCCATCAGAGGTCAGGACAGATGTCATTGGTCGAGATGAGGCAGAGACGTCAACTGATGCACTGGAGAGTGATAGAGGGGGAGAGAGAGGGAGAGAGATAGAGGGAGAGAGATAGAGGGGGAGAGAGAGGGAGAGAGAGTGAGAGAGAGAGATAGAGTGAGAGAGATAGAGGGGGAGAGAGAGGGAGAGAGAGTGAGAGAGAGAGATAGAGGGAGAGAGAGAGGGAGAGAGAGTGAGAGAAAGAGGGAGAGAGAGTGAGAGAGAGAGATAGAGGGGGAGAGAGAGGGAGAGAGAGGGAGAGAGTGAGAGAAAGAGGGAGAGAGTGAGAGAGAGAGAGAGAGAGAGAGAAAGATCGAGAGAAAGGAAGAAAGATAGAAAGAGAGAGAGAGAGAGGAGGTAAAGGAAAGGGAGCATTGCTCTAGTCATTGTTACTTAGCCTCTGGCAGGTGTGTATGTGTGCGTGGTGTGTGTGTGTGCGTGGTGTGTGTGTGATCAGGTGTGTAAGCGTTATGTTAGCAGGCACAGTCAGAGGTCGGTCTCCAAGTGTCACTGCAGGATAGCATGCCAGCTGCTTCTCTGCTGGCATCGCTAGAACAACACCCCCCACTGACACACACACACTACACACACATACACACATACACACACACACACACCACACACACACACGCACACACACACACATGCTGCAACAGCCCTGACATTTCTTATCTGTTTGATTCAATTTCACATGGGTTAGCACAGTGTGGCGGTGAACAGACACACACACACACACCTTTAACCAGACGCACACACACACACGAAACACACACACACACACACACACACCTTTAACCACACACACACACACACACACCTAACCACACACACACACACACCTTTAACCACACACACACACACACACACACCTTTAAACACACACACAAATACACACCTCTCTCCTCCACTGTCTCAATCTTGTCTCATCCACCTAACCCGCGCACACCTTCCCCTTCCCGCACACACACTTTACTTTTACTAAGTTTTCTAGTATTTACTGCTTCCTTGATCTCTGATCTCAACCATCCCACCCCCCGCTGGTCCCCGTGGTTACAAGCAGCACAAACTCATTAATGAAAGGTGCCATTTGAAATCATGCAGAAAATTGCCCAGATCTATATTCTACAGACAGCCTCGGGGGGGGTGAACTTCATCATAAATATCAACACAGCGAGTGTGTCTCCACTCCACTGCTGTCTGCTTACACACCACTGCCCTACTGCTCTCCCTCACACTACCTCACACTACCTCATACTACCTCACACTGCCACACACTGCCTCACACTACCTCACACTACCTCACACTACCTCATAATACCTCACACTGCCTCACACTACCTCACACTACCTCATATACCTCACACTGCCTCACACTACCTCACACTACCTCATAATACCTCACACTGGCTCACACTACCTCACACTACCTCACACTACCTCATATACCTCACACTGCCACTACCTCACACTACCTCATACCTCACACTGCCTCACACTACCTCACACTACCTCACACTACCATCTACCTCACATGCCTCACACTACCTCACACTACCTCATAATACCTCATAATACCTCACACTGCCACACACTGCCTCACACTACCTCACACTACCTCATAATACCTCATAATACCTCATAATACCTCACACTGCCACACACTGCCTCACACTGCCTCACACTACCTCACACTACCACACACAACCTCACATTACCCATACACTACCACACACTACCTCACATTACGTCATCTTACCTACACGCTACCCACACAATACCACACACTACCACACACCACCGCACACTACCCCACACACTACCACACACAACCTCAAATTACCTACCACACTACCACAAACTACTTACACACTACCTCACACTTTATACTGATTAACAAAAGCTTTGAGCTGTTTAGCTTACTGACTGTGACAGTGACTGTGTGTACTGGTAGTGGTAGTTGAGCCTATGTATTGTCATGTTGATACAATAGTTCAGGGCCTTTAAAAGCTAAGATATAACTTTGAATAACAATTTTCATGAAATCTGTATTTGATGGCCCAAATGATTTTTAACTGCACAAACTGGTTCTCAATTGTAAGGCTACGTTAGCTGAATAATAGTGTTTTGTCAGCATTATTAGTGAGTTAGTTGTAACCTTCTGCAAATATGGCCTATATTAAAATGTACAACAGAGTAATATCTTAAATAAGCCAAATGGCAAATATTCAATTCAAATTTGTTTGCAGAAAAAGTCTATTGTCTCTAACTTTATTTTGTATAAATAATTATGAGAGCGGTGCCCTTCCTTCTGCTTGACCATCTGTCCTCCAAAATGTATGTTCACTGCACAGTTAGAGACGTTTGTTTAGCTTGCTGTGGTAAAGTAATTTAGCTGTGTTAGTTTAGCTAGTTTGTTTGCTGTGTTAGTTGGGAGGTGAGAGAGGAGAGACAGGGAGAGAGAGAGAGAGAGAGAGAGAGGAGAGGGAGAGGGAGAGAGAGGGAGAGGGAGAGGGAGAGGAGAGGGAGAGGGAGAGGGAGAGGGAGAGGGAGAGGGAGAGGGAGAGGGAGAGGGGAGGAGGGAGAGGGAGAGGGAGAGGGAGAGGGAGAGGGAGAGGGAGAGGGAGAGGGAGAGGGAGAGGGAGAGGGAGAGGGAGAGGGAGAGGGAGAGGGAGAGACTGGGAGAAAAAGGGGTGTTATTTATTTTCAAAAGCAATCAAGATGTCAGCTATTGACGAAGATGCTACATCCCAGCACTGTCACTACGGCAACCTTCCTGAATGTGCAGCGACACACCACTCCTCACCCCCCGGTCCTCCCTTCCCTCACCCCTTCCCAGCATCAGCCTCCCCCTGCCTCCTGCCCCCTCCTCATGACTCACTTTCATCTTTAACCCCCCCCCAGTCAGTGTTTATGTAGAGGGGGTACCCAGGCATGCATATTTAACAAATCACTACTGGCGTCTCTCACGAAAACTGAGCAAGGGTGTACTTGATTTGAGTTACATCCCCTACCTGCCATCGATCCAGTCAGGGAAGGATGATGAGAACTCAAATGACTCGGTTATGTAAATGGAAACTTTTGAATTGCTGGGATGTTGTGATCTGTTTATAGAGTGGGGAGAAGGGAAGGGAGAGGGAGGGGAGGGGAGGGGAGGGGAGGGGAGGGGAGGGGAGGGGAGGGAGGGGAGGGAGGGGAGGGGAGGGGAGAGGGAGAGGAGAGGAGGGAGGGGAGGGGAGGGGGGGGAGGGGAGGGGAGGGGAGGGGAGGGGAGGGGAGGGGAGGGGAGGGGAGGGGAGGGGAGGGGAGGGGAGGGGAGGGGAGGGGAGGGGAGGGGAGGGGAGGGGAGGGGAGGGGATTTCTAGTGTGTAGTGTTAGTATACATTAAATAATGTGTGTGTGTTTTGATGGCATTTACAGTTCGAAGGGGCATTCAATGCGACTGATCCATATTTCACCAGCAGATTCCCAGAGGAGTATTACAAACATCTGTCTCTAATTAGGATGTTGACGCTGCTGCAAAATGTCACAGACCACTCCAGTAACCTCTCCTATGTCCTCTCCTCCTCCCCTCTCCTCCCTCCACAGTGAAGACCTGTGGGTCGAATCTGCAGGGTCCGGCAGGAACGTTCACATCTCCTAACTTCCCCATCCAGTATGAGAGCAACGCCCAGTGTGTCTGGATCATCACCGCCAGCAACCCCAACAAGGTACGACCGGCGGTGTGTGTGTGTGTGAGAGAGAGAGATAATAAGTGTGTGTGTGAGACAGAGAGAGTGTGTGCAAGCACTACAGATCAAGGTTTACTCCAGCACACACTCTTTCCACTTGTTATGGCACTGTAGCTTTGTTGGTCTTCTGTACTGCGTCAGATTTGAGTTAGAGTAGTGGTGGTCATTTGAATTGACTTTCTTTTGAGGCTTTTCAAAATCATTAATCACCACGATAAACGTATTTTATTTGTATTATGTAGTCGTGTTGAACAGGCACTTCCTGGATTGTCTTAGCTCTCCCCCTTGTGTGCAATCCCCGCCCCAGTGTTGTCCAAGCCCCGCCCCCATGCGGTGTAAGCCCCTTGTTCCACCACTCCTCTCGTGGTCAGGAATCCATCCAGGCTCTGATTGGATCCCACTGTGGTGATGTCACAGAGGGCAGGCCAGGCGGCATGAGCTGATTGGCTGACTGCCCTGTCCTGCAGTGTTCTGATTGGTATTCAGGGCCAGCGTTTGTTTCAGGGTCGTTTGTGTAATGGTGATGTCATAGAGATGGAGCGAACTCGCATAGCCTTCTTGGCTCTCATTATCTACACCTTTCTCTCTCCCTTCATCTCTTTTCTCCCTCTCTCTCCTCATCCCTCTCCTCGCCCTCTCTCTTTTCTCCCGTCTCCTTCTTTCTTTCTCTCCCTCTCTCTCCCTCTCTCTCTCTCTCTCTCTCTCTCTCTCTCTGTCTCTCTGTCTCTCTCCTCCCTCATCCTCTCCTTTGTTTCTCTCTCTCTCCCCTCCTTCCTTTACTCCCTTCTTCTCCATTCCTTTAATCCATGTTCTGTAATACACGTGTTCTTAAGGCTGGTCCCAGATCAGTTGATCTTAATGCTGGTCTCAGATCAGTTACAGCTGGTTTTAATGCTGTCAAGTAGATATTCATATCTGACCTGTTGAGTGTGTTTCTTATGTTAAATATATGGATTATTAAAATATAAAAAACGGACTGAAGCAGTGAGATAAAGTGAGAGTTTATGCTCTTAAGAGCATTTCAAACCTGAACATAAAACACAACTGTGTGTTTGTACATCGTCCCTGAATACAAGCATCATGATCCTGTCGGGATGTTTTCTAAACTAAACAAACATTCTCATAGGTGATTTGTGCTTTTCACTGATTGTGGTAGTGTACAAAATGAAAGGATTGAATTAGGTTTTATATTATTTTAATGTATTTGAGGTCATTTATTTCATTTGTTCACTGGTACATTTACATTTACATTTCATTGCCTTATTTTATAAAACCTTTTATTACTGGATTCTGGTCTGTATTTCCTGGTTTAAGATGATTATTTAGCAGATGTTTTGCCTTTATTTGATACAGACCGTGAAAGAGTGACAGGAAAGGTAGTAAGAAAGAGAGAAAAGCAGGAAATGCCCCAGGCTGGACTTGAACCCTGAGTCAAGGCCTTAGTCTGAGGTTCATGCTCTACCCTGTGAGCCACCAGGGGAGCACTGCCCCTGTATTAAGATGTTTTTAAATTTGTTTGTAAAATTTAAATGACACAATCACAACGTTTTGTCTCCAGCACTCTACATATGTTTTGTATCACATTTATCTTTTGTAAACTCCAGCATTTCCCACTTTTTTTCACTGTGTGACAGGAGTGATGATCAGAGGGGCAGAGTTTTGACCTCCATCATTCAGACAGGGACTGAAAGTATGGATAGAGTTTTTCAGTGAAGGTGCAGCCAGTGAAAGAGTAGATATGAGACCTGGCCTCCACATCATAAAAGGAGACCAGACCCTCCTCATAGTCCACAAACACCCCCACCTTCTGGGGCTTCTGTCTCAGGGTAGAGGAGGACATCAGGGGCCAGCCAGAGCCTAGTACTCATCTCCATTCCTCAGACAAATACAGTCCAGTATCCATTCTCAGGACTCAGTGTGATCTTCCCCTTCCTGTTGATGGACTCTCTGGCCACTCCCACTGTCCCACTTAGTCTTCCCCTCAACCTGCACCTCATAGTAGAACCTCCCTGAGGAGAAGCCCTGCTTTCCCGAGGACACAGAGACAAGGATCAAACCTCTCTGGGTTGTCTAGGGAGATGCTGCCTTTTGTCTCCATCTCTCACTTGTTTCCCATCCTCAGACAGGATGAGATTGGGGATGTGCTGTATCAGGGTCCAGAGTCACATCCACTGCATACTGCTGAATCCTCTTCAGTTCAGTGTCAGACAGCTTCTCCATCTCTTTATTGAGTGTCTTCTGCAGCTGAGACACAGCTCTCCTCACTGCCCCCACACTCAGACCACTGTGGACACTGATCTCAGACCAGTCCTTGGTGTGTGGAGGGGTGCTCAGGGATGGGAAGCTCTGCAGCAGGTGGAGGTGGTCCTCAGTGTGTGAGAGCTGCTCCAGCTCAGTGCTTCTCCTCTTTAGCTCAGTGATCTCCTGCTCCATATCTTGAATCAACCCTTCAGCCTGTTTCTCTGCTGCTTTCTGCTTTTCCTCCATCACCTCAATGAGCTCAGCCTGGCTTTCTCTCAATGGAGCGCACCAGAGCCGTGAAGACCTCAACACTGTCTGATATCTCTCTCTCTGCATCTCTCTTGCTGGTCTCTACTGAGAGTTTGATCTCCTGAACCTTCTTAGATCTTTCTTGCATCATCTGGTTCATCTCAGCCATCATCTTCCCCAGATCATTCTTTTTTGGTCTGTACTCGTCCTCTAAAGTGACAGTGTCATGGGTCTTATGGTCTGTTTTCATGCACATGAGACACACACACGTCTGGTCAGTCCTACAGAACAGCTCCAGGGGTCTCTCATGCTTCTGACACATCCTGTCCTCCAGGTTCTCCACAGGGTCCATCAGCTTGTGTTTCTTCAAGGCTGCAACTCTCTGATGAGGCTCCAGGTGAGTCTCACAGTAAGAAGTCAGACACACCAGACAGGACTTCAGGGCCTTGAGCTTGGTACCAGTACATATGTCACATGACACTTCTCCAGATCTGGCTGGTCGTAGGTATTGGCTGTTGGGTTTATTTTTCACTGACTTCCTGAACTTAGCAGCCATCTCAGAGATGAAAGTGTTGACACGAAGCTCAGGTCTCCTATAGAACTTCTCCTTGCACATGGGACATTGACACAGGTCACTGGTGTCCCAGTACTTGGTGATACAGGCCTTGCAGAAGTTGTGTCCACATGGAGTAGAGACAGGATCAGTGAACACATCCAGACATATAGAACACAGGAAGTGATCTTCAGACTGGAGAGAGCTGCAGGAAGCCATTTTTACACTGGAGAGAGAGATCAAAAGTGAAACCATGAAAGCTGAGCTGAGTCAGAGTCATTTGTTACGTGATAGTTTGAGATTTTGAGTTCAAGAAAGTACAGTCATGTTGATATTATTCACTCTTATGATTCACATTACTACACTGTATGCCTTAACATGAGCATACTTTAATGAAAGAACACTTGACAGTATTATTATTATTATTAACGCCCACATCATATACATCAATCCTTGTCATTTAGACCGTACTCACCTGTGTGTTTTAGTCTTGATGTTCTGTCTAACTGGTGGATACTTGTAGAAACAGATTCTTGTTACGTGCGTCTGTTCAGTGCTGCGATACTGTAAGTCTGTCCACTTCAGTTTCACTTCAGTGAGTTCAATACTTTCACTTCAATGCTCCTCCTACCTAGTTCTGCTATCAGACAAACCTTGTGACCACCATCAAACAAACCTACTAAGTTTGTGTGGGACAATGTTGGACATGTTACCAACACTAAAACATAAGCTGAAACTGTTATATAATGTCTATCTAACTTAATAAAAACATATGTATTATGCTATGTTCTTTAGTACCTTCCAGAAAACACCATTACATCACAATGTAACATACCGGTAACATGTCTTTATTTAACATGTCATTTAAATTCAACATCACTGAGCCCAAAGGCAGCAGGCATCCTGCAGATAACCATTTGTGAAACAGTTCTGTCACCGTCACAACCTATAGAGACCGTGTTTGCTCCTTTCTTTTTAACCATTGGATAGGATTTTAAAACGGCTGTTGTATTTGTACTTCTGACGAAGCGCTGTTAAATATAGGAGAAAAACTAAGCCGGGGGTCAGATGGCCGAGCGGTTAGGGAGTCGGGCCATTAATCACAAGGTTGTTGGTTTGATTCCCGGCTGTGCAACATGACGTTGTGTCCTTGGGCAAGGCACTTCACCCTACTTGCCTCGGGGAGAATGTCCCTGTACTTACTGTAAGTCGCTCTGGATAAGAGCGTCTGCTCTGACTCCTCACTGCCCCCCTCACTGCCCACACACTCAGACCACTGTGGACCCTGATCTCAGACCAGTCCTTGGTGTGTGGAGGGGTGTGCAGGGATGGGAAGCTCTGGAGCAGGTGGAGGTGATCCTCAGTGTGTGAGAGCTGAAATGTAAATAATAAATAAAATGCTTTCTTAAAAAGGCAAAAGAACGCACGTACGTTATCTTAAAGGTCCCATGACATGCTGTTTTTGGATGCTTTTATTTGGGCCTTAATGATCCCCTAATACTGTATCTGAAGTCTCTTTCCCGTAATTGGTACCTTGGTGTAGAATTACAGCCACTACGAGCAGTCCCACAATGAGCTTTCCTTAGGATGTGCCATTTCTGTGTCTGTAGCTTTAAATGCTATTAGGAGGAGAGAGGCGGGGCTAACTGCCATGCTTCGGTGGTTTGCAAGCCATATTGTTGTGTCTCTCCAGGACACATATCGTGTTCGCAGGTCGTAGCTAACGTTCTCATTGGCTGGCCAAATTCTCTGGGCGGCCAAAGCAGAGAAATGTCCCCTTATGACGACATAAGGAGAACATTTGCAAATCGGAGAGTTTGAGCTTTCATTTTCTCAAAGGCGGAGAAGAATTCACAGGGCTTGGTTTAGCAAAGATTCTAGCCACTGGGGGACCAAAGGCAGGCTAGGGGAACTCATATTAATGTTAAATAACCTCATAAAGTGAAAGTTTAATGTCATGGGACCTTTAATATGATAATTGAAAACCAACAGACTGAAGAAACTGCGTGACATTTTCTCAATATGTGACATGCGGGACAAGGGGTGAAAATGCTGTGCGGTACTACGCTAAGCGGAACGGGTGGTCACCCTAGCTGGAGCAAACACGTCTATAAAATATCAGTAAACGATGTAGCCATAAATTACAGCAATGACTTGCTTTATTGAGACTCATCATACCAGGAGCGTAGCCAGTAATGGGCCAGGGTGGCACTGGCACGCCCACATTACTCACTGGCCCGCCCAGGCAAGTATGATCAAAATACATTTTTAGTTTATTTTTATTATCCCAATAAAATGGAACTGTTGAAGCAAGTTGTAGGAAGTCTCCGGAACGTAATTGGTTGCTATGGTTACTTGGGGTTCCGACAGGAAGACTCTCTGGGCGGCCTTTAGCCAGCTAACTTCGCTAGCTGCTTTTTAGTGTGTTTGTATTAACATCGCCACAATAATGGAACTTATCTCCACTCACTTTTACACTGGCCCCCCAAAGTACAAGTTCTGCCTACGGCACTGCTTCATACATAAAACATGTTGTGTATTTACATCAGATTCAATGGATAGTCAATAAACGTTAGTTTGTGATTTTATTTATGGCTGGTCTCAGATCAGTTACAGCTGGTGTTAATGCTGGTCTCAGATCAGTTACAGTTGGTCTTGATGCTGGTCTCAGATCAGTTACAGCTGGTGTTAATGCTGGTCTCAGACCAGTTACAGCTGGTGTTAATGCTAGTCTCAGATCAGTTACAGCTGGTCTTAATGTTGGTCTCAGATCAGTTACAGCTGGTCTTAATGTTGGTCTCAGATCAGTTACAGCTGGTCTTAATGTTGGTCTCAGATCAGTTACAGCTGGTCTTAATGTTGGTCTCAGATCAGTTACAGCTGGTCTTAATGCTGGTCTCAGATCAGTTACAGCTGGGCTCTGGGATGTTTATGAGGTGTGCTGGCTTCTTTATGGCCGTACTTGACATTAATCCACAAGTTTCATATGTGCTCAGTAGACGGCCACAGGGCCACTCAGTGTGTGTGTGTGTGTGTGTGAGAGAGTGTGTGTTCTCTCTGGAGCAGGAAGTTGATTGGAGGAAGGAGAGTTCTCCGTGTTTTATAGGATCATACACTGCGCCGTGTGTGTGTGTGGATGGATGATCTCTCCAGGCGTCGTCTTGGTGATGAACGCTGCCTGTCTCTTTCAGTGGCACTGGGATGAATTCTGTTTTATAGAGAAGGGGAAGGAGAGGAACAAGAGGAGAGGAGGAGAAGAAGGGAAGGGGAGGAGAATAGAGGAGCAAGAGGAGAGTGAGAAAAGGAGAGAGGAGGAGAGGGATGGAGAGTAGAGGAAAGGTGAGTAGAAGAGAGTAGAGAAGAGAGAGAAGGTGGATGAAATGAAATGAAAGGGTGGGGGAAGGAGAGAGAGAAGGAGATGTGAATTCGATACTGGCTCTTTCCTTCTTTGCGTCTTCGGTTCTTCCTTCGCTCGTCTTCTCTCGGAGCGCGTCTCTTTTTATGTCTCTTGGGCTTCTGCGTCTTTTCTTCCTGTTGCTGTTTCTCTTTCTTCTCTGTCTTCTTTCTTTTCTGTCTCTTTGCTTTTCGCTTGTTTCTGTCTTTCTTTTCTTTCTTTCTTTCTTTTCTTTTCTTTTCTTGTCTTTGCTTGTCTGGTCTTTCTTTTGAGTGATTTCGTAGTTCGCCACCATGCATCAAGTTTGACTGTACTGACCAAGCTCTCACGCTAGCAAGTCAATGCATCACAGTGAAGTTAGCAACTAGCCATCGCTAATGTAAACATAGCATCCAGGCTAATGTTGAACTGCTCCCCAGGGAAGCCAGTGCTAATACCACAGATCACCTTGAACACATACAATGTCCCCATCAAATATTCACAAGCAACATAACCCCCCCCCCGCCCCCCGACGATTCATGCAGTGGAAGGATTGCTCTGGGCCCACTTTGGTCTCTCATTGGTCGTCTGAATGTGATGTATTCACCAATCGAGATAGGTAGGAGACACACACACACAGTCTCACACAAACACATACTCTCACTCACTCACACACATACATACTCTCGCACACTCACACACTCACACATACACACACAGATACACTTACACTTAGACACAAATACATTCACACACACACACTTGCACCCACGTACACTCACTCACACACACGCACACACACGTACACATGCCTCATCATCATCCGTCGGCGTGAGAGGAGAAAGAAGTTTGTTGTGGTTTTGCTCTCCTCCCCTGGTTCACATTATGATTATAACTCACCAAGCCGTACCAGCGGCCCAGCAAACACATACACACACCTCACACTCTCCAGACCAACTATCCTGGCTGGAAAGTTACTTGTTCACACACACACACACACACAACACCTTCCAGCCTGTAACATACACACACACACACCTTCCAGCCTGCCAGCAGTCGGTACCTGCTCCTTTATAATCGTCTGGACAGGAGCATCTCTGCTGATGAATACGAGGCAGCAGCCAAGCCTTCTGGGAAGGGTTTCTACCTCTTCCTCCTATTCTTGTTCTTCCTGCTCCTCCTCCTCCTCCCTTCGCTCCTCTTTCATCTAGCCTTCCTCCTATACCCTTCCTTTCCTCCTTCCTTCCTCTCCTCCTGCGGTGCTGCAGTATGCTAGCCCCGGGGTTTGGCCAGTCTCCGACATCCCGTCTGCCACGCTCCAAACCCGAGGGGCTGCGAGCCTGGGGAGGGTTAGGGGGTAAACCTGAGAGCGGGTGTTATCTCGCTGGGCTGTGTGAAGGCAGATGCGTCGTGTCGTCGCGGCTGCACCAGGCGGTCCCCGGGTGTCCCACCACGCTCGGCCGGAGGATCGTCGTCTGCCGGCGTTTTTCCGTTCCCCCCGGGGGGACGCTGGAGGAGGAGAGAGGAGGAGAGGAGAAAGGAAAGGGGCGGAGAGGAGAGGAGGAGAGTGAAAGAAGGATGAGAAGAGGAGAAGGACAGAGTGTGGAGCAGAGAGGAGTCGAGAGGAGAGTCTTGAGGAGATGTCCGAGTCTTCTTCAGGAGGAGAGAGCACTCCCCATCAAAGCAGGGATGAGCCCGTAGCCCCCTCTCTGCTCGGGGGGGGAGGAGGGGGGAGGATGTGGAGGGGAAGAGGGGGGGGAGGCAGGGGGGGGGTAGCAGGAATTTCTGGAAGCCACAGTCTCACTTTCCAACTGAATTACACTCAAGTATGCCTACAACACACACACACATGTACGCTCTCAACCACACTGTTTACGGCCACATGACACACACATGCACTCACACACAGACACATGGACAAGTACATAAACACGCAGACACACACATTACACACACGGACATTGCACACACACACACACAGACGCAGAGACACACACACTCCTACTCACTCACACACACACACACACACACCCACAGACAGATCCATGCTCTCCTGAGGGTGACTGAGTTCTAATGGCTGCTTACAGCGGCCAACTTTATGGCTTCATTTGTTTTTGGCAGACGCAATTTTAGAGCAGCAATTTATTTCCATAGCAACGCTCCTTTTAACCTTGGTGGAGGGAAATGCTGGGTTCAGAGATTCATTCAATCTAGAGAAGTGAGTTCACCTTCCTCCTCCTCCTCCTCCTCCTCTTCTTCTTCTCTGGGCACGCACACACACACACTCACACACCGGAGCTCCCGTCATTAAAACAGTAGGTTAAGAGGCTGAGAATACAGATAGTAGCAGAGATCTAGACTGTGTGTGTGTGTGTGTGTGTGTGTGTGTGTGTGTGTGTGTGTTTGGTGTGTTTTGTGTGTGTGAGAGAGAGAGCTGTACCATTTTGTCTCTCTACTAGAATTGAATTCCTTTCAGGTCATATGCACTCTCATCTAACCAACACCATTACCTCTAATGCTGCCTCAATTCTCCTGCTCTGTGTGTGTGTGCGTGCGTGCGTGCGTGTGTGAGAGAGAGTCAGTGAATGAGTAAGTGAGTAAATGAGTGTGTGAATGTGTTTGCGAGTGTGTGTGTGTGACACCAGCGTGTTCACTGGAGAGCATCAGATTAGAATGTGACGTAGCAGAAGAAGAGTCTGAAGCTAGACCATGAAGGACGAGAGGAGTGTGTGTGTGTGAGCACGCTCACCTACGTACCTCCTGCAGGAAGGAAAACAGTTCACACACACACATGTAGACTCACAGACATGCTGATACACACACACACACACACACACGCTCACTAAGACACACGCACACACTCAATCACACACAGAAATACACCCACAAACATTAACATAAACACTCTTGCACACACCAGACACACACACTCCACACACTCACACACATGCACATTCCATACACACACAGATACAATCACACAGACACACACTCCCAGTGTCCCCTTTGCATGCGGATGTTAAGTGGAGTGCTGTGATTGGCCAGGAGCAGGAAATGCTTTATCAAGCAGAAATTCAATTCTGTCGCCTCATTGCCAGAGTCCAGAGATTGATGGTTTGTTGGAATAAGATCCTTAAAAGAATCTACCTCTGTGTCTCTCTCTTTTTCTCTCTCTCTGTCTCTCTCTCCTCCCTTTTTTCTCTCTTCTCTCTTCTCTTCTTTTCCTCTCTCTCCTTTTTCTCTCTCTCTTTTTCTCTCTCTCTCTTTTTTCTCTCATCTCTCTTTTTCTCTCTCTCTCTCCAGCCCCTCTCCATCCTCTCTCCCACCTTCTTTATCTCTTTCTCCCCATCTTCTTTCTCTCCATCTCTCTCTATATCCTCCTCTCTCTCTCTCTCTCTCTCCTCTCGTCTCTCTCTCTCTCTCTCCCTTCCTTCCTCCTCCCTGCCCTCCACCACACCAGTCACACATGATCGTTCTCTAAAGTAGCACACACCCACACACCCAGTTACACACACACACTGTACACATCCACCAAACTGCGGTGACACCTGAGCGATCAGCTCTCGTATGAAGGAACAAGTGAGGAGCTGAATAGAGAGGATGTCGGGAGGGGGAGAGAATGACAGCTCTGTGTGTTAGAGATAGGCATCGTGTAAAACTCTTATCTCCCTCTCGGATCAAAGAAGACTTAGTCTTTAAAACAGTTCTCATCTCTGTCTCTGCCTCTCTCTCCTCTGTCTCCCCCCTCCCTGCCTCACTCTCACTCTCTCTCTCTCAAACTACATACGCAGGACGTGGATCTCGCTGAACTTAGACGGTGGCACAGGAGGAGACTCAAAAATCGCACTCTCCTCTTTCCATCATTACTGACTTCTGCCTCCGCCGCATCATGCGGTCATCCCTTCTCCACCAGTCTATCACAAAAGGCTGATCTCTGCGGAAGAGAAATCCCAAATCAACCAGACAAGCTGCACACGACGGGAACGCTATGGCCGGACTACTAAAAACTCGAAATCACTACACGAAGTAAAGGCCTCATCGATCTCCGGAGATGCGTAGGAACTCCATCAGTGCAAATATCAATGGACAATAATAGAAGCGGGAGAATAAGCCAGAACAAAAAAGACTCACCTAAACAATGTTGGAAAAGCAATACCACTCTCTCTCCAGATCAGAATAAAAGTCAATTGTCGAGTGGCCGAAAAGATCAGAAGGTATCAAGATTAGACCCATCAAGAGCTCGGTGCGGCAAAACAGTAGAAGAACACTATCTCGCTCATCGTCAGGAAAATCAGGCAAAAGAAGGCGAGAGAGTCAGTACCTCTCATATCCCACAGATGAGAGAAGTAAAGAGGATTGCTCCTAACGTGGCACGGAAAAGAGAAATCAGGTAAATAAGACAAGAACGCAGTGAGAGATGGTTACGGGCTGTGAACCTCGGTTGCCCACACTGAAGAGGCGATTGGGAAAGCGAAAAATAACCGGACGTGTGGAATATAGGTCAAACGCGCAACGGTCTGAGAATTTCGATGCCCGTCAAAAATAGCGAAGGTAAACAAAGAAAAGAAATCGACTGACAGACGAAAACGACTCCCATAGAGCTATTCCACAAAGACGACCTGAACAAATCTCGAGGATAGAAGAGAGATGGTCGCGTAATCGTGCGCGGGATCGGGAAAGCCCAAAAACCGCCCTAACGTTGGTCATACAACTGGCCAGTTCGACCATACAGGAGAACTTCAGAGCCAATAGCAAAGTGATTGCGGGGATAAAACACGCCCCGCCCGAGCTCGTACTCACAGAAGAAGGATGAAAATAAAAACATGAAGACAAAGCTACGAAATAGAAATGAGAGGCAGCACTAAAAATAAGGCGGAGTTCAATAGCAGAGATCGGGAGCTGTACCGGCTGTCGCAAGTCCATCATTGACGAGTCGGTCCAGTCGACCATTATACATCTCCACAACACCGGCGCGACACCTCCCAACTCCGTCAACCAAAATAGTAGACCCCATACTCATTGAAGCGAGTAATACCAAACGTGACAGGCGATACAATTCTCTGACATACAAAGGACGCGGTTTACGGTAGCGCAATTAAACTAAAGGATTCACATGCAAGAATACCGCAAGCGGGAAGAGTAAATTACAAAAAATCACGAGACTCGCAACACATCACGATCCTCACAATCTACGGCTCAAATACCTCAAAAATCATCATGGCTGTTCGTCCCGAATCTGCTCCTCAACAACGCTGCCTCTCATGTGTCATACTGTAAATCATCACAACATCTCACCAACACCATGTACAGGACTCGAGTCATACTCAATCTCTCTCTCCTCCACTCTGTATCATTCTGGGGTTTAACAGCTCCACTGTCTTATCTCCATGATAAACTGTTTTTTAAAACACACAGTCATCCCTTTGGTAGGCGCAGTTAAATGATCATTTACTCCCACACCCACACACAGGCATACTCACACACTCTCTCTGACACGCGCGCACACACACACTAGGCACCTCATTATTTCATCTCTGTTGTTCTTTAAATGTACTTTATGATGTACTTTAGGATTTATGTATTATATGTCCAACATTATTTGGGCATCCAACCTGTATGTGCTGGCTGGATGTCCTTTTCCAAGATTTAATTTGGGATTTAATATGGTTATAACAGCTAGCATTCTTCTGGGAAGACTGTTCACATGATTTTTTATGGCATGATTACAAGAAACATTTTTGTAAACAAAAATGCACATTTATATTTCCTGATGAATTCAGTGAAAGATAGAGTTTATGTGCACTGTTATGTATGTGCTTCTCATAAATATACAAAAACATTTTATTCATTATTATTTTACAATTATGTAAGTGTCTGTCACAAGGTGACTTTACATTCACAACATGGATAGATAACTCGCTTTTAATTAAGAAATGTAACATCCAGAGATGGCACAATACCTTTGTTAACATATCTGATAAGACATTTTAGATTTTTTTTCTAATATCTTAAATGGCTCTGTAATCATTTTACTTGAATCCCCTTTAAACCTGCAATAGGTGATATTATAAAATACATTAAAATATGAGAAACAGCACCCCTAATTTCATGCATTCCTCTAACTCAAGTTTGATTGACAGTGGTTTCACAAAATAAGCCAGGAATAAGGAGAAAGTCCGCCTCACTGAAGCCAATTGGCTGGAACAGGACTGCTGGAACATAATTGGCTGGAAAGTAGCAGTAGCAAAAATTGCAAATTGACATTCAACTGGCACTGAGCTGTGAGTGTTGCTGAAGAACTCTCTCAGGGCCTCATTAGCTTACACATGTTAACGGGAGAAAACGTTCCCTTTTTTACCTTTTTTAAGCTACTATCGTACATTCACCTTTAACGTAGACGGTAAATATACTGTGCTGTTGACGAAAACAGATAAACGTGACTTCCATGTAAGCCCACTTCCTGTTTCCATCAGACACAGATGCAGGTCACTTCCTGTTTCCATCAGACACAGATCCAGGTCACTTCCTGTTTCCATCAGACACAGATCCAGGTCAGGTTTGGGGAAGCAGATCCACATAATGGCATCTATGCCCACCTCTGTGCTCTCGTATGTATACACAGTATTTATATATGTATATATTCATGTGGTGTTCCACCTGTTATTCATCATCCTTTGAGGTGACACATTCCTCCAATTGCCAGATGTCAGAGTAAGGGCATTAAAACACAGAGGCTGTGCAGCACACACACACACACACACACACACACAGACACACACACACACACACCACTGGGGATTTCTATGAAGCCTGTCTGGTTCTGATGAGATTGAAGTATAACAAGATAGGTATGTCTGCCAGGTGTCACACACACACCCACACTCACACACACACAAAGATTGATGTCCAGTGTAAAGTGTGTGTGAAGGACTTAGGAGGATAGCCAGTAAGCCATGACCAAGAGGTCTTACAGGCCTCTACGAGCAAACACAAACACACACACACGTACACACACACTCACATTGGCTCAGATATCCAATCAGTGGTTCTTCTCCAGAGCCAATAGCCATCCTGACTCCAACCACATACGAACACCACACACACACACACCTGACACAGAAACGTACACTCACACACACATGTACACACAAATAGCAGACACACACATTCATACCACACACTAACACCACACATACATTCACCATCTCCACCAGGCCTGGACAACTGGCTGGAATACCAGTGTTGCCATGGTTTCAGAGCCTGAGGCGTTGACAAGAAGGTGGTTCCCTCTCACAGATGTGTGTGTGTGGTGTGTGTGTGGTGTGTGTGTGTGTGTGGTGTGTGTGTGTGGTGTGAGAGTGTTATCACAACCTGGCTCAGTAGTTGGGGATGAAAGAAGGGAGACCACACACAGCCTGGAACTCATACTACATATTTTAATGAAAGATGACAAACCATACAATAGGGTGTGTGTGTCTGTCTGTGTGTGCGTGTCTGTGTGTGTCTGTGTCCTAGACGTTCATGTTTCTTGAGAAGCTTTATGTGCTTCTCATGGATACCCCATCTGTAAGACAGGAACACACATATAAGCGTAACACACGCACATGCACACGCACACACGCTCGACACACTTTAATGTGAATAGCGCGAGGAGGAGCGTGTGTTGCCGAGGAGACCGAATGAGACGGATATTAATGTATTGATCTTAATGAGTCTCATTAGTAAAAGCGGAAGGGTTTTCATTGTGGCAGAGACCTGATGGATCCATACACCACACACCCCGGGGTCGGTTTACTGTGAGAGGAGGGAGGGAGGACAGAGAGATAAGGAGAGATGGAGACAGAGAGGGAGAGAGAGAGAGAGAGATATAGAGAGGGACAGGCAGAGAGAGAGGGAGATGTAGAGAGATGGAGAGAGACAGAGAGAGAGCAGTGTGCATTGAGAAGTGAACTATTCCCTGATGTCTGGTGGGTGTTACTAAAGTCTTCTACATGAGTGAAATGGACGTTTAGTTCCAGATCGTTTCAGTAAATAGCTGTAATTTAGTCCTGTATGGCTGAGGCCCGGCTGTGAACTGGAAATGAAGGAGGGCTAAGGCCTATCTCAAGTTACTCAATCTACCCTGAATGGTTCACTTTTAATGACTATCTATTCACCTCCCTGTGTGATTCAGACGAATCTCCGTTTGTGTGTGATGCAGGTGAATCCGATTCATCCCCGTGTGCATCAGTTGATTCAGATTGAAGTCTGTGTGACACCAGCGATTCGATTCACCCCCGTCTGGGTGTGATTTCGGTGGTTCAGGTTGACCTCAGTGTGTGATCAAGTGATTCAGATTCGCCTCCGTCAATGTGGGATTCAGTTGATTCAGATTCATGTTTGTGTGTGACTCAGGTGATTCAGATCAACTTTGAGGAGTTTGACCTGGAGATCGCGTACGACTCGCTGACCATCGGAGACGGAGGGGAGGTGGGCGACCCCAAAACCATCCTGCAAGTGTGAGTACCTCAACATGCTACACACGCGGCCATAAAACATGCCACACGCATGACACACACACACACACACACTATATATAAAAGAAAACGATCCACGCAACACACATGCCACATACGTGTTTATGATACATGCTGCGTGCATGGTCATTATAGCCCACTGTAAATGTGACATGTCACATGATGATTATACATGCTGCCACACACTTTACACAAAGGATCATGGCACATGTAACATACATGATTATGACACTCTCTACCTACATCCATGCATCCACCCATATCCCACACTTCATCATCCTACATACGTAATGATGAATATAATGTACATGGTACCCTCAACAAACAACATTTATGACCCTGTACATAGTAAATCAACACGCTACATGCACAACCCTTGTACATAGTAACTCAACGAGCCACAAACATGTCCACGTGCATAGTAACTCAACACGCCAGATCCCTGACCCCCCGTACGTGACGACTCTCGCGCCGCACACACATGTTCAGTGTCGCACTGAGTGCGTTTCCTCACGCTGACGTTGCCCTCGTGCCCCCGGCAGCCTATCGGGGAGCTTCGTTCCGGACCTCATCGTCAGCATGACGCACCAGATGTGGCTCCACCTCCAGTCAGACGAGAGCGTGGGCTCCATAGGATTCAAGATCAACTACAAAGGTAGGAGAGGGTGTCTCTGCGTGTGTGTGTGTGTGGTGTGCTACGTGTGATTCCGAGAAAAAGGCGGAGGAAGACTGATAGAGAGGGCGAGAGAGAGAGAGAGAGAGAGAGAGAGAGAAGGGGGAGGGGGAGGGAGGCAGGGTGGCAGGGAGGCGGGGGTGGGGGTAGGGGGGAGGAGGAGATGAGAGATGGACAGAGAGGCAATGAGGACAGCAGACCAGAGGCAACTATACCAACATGTCAAACGGCTGATTCGCTCACTGGCTGCATCTCTCCATCTTTCCTCTCTTTCTCTCCCTCTCTCACACATACACTCTCACACACACACACACACACACCAGCGCGTACCCACGCACACACACGCTCACCGCACACCCCCACCACTCACACCCTTGGCTGCCTCTCTGTCTTAGTGTGAGTGGATGTGGTGGAACAGCAGAGCTGTCGGGCTGACAGACTAGCCAGTGTGTGTGTGAGTGAGTGAGTGAGTGTGTGAGTGTGAGTGTGAGTGTGAGTGTGAGTGTGAGTGTGAGTGGGTGTGTGAGTGTGAGTGTGGTGGGTGAGTGTGTGTGTGGGTGTGTGTGTGTGTGAGTGTGTGTGTGTGTGTGGTGTGGTGTGTGTGTGTGTGTGTGTGTGAGAGTGTGTGTGAGTGAGAGTGCGTGTGTGTGAGAGTGTGTGTGTTTGAGAGTGTGTGTGTGCCGTCGGGCTGATAGACCAGCCTGTGTGAGTGTGCTGGCGGCCTGACAGCGTGTCCTGAACAGCAGCCTGGTGACCGCTGACCTCTCCGTTTAACCCTGGGGTCACTGGGGGTCACTGGGGTCACTGGGGCCACGCCTCCTCAGGCCTTTAACACAGATCATACTGCTGTTGTTAGGGAAGGGCCCTGTTAGAGCACACACACACACCACACACACACCACACACAGACCACACAAGACACACCACACACCACACACACACACACCACCACACACCACACACACACGACACACCACACACACGACACACCACCACACCACACACACCACACACACCACACACTACACACGACACACCACACACACACACCACACACTACACACCACACACACACCACACACTACACACCACACACCACACACACTACACACCACACCACACTACACACCACCACACACACTACACACCACACACACCACACACACCACACACCACACACACCACACACACTACACACACTCACACACACATACTCACACAGAGTCTTAGCTGTGTTCGGTGTTGGTGGCGGAGTGATATAATAATGACAGGAAGAGGAGACGGGAGAGAGAGAATGAGGATAACTGTACTAGCTGTAGGGAGAGCGAGAGGAAAGGAGAAAGACACACACACAGAGAGAGAGAGCGAGAGAGAGGAGAGAGAGAGACGAGGGGGGGGTGGGTAGAGAGGAGAGGTAGAGAAAATAGGCAGAGAAAACTGAGGCAGAGAAAACTGAGGCAGAGAAAGAGGGAGGGAGGAAGGGAAAGGTGAAGAGAGAGGTATAGAGATCGGCACACGGGGAGAGCTAAAGAGAGAGATTTGTAGAGGAAGGAGTCATTCTGTTGGGCTTTCAGACAGAGAAGTAGAGGCAGAGAGAAAGAGAGAGACTTTATGATCGAGTCCTGCAGGAACAGAAAGAAGCCTTTTATCTGTAACTGCCTCACTCTGTACCCTGGGGTGTGTGTGTGTGTGTGTGTGTGTGTGTGTGTGTGTGTGTGTGTGTGTGGTGTGTGTGTGTGGTGTGTGTGTGTGTGTGTGTGTGTGTGTGTGTCTGTGTGTGTGTGGCTGTGTGTGTGTGTGTGTGTGTGTGTGTGTGTGTGTGTGTCAGCTCAGAGCTATGATCTAACAGTCCCTTCCAGGCTGGGAACAGAGCACTCCCAGGCTATGTGCTGTCTTCCTGTCAGCCGAGGATTGTGGGGGAATGAGTCATGTTGGTGCTGGGGGGCTGTAGGCCGAGCCTGATGTTTGTGTTTGCTGAGGCAGCAGGGACCAGCAGAGCACTTGGTTACACCAGCAGTCAGACCGCTATGCTGGAACAGGAAGTCCACAGACAGGAAGCACACTGACAGGACGTAGACAGACAGGAAGTGACACAGGATGTAGAGAGATATTACGTGTATTGTGCTTCTTGTCCATGGACTAGGATCAATATATGAAGGATGACTACTGGCTGATTACCCAGGAGCCTCTGCATATTTTGTGGAAGTGAAATGCTTATGGACACTGACAGGGGGCAAACTGAATGGATTATGGAGGATTATCTTGTCACATTGGCTGAATGTAGCGTCTTCGTGGAGTTGTGCCTGCATAGTTCTTTTTCATCGTGTACAATTTCACTTGGACTGATGTTACGACATCCTGCTTTTTACGATAGGTAGCAATAGTTGTTGGTTTCAAGGAGCGACCGTTAGCGACCGTTAGCAACCGTTAGCGTCCGTTAGCGACCGTTAGCGACCGTTAGCGACCGTTAGCGACCGTTAGCGACCGTTAGCGGTCACCACCCTGATACAACGTTGTCTCAACCTGGATCTATTCCCTCACCCTCGGGTGTGTGGCGTGGTGTGAGACGGTACGCTATCCACCCCTCCTCCTTCCATATAGAGCCACGCCCCTTGCCCTCCCCTCCCTCCTCCCCACACCCCCTGCCCTCCCCTCCCTCCTCCCCCCCGTCCACGTCTGGGTGGAGGGAGGGAGGATCGCCCTCCCAACATGGCGGGCGGCGTGTTTACGGTCAGGCATAAAGCATTGATGAAACGCACGGCATTAAACATTAACGGCAAGCGCGATATGAATTAAATATGATGTGTTTATGCCATGTTACGGAGTCGAATCCGTGGAGACGAAGCCATGGAGAGAACGCCCGTGTTCTTCCCAGAGAAGCGCCTCGCAGCCAGACTCAGTCTAGCTCGGTAAACGATCCGCAAGCTGTGTCTCTCTCCACGAACGTAGGATGCGTTTTCATAAAATGCCATGTCTGTCTGAGCCAGCATGCAGACAGTCATTCAGACAGACAGACAGACAGACAGACAGACAGACAGACAGACAGACAGACAGACAGACAGACAGACAGACAGACAGACAGATAGGAGGAGACAGGAGGAATATGTGAGGGAGACAGGGAGCTATAACAGGACAGACGGTACACGTCATGTTCTTTGAGGAGTAGCTTTTTCACGACCTACAGAAACAGCTGCATTCTGTGGTTCAACCTCATACCTGTATTCTACGGCTCACAGCCCACATCTCACACCACACACACCACACCCCACCACCTCACAACCCCACACACACCACACCCCACACACACACACACCCCACACCGACCACCACACCGCACACCCCACACCGCACTCACCACACCGCAAGCACCACACCCACGCACCACACCCCCACCACACGCACCACACCCCACACACCACACCACACCCCACACCGCACGCACCCCAACCCACGCACCACACCCCACACACCCCACCCCACACAACCACACCCCACACACCACCACACCACACACACCACACAGCACACCCCACAGACACCACACACCACACCTCACCACCACACACCACACCCCTACACCAACCACACCCCACACCGCAACCACCACACCCACACACCACACCGCACACACCACACCGCACCACACCACCAACCACACCACCACACCCCACACACCACACACCCCACACACCACACCCACCACACCAACGACCCCACACACCACACCCACCACCACACCGCACACCACACACCCACACACCACACCACACACCAACACCACACACCACACACCACACCGCACGCACCACACCCCACACACCACACCACCACACCGCACGACCACACAACACCGCACTCACCACACCCCACACACACCACACACCACACACCGCACGGACCACACACAACCACCACCCAAACCCCACACACCACACACCACACCTCACGTACCACACACCACACCTCACTCACCACACACTCACTCACCACACAACCCACACCCCACACCTCACTCACCACACCCCACACCTCACTCACCACACCCCACACCACAACCACACACCTCACACCCCACACCTTATACATCCCACCTCACACCCAAGCCCTCACTCCCCAGTCACACCTCTCATCCCTCTCCCGTCTTCCCATTCTCTCCTCCCCTAGTCCCTCCTCCCCCCTCCCCTCCTTCCCCTAGTCTCTCTCACCCCCTCCCCTCCTTCCCCTAGTCCTCTCTCCCCCCTCCCCTCCTTCCCCTAGTCCTCTCCTCCCCCCTCCCTCCTTCCCTAGTCCTCTCCTCCCCCGCTCCCCTCCTTTCCCTCTCCATCCATCTCTGTCATGTGTCAGGTTTTTTACACATATCAGCAGGTTTTACATGAGAAGGCATAAATGGAGTCTTTTATACGAGCCAGCCCTCCCGCTCGCCTCTCACAGCAGCCACTGAGGGGGTGGGTACTAAAGAAGCGGATTAAAAAGCTCTGAGATGGAGGGACGGATGGGGTGAGAGAGGGGTCAAGGGAAAAAAGGGGACAACCAATGGGGAGGAGGGGACACGGGAGAAGAGGCGAGAACGAGGAGGGAGCGAGCCGAGGGGAAAAGGAGAGGCGGGGAGAGGAAGGAGGGAGAGCGCCGAAGAGGAAGGGGAGAGGAAGGAGGAGGCCGATTATATGAGAAACACGACGTCTGTCTCGATAGAAAACCCGGAGAGTGGTTTGTGGGTTTCTGAGTGAATTTCAGCATGTGGTAATTAAAACATGCTGCTAATTATGGCCATTAAGCCTCAGCCAGGCTTGTGAGGAATGCGTCTGGAACACAGGGGAGGAACACGAGTCACAATTAGAAGCTCCGTCTCAAACACATTACTGCAGCCGCGCCACCAGGATGGCGCCCGCAGACGAGCTAGAAGCCAGATCTACTGAAGCATTCCAAATCCCTGCTTTAACGCGTGTGCGGAGGAGGGCGGTGTGCAAGTGTGTGTGTGTGTGTGTTGTGTCGTCCATCTAAATGTGTGTGTGTGCTTGTGTGTGTGTGGGGGGGGGGATGTGTGGGGGGGTGTATGTGCGCGTGTGCAGTATTGACCGGATATCTGGTCTGATCAGAGCAATATTGTTCTTATGTATGAATGTATATGTACACACACAGCAACACACACGGACACTCACACACACACACACACACCACACACACACACTCAGCTGTCTGGGCAGGGGAGCCCCAGGTGGATGACCTTGTGTGTAAGCCTGCCGTGGGATTATTCAGATTCTAAGGCAATTTGTTCTCTGTTCTCACCGAAACTGTAAAACACAGCAGCAGTAAACACACACACTCAAACACACCCTCACACTCGCGAACACACACACACACACACACCCTCACGAACACACGCTCGGCCGCACGCACGCACGCGAGCACTCACGGAGGCGCATGCACGTTCTCTCACACACACGCACACACACACACGCACACACACACACACACACACACGCTCACACACACACACACACACACACATACACACACACACACACACACACACACCCCTCGCAAGGCGGCCGGAGCTGCCCGCCTCGTATTGTGCCTCCCATAAAGAGGGTGTCGTGATGGAAATTAATGTAATATATCACACTTCCAAAGACTTCTATTACACCTAGGGTGCTTCCCCCCATCCCCCCCCAGGCCCCTAGCTTCACACTGATCCAGCCTTAATATCATTTGCCATCCCCCCTAGCTCGCCCCCTCCACCACCACATTCATATGATTTCTTGGAGTTTTCTTAGCGCTGGTGAGAGACAGCGCACCGGGGAGCGGGGTAGGGGGGGAGGGGGGGGGTCTGGGGGTCAACTCTGATCCTCTGCTGTGCTGTCTGCGCAGATGCATTACAGAGACTCTCTCACACACACACACACACATGCTACACACACACCCCACCCATGTGCACCCACCCACACATGTAACGCACACATATGTAAGAATGAGTATGTGTGTATACAAGACTAAATCTCATAATCACCCCCCATCCAGAGATTGACAAGGAGAGCTGCGGAGACCCGAGCACGCCCCTCTACGGCGTGCGGGAGGGGGACAGCTTCTCCAACGGGGGCGTGCTGCGCTTCGAGTGCCAGTTTGGCTTCGAGCTCATCGGAGAGAGGACCATCTCCTGCCAGGAGAACAACCAGTGGTCTGCCAACATCCCCATGTGCATCTGTGAGTACCAGCCCCCCACACACACACACACACCACACACACCACAGCGACCCCACCACCATCCACGCACAGACTGTGTGAACCGTACATGCCGTGTATTCGTACGGCGAACCACACACAGAATGAACCATGTACCGACCGTGAACCGCCACGTGACGCATCCCCCCCTCCTCTTCCTCGCTCAGTCCCGTGCCTGTCCAACTTCACCGCCCCCATGGGCACCGTCCTCTCGCCGGATTACCCAGAAGGCTACGGGAACAACATGAACTGCGTGTGGCTCATCCTGTCCGAGCCGGGCAGCCGGATCCACCTGGCGTTCAACGACTTTGACCTGGAGGCGCCGTACGACTTCCTGACGGTCAAGGACGGCGAGATGCTGGACGCCAGCGTGCTGGGCCGCTTCTCCGGGGCCGAGTCGCCCTCCCACCTCACGTCCAACACCAACGTGCTGCGGCTGGAGTTCCAGGCTGACCACTCCATGTCTGGGAGGGGCTTCAACATCACCTACAACAGTACGGACGCGCTCGCGCACACACACACGCACACACTCCATGTTTGGAGCACTGCGATACTGTACAGCACAGTCCCGGTAAAAAACACCTTCTGTAGCCTCTGCCTCAGCTACAGCCTGGTTAGATCATTCATCACCTATAACGTCTACCTAATCACCTATAGTCTAGTTCTATAAGTTATCACCTATAACGTCTACCAAATCACCTATAGTCTAGTTCTATAACTGATCACCTATAACGTCTACCAAATCACCTATAGTCTAGTTCTATAACTGATCACCTATAACGTCTACCAAATCACCTATAGTCTAGTTCTACATTGTAAGTGTCAGGCCCCACGCACACTCTAGCAGCACATGTGGGTAGCGGTGCCATTTATCTAGAGGATTAGAGGATTGGAGGATTAACCCCACACAGAGTTCAGACTGCGGGGGGGGTTACAGAGCCTGAGGGAAGGGGTGTCAGGTGCGTGTAATGACCTGGGGGGGTTACAGCAGAAGTCAGGTCCCCCCCTTCCTGCTGCCAGAGGGGGGCAGCAGGAGTCACGACATCCCCCCTCTCTCTCAGGCGCCCGTCTGGTGAGGCGGGACGTGGAGCGTGTTCTCCCCGTGAGGGAGATGCGAGGCTGACACCCTCAGCGGTGTTCGTCTGTCTCTCTCGTCTTGGCCTACTTCTCTTCTTCCTCCTCCTCCTCCTCCTCCTCCTCCTCCTCTCCCCTCGCGTCTCCCTTAGACCGCTCGCTGCAAGATGGCCCCTCAGACACAGGCAATTATTCAATCCCAAATGGCGCCGCGTCGCCGCCAAACCTCCTCGCTGTTTTGTTTTTTTTTGCTCCCGGTGAAATGTCACCTACATACATCAGCTCGGGGGAGGGGGAGGAGAGAGGGGGGGGGAGGGGAAGAGAGGAGGAGGAGAAAGAGGAGGAGGGGAAGGGAGGGGAAGGAGAGGAGGAGGAGAAAGAGGAGGATGTAGGGGATGCAAAGAGTAGGAGGAGAAACGAGGACGGACGGGGATGAGGGATGGAGGGGACGTCGATGTGATTGAAACGAGGAGCGTCGTGGAGGGTCTCGAGTGGGAAGGTGGGAGGAGGAGAAGGGAACAACCCTTCAGCCAGCCAGCCAGTCAGCCATCAGCCAGCCAGCCAGTGGATGAGTGATGGAGTGCTGAGGGCAGTAGTTGGGGTTCTGGTTGATTTCAGAGAGCTGGCTGGTTCTGGGAGAGTGACCCCAGCGTGGGGTAAACATGTTGTGAAGGGTGAGGAGCGTGAGAGACTGCTCTTCATTAATACCTGCTGTCTAACGCGCTAACCCTGGCCTTCAGTCAACACTGGAGTCTCCCTCTCTCCCTGCCACACTCACTCTTCCTCTCTCTCCCTCTATTCTGTTCCACGTCCCTCCCCTCTCTCTCTGCTCTTGTCTCTCTCCTCTCCCCCGTCCTCTGCTCTCCCTCCTCTCCACACTCTCTTCTCTCCCCTCCTCTCCTCTCTCCCCCTCTATCCCTATCTCTCTCTTCTTCCTTCTCCCCCCTCTCCCCCTCCTCTGCCATCTCTCTCTGCTCTTTTTTCTCTCTCCTCTCCCCCCTCCTCTGCTCGCCCCCTCCCTCCTCTCCCCCCTCTCTCCCCTCCTCTCTTCTCCACTCTCCCTCCCATCTCCCTCCTCTCCCCCCCCTTTTTCCTCCCCCCCCCGCCCCCCCCCTCTCAGCGTTTGGCCATAATGAGTGCCCAGACCCGGGTGTGCCCATCAATGCGCGGCGCTTCGGGGACAGTTTCCAGCTTGGCGCTTCCATCTCTGTCATCTGTGAGGACGGCTTCATCAAGACCCAGGGCGCTGAGACCATCACCTGCCAGCTGGACCAGGGCAAGGTCATGTGGAGCGGGCCCATTCCCAAGTGTGAAGGTGCGGTCGCTGAGCTTAGCGCCCTTAGCTTAGCACGCTTAGCGCCATTAGCTTAGCACGCTAAGCGCCATTAGCTTAGCACGCTTAGCGCCATTAGCTTAGCACACTTAGCTTGTGTGCTTAGTTTAGCACACTTAGCTTGTGTGCTTAGCCTGCACACTTAGCCAGCACACTTAGCGTTTATATTTAGCTGGTACGCTTAGGTAATGCCCTGAGATAGAACAGTGAGCTGGTACACCTGTGAAGTGGATCAGCGTGAGGTCCCAGAGGAGAAGGCCCTTGGAAAGCACACTGAGCTATGCTGACAAGACATGGTCGGTAGAAAAAGTGAGGGATAGATACAGACAGTTTTCGATATCTTACCCCTCGCCCTGCCTTTCTCACCCCTCCAATCCCCCCCCACCCTCAGCTCCGTGTGGGGGGTCATTTCTCCGCCCCCCACGGGTGTGATCCTGTCCCCTGGTTGGCCAGGATATTACAAGGACTCTCTGAGCTGTGAGTGGGTCATCGAGGCGGAGCCAGGGCGCTCCATCAAGGTCACCTTCGACAAGTAAGTCCAGGTTACCACCATGTTAATGTCATGTTATTATCATGTTCGAACGTGTTAATACCATGTGATTATACATTGTAGGACGTGTTATGTATGTCTATGTTATAACCATGGACTGCCGCCACCCAGGTTCCAGACAGAGTTGGGTTATGACTTCCTGGAGATCCACGATGGGTCCAACCTCCTCTCTCCTCTGATTGGCTCCTTCAACGGAACCCAGGTGCCCCCAGTTCCTGTTCAGCGGCACCAACTTCCTGTATCTGCTGTTCACCACGGACAACAGCCGCTCCAACAGTGGCTTCAGGATTCTCTATGAGAGTGAGTACGCTAGCCTGGGTTAGACTGAGCATGCTAGCCTGGGTTAGACTGAGCACACTAGCCTGGGTTAGACTGGGTTAGACTGAGCACACTAGCCTGGGTTAGACTTGGTTAGACTGAGCACACTAGCCTGGGTTAGACTGGGTTAGATTGAGCACACTAGCCTGGGTTAGACTGGGTTAGATTGAGCACACTAGCCTGGGTTAGACTGGGTTAGACTGAGCACACTAGCCTGGGTTAGACTGGGTTAGACTGAGCACACTAGCCTGGGTTAGACTGGGTTAGACTGGGTTAGACTGAGCACACTAGCCTGGGTTAGACTGGGTTAGACTGAGCACACTAGCCTGGGTTAGACTGGGTTAGACTGAGTATATTAGGTTTATTCCATAGAGTTCCACAGAGCAGCATGGTTGTACTGGTGCGTTTTGTGTTCAGGTGTGACGGTGGACACCTACTCCTGCCTGGACCCCGGCATCCCCGTCAACGGGCTGCGGTACGGCCAGGACTTCACCATCGGCTCCACCGTGTCGTTCGGCTGCGACCCCGGCTACTGGCTCAGCCACGAGGAGCCCCTCGTCTGTGAGAAGAACCACTGGTGGAGCCACCCTCTGCCCACCTGTGATGGTACACACACACACACACACACATACACACACACATACACACACACATATACACACACACACACTCACATACACATACACACACAAGCCTATTCCCTGTGATGGCTGTTTGGACTGATCGCAATCTCCAGATCATCGGGGGGCTCATTTAACCTGCGTGTCATCCCAGCCCCCTACCAGCCTGCAGCCTTCCTCAGCAGGTGTTGTGGAGGGGGGGAGTGCAGCAGGGGCTGGGGGTGATCATGAGTTAGAGTTTGACTTTATCCTGGAAGGAGAGAGAGGCTCCTCCTCATCCCTCTCTTCCTCTCCTCCACCGCGCTCGCAGGTCAAGGGTCGCCGTTCGCCGGGAGGGAGAGAGGGAGAGAGAGAGAGAGGGAGAGGGAAAGGGAAGAGAGGGGAGAAAGGGAAAGAGGGAAAGAGGGAGATGAGAGAGAGAGAGAGGGTGAAGAGAGGTAGAGAGGGAGAGAGCGAGCGAGAAACATAGAGAGGTGCGTGTGGTAGATGGAGAGGGGGACAGGGAAAGAAGAGAAGATGGATGGAGGGAGGGAACAGTGAAAGCGAGAGAGGACAGAGAGGAGGAGAAGGAGATCAATGTGGTCGACCAGATTTGGCTGATAGATAAGACCTGCTTTAAGTGCTTACTGGGGGGGTTGGCTTGTGGAGTATCGATGTGTGCGTGAGCTTGCATGTGTGTGTGGCGTGTGTGACTGTGTGTGGGAGTATGTGAGTGTGGTTGTGTGAGTGTGTGATGTCGTGTGAGTGTGTGCTTGAGCGTGCGTGTGTGTGTGTGTGTGTCTGCCCCTGATAAGTGTTTAAGTGACTGTGAGGAGGAGGACGAGGATGAAGAGGCGGCCATTCTAACGTAATGATGTTCCATTCCAGCCCAGATCTGCTGAACATGCTGCGATCCGACCTCCGCAGCAGCCATTGTGCTTATCGGGAATAACACTCTTGACTTCTTTACTGTACTCGGTGTATTCATCGCCTCTTTCTGTCTCTTTCTCACTCTCCCTAACGCTCTCCTTTTTATCTCTTCCCGTTTGCCCCTTCCTCCCCTTCCTCCCCTTCCTCCCCTTCCTCCCCTTCCTCCCCTTCCTCCCCTTCCTCCCCTTCCTCCCCTTCCTCCCCTTCCTCCCCCCATCCCTCCCTCCCCCTCCCCTCCCCCCGCCCTCCTCCTCTCATCCTCCCCCCCCCCTCAGCTCTGTGTGGGGGGGATGTGAGGGGCCCTCGGGGCACCATCCTCTCCCCAGGGTATCCGGAGACCTACCCCAGCTCCCTCAACTGTACGTGGACGGTGGAGGTCAGCCACGGCAAGGGTGAGACACACACACAGACACACAGACACACACACACACAGAGACACACACAGACACACAGACACACACACACACACACACACCACAGACACACACACACACACAGAGACACACACACTCACAGGGTACACACACACACACAGACACACACACACAAAGACACACACACACACACACAGACACACACACTCACATAGACACACACATACACACACACAGACACACACACAGACACACACACAGAGACAAACACACTCACATAGACACACACACAGACACACACAGAGACACACACACACAGAGATACACACACACACACACACACACACACAGGGACACACACCCACAGGCATGCCCTCGCACACCGCTCTCTCTCTCGGAATCCCTCTCTCTTGAGCACACCCCAACTCCTCAAATTCCATTTCTAAACGGATAAAACTCCTGATATTTTGCTTTCCATCACATTTACTTTTCATTCTCGAGTGTGAGGAGTCCATCATCTATAGAATATATCACCCTCGCCCTACCCTCGCATGCCCCTCTCTCCCCCAGACCCAGAGCAGTACTCTCATTAGACCAGAGATAGATCAATATTACCAAACCTCTTGTTTCTATAGAGAGATAGAGAGCTCTCTCTCTCTCCATCTATCTCTCTCTTCCTCTCTCCTCCATCACTCTATCTATCTCTCTCTCTCTTCCTCTACCTGTCTCCTCTCCTCCTCATCTTTCACTCCCCCTGTCTGTGAAATGATTATTGGAGCTGAGCAGCGAAGGCTAATGGCAGTTCCTCTGAATATGAATCAGCCCAGGTTCTTCAACTCTTCTCGGTGTCATGAATGCCACACGGAATCATGAGGTTGCTGTGAATCATGAGGTTGCTGTGAATCATTCCTCAAGCGGGGATCCTCCCCGAGACAGGCTCTCCGTCCTGAACCCCTCCTCCCTGGATAAGGAGATGTCATCTAGACCTGGTTGCTCTCCTCTCCCCTCCTCTTCCCTCCTCTCCTCTCCTCTCCCCTCCTCTTCCCTCCTCTCCTCTCCTCTCCCCTCCTCCTCTCCTCTCCTCTCCTCTCCTCTCCTCTCCTCTCCTCTCCTCTCCTCTCCTCTCCTCTCCTCTCCCCTCCTCTCCTCTCCCCTCCCCTCTCCTCTCCTCTCCTCTCCTCTCTCCTCTCCTCTCCCCTCCTCTTCCCTCCTCTCCTCTCCTCTCCCCTCCTCTTCCCTCCTCTCCTCTCCTCTCCTCTCCTCTCCTCTCCTCTCCTCTCCTCTCCTCTCCCCTCCCCTCCCCTCCCCTCATCTCTCCTCCTCTCCTCTCCTCTCTCCTCCTCTCCTCTCCTCTCCTCTCCTCCTTTCCTCCTCCTGTCAAACGTTTTCTCTCCACTGGGCCGTCACCCCTGATGCTTCCCTCTCCTCCAATAGGAGTGCAGTTCACCTTCAACACGTTCCAGCTGGAGGATCACCATGACTACCTGCTGGTGACGGAGAACAGCAGCTTCCTGCAGCCTTTAGCTCGCCTGACCGGCTCCGAGACGCCGGGCACCATCAACGCCGGTCTCTACGGCAACTTCAAGGCCCAGCTGCGGTTCATCTCCGACTTCTCCATCTCCTACGAAGGCTTTAACATCACCTTCTCAGGTGAGAGGAGGGGGAGAGGGAGGAGGGGGAGAATATGACCTTCTCAGGTGAGAGGAGGGGGAGAGGGAGGAGGGGGAGAATATGACCTTCTCAGGTGAGAGGAGGGGACAGGAGGAGGAGGAAGGTGGGAATATTACCTTCTCAGGTATGTTCCTCTGGCTCCAGAGTTCAGAGCTGGAGTAACTACAACCCCCATCCCTCCAGAGTACAGAGCTGGAGTTACTACTACACAACCCATCCCTCCAGAGTACAGAGCTGGAGTTACTACTACAACCCCATCCCTCCAGAGTAGGCCTGTCCTTAGCTGCTGGCCCCCAGCCATGCTGTTTAGTTCCAGATGCCACTCTTCATATTAGATATGCAAGTTTGTGGGTCCGACACTTTGACAACCTCCCTGTCATCCGTGATAACCCTCAACCTTTTTCCTCTTCAGAGGAGGAGGGATGGGGGGGGGAGGAGAGCTAGAGGGACGGGGGGGGGGAGAGCTAGAGGGGGGGGGGAGAGCTAGAGGGGGGGGGGCTTGCTCCCTGGAGCTTTATTTGTGATGACATTTGTTGATGTTTTTAAACCAACACAACCGGTTCTGATCCAGTTACTGCTCATTTATCGTTCAATGGGAGATGAATCTCTCTCTCGCTCTCTCTCTTCTCCCTATTTCTCTCTCTCTGTCTCTGTCACTCTCTCTTTCTCTCTGTCACTTTCTTTTTCTTTCTCTCTCTGTCTCTTTCAGTCTCCCCCCTCTCTCTCTCTCTCTCTCTCGCGCTCTTCCTCCTCTCTCTCTCTCTCTCTCTCTCTCCTCTCTCTCTCTCTCCTCTCTCTCTCTCTCTCTCCTCTCTCTCTCTCTCTCTCTCTCTCTCTGTCTGTCTCCCTCCTTTTCTCCTTTCCTGTCTGAGTGGGTCATTCATCTCTTGTTTATGACCTTGTTTACAGTATCTGGACCAGAGAGATTATTGAGAACACATTTTCTTTTTATCGCTGCATTAGTCTCTGAAGTTGCTGTGTAAAGGTTTGCTCTGTTCCATCCTACAGACTCTGCCCTTTGGGTGCTGGAACACCATAAATATCCCGCTTCTCTCCTTCTTTCCATCTCTTCATCTCCCTCTCTCTCTCTCTTTGGCTCTTCTCTTCCTCCCCCCATCTCCTTACCTCCCTCTCCTCTCCTCTCTCTCTCTCTCTCCTCCACCCGTCTCTCCCTTTCTCTCGCTCTGTTTCTCTCTCCTCCTCTTGTTCTCTCTCTCTCTCCCTCCCTCCTCCAGAGTATAATCTGGAGCCTTGCGAGGACCCGGGCATGCCCAGGTACGGCCGGAGGAACGGCTACAGTTTTGGGATCGGAGACGCGCTGACCTTCTCCTGCAACATGGGCTAAACCGCCTGGAGGGGTCCCCGGAGGTGGTGTGCCTGGGGGGGGGGCGCCGCACCTGGAGCACGCCGCTGCCCCGCTGCGTCGGTATGGAAACGGGGCTGTTGTCGTGTTTGTAACCGTGTGTTTCGCGGGTTATTTCCGTTAAGATGTTACAACCGGTGATATCAAAATGGGATTGATATGTTGAGATGTTATGGCCATGGTATTACCATGTGATTTGTTGATAATTGATAAGATGTTATGGTTACAGAACTTTACTATATGCTGTTACCCTGCTGTGTAGGCTATTATCTCACGTGTCTAGAGATTGGGTTAGCCTGTTAGCATTTAGCATGTTGCTACTGTTGCCCAAAATATGAATAGTTTTGGGTCAGTATGTTAGTTTCCTAGCTGTTAGCATGTTGCTACAATTACCCCCAATATGAAACTTCTTGGCACATTAGGTTAGCCTTATAATGGTTGTTGTGTAACTCCCATTGCTTATGAATTGTCTTGTCTCTGTAGGTTAGCATGCTAGCGGTTTGCGTGTTGCTCCCCATGTCCTTGTCCAACCCGTCTTTTCCTGTTTAGAGTAACGTGGCTTCCTGTTGCTCAGCAGCTGCTAGCATAGCGTAGCTCTGTGTGAGTTAGCGAGTTAGCGTCTCTGCTGCCAGACACACACTCACGCAGACACACACACCTACACACACACACCTACACACGCAAACGAGCACGTGCAGTCGCACATGCTCATCTTGGAATGAAATGTTGTCTCTTGGAATCCCTCCATGATGCAGCCCCCCTGCCGCACTCTTTCCATCACCCATCCCTGTTCCATATAAACACACTAGCAATTAGAATAATGGACATCCCTGCCGCTCCACTGAACACACTCTCCTTCCCTCTCTCTCATCCCTCTATCCTGTTCTCTTTCTCCTTCTCTCTCCTTCCCTCTCCTTCTCTCTCCTCACTCTGTCCATCTATCTCTTTCTCTCTCTCTATCCTTCGCTCTCTCTCTCTCTCTCCGTCTGTCTGTCTCACTCTCTCCTCGTGTCTCATTCGTCCCTCTCTCTCCATCCCTCTTTTTGTCTCTGTCTCTCCTCTCTATCCATCTCTCTCTCTCTTCTCACTCTCTCCATTCACTTGCAGACCTGGAAGGTCAGACATCATTTTTCATATTAATTGGAAAACAATAATTGTGTGCATTAGTCACAGCAGTGTGTGTCATAGCAGAACATCTAGAGAGCTACTCTCCTCCTCTCCTCCTCTTCTCCTCCTCTCCTCCTCCTCTCCTCCTCTCTCCTCTCCTCTTCTCCTCTTCTCCTCCTCTCCTCTTCTCTCCTCCTCCTCTCCTCTTCTCTCCTCCTCTTCCCCCCCCTCCTCTCCTCTTCTCTCCTCCTCCTCTTCTCTCCTCCTTATCCCCTCCTTTCCTCTTCTCTCCTCCTCCTCTTCTCTCCTCCTCTTCTCTCCTCCTCTTCTCTCCTCCTCTCCTCCTCTCCTCCTCTCCTCCTCTCCTCCTCTCCTCTCTCCTCCTCTCTCCTCTTCCCCTCCCCTCCCCCACTGCTCATGGTTAAGGTAAGAGCTGAGGTCAAGGGTTAGGGTTGCCCCCTAGTGTTCTCTACTGTCTATCACCTCGTCTAGACAGGATGATCCTACGCTGGTACTACAGACTCATGAATCACCACACACACACACTCTCTCTCAAACATACCACACACACTCTCATGCATACCACACACACCACACACACACACTCTCATACATACCACACACACACACACACTCTCATACATACCACCCCCATCACCTCTATCTTAAACAGTGCTGAACTTCATTGCAGCTGTAAAGGCAGAGTGTGAGATATGGCAGCATCATCATTTTTATGGAGTGGGTCCAAACATCTCATAACCTACCCTATGAGATAACCATTACCATAGATATGAAAAACCACAGCCAGTTAGAGGAGAGAGAGGGTCGGAAGAGAGAGGGGAGAGAGAGGGTTTAGAGAGGGGGGGGGGTTGATTTAACGTGAACGTTGATCTGTGTACTGTATCTTTTCTTTAAGAGCTGCAGTTCTCCTCTCCTGGAGTGTGTATGGGGCGGTGAGGGGAGTGGTGGGATTGGAGTGGTTCGTGGGGTAGTTGGAGGTTAGTTAGGAGTGGGATTTGTCGTATGGCTTTTCTTTTCTTTCTTTTCTTTCTGTTCTTTCTTTTCTTGTCGTCTCGTTCTCTTCTCTTCGCTTCTCGTCGACTTCTCTTCTCTTCTCTTCTTCTCTCTCTTCTCTTCCCTCTCGACTCTTCTCTGCTTCTTCTCTTCTCTTTTCTCTTCTCTTCTCTTCTCACGTTCCCCCTCGCTTTCTTAAGCGTTTGTTTTTGTAATTTGGTGGTAAACTGATAACAAAGATTTCCCTCCTCTTCTATATTGATGGAAATGTTCCCTCTGCCTAATCCAGGTTTTAATTACGTGGAGCATAGTGCAGGAGTTAAACTGGATCGTGGTAGAGAATCTTATATACTCACTGAAGAACTGAGCACTAATGTTATAGAATCAGACTCGGATGAGAGAGAGAGAGGACGAGAGCGAGGGAGAAGGAGTGAGAGGAGAGAAGAGGAGGTCGAGAGGAGCGAGGAGCGACTCGTATGCTGATATGAGCTGCTGAACGATAAGATGGATGACGCTAGGCTTTTCATGCTCCTCTTCTTCGTCAAGCGCATCGTGCTGATAGAGGATAGATTAGAGTTTAGGTGTTTGTTTGGTATCACATAAAACCCCTCCACAGTCACTCTCGGGACACGTACACACACACACACACACACACACGCACACACACTCACACACCACAAAACACACACTCACACACACACACACACACAACACACAACCTCCTCCCTCTCCTCTCTACTGCTACTCATACCTCACTCACTCTCACACTGCCTCTCTTCCTCCCTCACTCCTCTATACACCTCCCGCATCCTCCCTCCGTACCTCCTCCTCTATCTCTATGTCTGAAGTAAAGACCAGCGAGGTGTGTGTCTGGAATTTCAATTGCTCCACAGAATGCAGTTTGATTATGAGTTGGTGGGCCGCTATCCTTGGACACAAACCTCCTGCATTGCACATTCAATATGCACACATGCCACAAACACACACACACGCATGTACACCACACATGCCGCCCACACCACACAGACACAAACAAACACCACACGGGCACACATGCACAGACATGTGCAGGCACTCGCACATACACACACACACACACAGATGCACGCGCACACAACCTCACACTTATAGACACACACATACAAATGCAGACACACACACACATACACACACTCCGTCCCTCTTTGGTTTTCTGTGACCCAAGGTCACATCCCATCATAAACCAATTCCAGAGCGTTTCCCCCGACAACCCATGGCGTGTTAGTCCTCTGAAAGCTCGTATGTGTTGTTTACACCTGATCCTACCAACTCAGAGTGTGTGTGTGTGTGCGTGGTGAAGAGTTGGACCTTACCTATTATCACACCCTTGTTTTCTGTATTTGCTGCTCTCTCACACACACACTTTTTCTGCACCACAACAGCACCCTCCAGTTTTCCAGGGCAGCCAGGCGTGCGAGGGGCGGGGAGGTGAGAGAGTGAGAGTGAGGGAGGGTGAGGACCGCGCTGGAGGGTAGAGGCGGGGAGGGGAGGCATGGTGGAGGGGAGGCGCGAGGCAGAGGTGGAGGGTAGGGAGGAGTGAGGCAGGTGAGGGGAGGGAGGAGAGAGGCAGGTGGAGGGGAGTGATTAGTTGTTGCGGCATTTGTCGTTTCTGTTCTGATATGGTAGTCCGTTGGCTGTGGCTTTAGGAGGGGGGAGGCAGGTTGCGGGCGCTTGCTGTGCGGGGTCGTTCCGATGGATCGTTCGCGGGCTGAGGTGGTTCGGCCACGTTGGATGGTTGGTTCTGTGTGGCTCTCTACCCTCTCCTCCTCTTCTCTTGGCATGATTCCTCTTCCTCCTAGTTTTCCTGCTCTTCATGCCCATCCACGCCTTCCTTTCTCTTACCACCCACACCCCCCCCCCCTGCGTCCCTCCCCCCCCCCAATTCCGTCCCATCCCCCCCCCCCCCGAGCGGAAGAACCCCCCCTCCCCCCCGCCACCTGGTCCTCCCTCCCTCCACCCCTCCGTCCCTGCCCCCCCCCGCCCCCCCGCCATTACCCACACGAAAAAAAGCACACCCATCCACCCCCCCCCAACAACCCCCCCCCCCCCACTCCCCCACCCCTGTTCTACACCTCCCCAGCACCCGCGCACAAACAGGGAGGACCTTTCGTACCACGTCACCCAGCTCCCTGCCCCCCGGACCACCGAAGTTCCGCCCATCGACACCACCCGCCCCCCACCCAAACCCTTCCCCCAAAAAAAACCAACCAAGCCAGGAAAAAAAGCCCGACCCCCCATAGGAAATCCCGCCCGACCTTTCTCCGTTCCCCACCCCAGACCATAAAATCCACGAAAAGGAGACACGAAACGGCCCCCAAACCGCCCCTTCCATCCCAACATTCCGACTCACCGAATTCCCAGCAGCAAAGCACCACCCCAGAAACATCCAACCCCCCATAAAATCGTCTGGCCAACGCCCCAAGGGAGGGTAAAACCCCCCCACC
>CAEFZP010000078.1:0-28181 GCA_903064625.1 Mallotus villosus
TGTCATGACTTGACACCCCTGTCTTTCTATCCGAACCAATAACATTATTTTCTTAAAACACTGATGTGCAGTTTTCCGGTTCCACCGTTGTAGACGTGCAAATACTGTCTTTGCTGAAAGTAAGGGCCAACATTCAGAAGGAAATGCACACACTGCAAAGACCACAACCCTGAGACATGGAATGAAAACACCTTTCTGAACTGCTAGTAAAAACCCGACATTTTAAAATCAATCAACCTCGGTTACTCTTCTCCTCCGCAGCCTCTCCCTCGACCGAGTCCCACTCCCACTTCCTCGAGTCTTCTCCTGGCCGCCAGATCCCTCCTGGCCTCAGAGAACTCCCCCCCTCCAATGCCCGTCTCCACTTACAGTGCACAAAGGCCCTGCTTGGCGGACATCAGGTCGAACTTGTGGTCCACCAGCCCGCCCCAGGCCTCAGCGATGGCGGTGGTGTTTGCTCAGCATGCACCAGCCCTCTTCACCTTGGCCGGTTCTCTCCAGGAAACCGCGGTGGGGGGCTGGTAGTATGATGCCCACCTGCAACCAGACCACAAGATTAGGAATATTATCAAATCGGAAAGCGTTTTAGGTGTTTCCTAGCTGCAGCTCCCCCCCCGAAGTGTTTAACCTACCTTGTAATGCCGGTAGGGACACCATCTACAACCTGGACTGGTGCGTTTGGGTCTTGATGGTGGCGATGGCAACGTTGACGGCCTTGGGCCCAAGTCGCCACGGTACAGCATGCAGCAGCCATTTATTCCCTTGAACGAAGGGGGGGCGCACTTCCCATCTGTTGGCGGCTCGAAGCAGCTTTGGTGATTTCTGCCACGACAGCATCTCGTGGTAGTCCTTCTCAAGCAAGAGATGACCGGGGCGTAGTCACCATAGGGAAGTGATGCGGGTGTAGGGCACCAGTTGGTCTGGACTCGTCCAGATTCCACGTTCAGAGCCCCTGTCTAAACGCGCGAACTGTTATGGAGGAGACGATCTGTCCAATCAGGGCGATTCAGGTTTGTGTAGGTGGGTCGCTCGATGTCCAGATTGCGGCGGCAGATGTCGTATATGGCCCTCCGTTGTCCACCAAGAAGAACAGCAGAGTGCGCCAAGGGGGTGTGGGTGGTCAGAGCGATTAAGGGCTCCCACAACAGTGTGGAAACCTAAAATCACATATTATCACAATGTGCCACAAACATTGAATTGCTGAAGAAAATAACACACAAATGCAAGACTAACCATCTTACCTGAGGAGCAGGGGAAGGCAAACTCCACTTGCTTTTCTTGCCATAGTCCTACAGACAGGCTCCCATCAAGCAGAGAGGCAAAGCCGGATCCATTCCTCCACCAAAGCTGGGGAAGCTCAAAACCCCTGCAGCCCCGTGCACTGGTCCGCTGGAGAAACAAACCAGCAATGAAGTCAAATAAATAAACACGACAAATCTGCCACTTGATTTTATTTCAAGCACAATGTTCGATCCGTTGATTAGACCGTTACTTACCAGTTTTGTTGCGGACTCGGTCCAGCACATCAACGATCTCTTTCCCGATGTGTGTGGCACGCGCGTAATTGTTAGCGGCCATCCTCCTTGCCTTGATCAGCTGCTCGGGGTGGAACAACTGTCTGTAAGTCCCCGTTTCGGACCTCAAATCTGTTGAATAAATCAAGATATTAATAACAAGTACTCGCGCTTATGTTACCGTCTTTAGCTAAATTGGCCAAATACTATACTGTTAAGCCTGTTTGGCGATTTAAAAGTCCATGGTAGACCACTTTTCCTTCCTGCTAGGAACGTGTTTGATTGTACTATCTAGGCTAGCTTTTGTTAGAATATGTTGGCGGTGTACCTTACCAACACCGTTGGTTCGGGTCCACAAATACAGTACGGGGTAATGTTTCCCCGTGCCGGTTTTCCCCCCGTTTTTGGGAAAAAAAAAAGGTATTAAAAGGACTCATCTCCTCCCCCGTTGTCTTGTCGCTGGGCATTTGGCCATCTGGCTGGATACCATGCTCCAAACAGTAGAGCTCCCAGCAATCGTTTCCGATCTGAACCCGGCCTGGGCCGACGTGAATGGGAATGCCACTCGCGCTGAATGGACAAGAATGGAATAGACGCGTTTTATCTGAAATTGGTTCATTAATTACCCATTTTGACTTAACCTTTTTGTATTTTATCGTTTTTGCTTTTAGTTGACGTCTTTTGACTTTAATGCGAGCGAACGCAAAAACCAATCATAAATTGGGTACAGTAGCTAGCTCTAAAGCAAACTAGCTAGCTCTCGCTAGCTAATCTTAGCTACCTTTGTCAGATTATCAAAGTTTCCAAATCTCCCCATTATATGACTTACCATTTTGATGAAGTTTCACATACAAAAATATAAGTAAGAAAGCAAAGAACGTTTCTGTTGACTACGTTCTCACTTAACGTCTAAATTGACTGGCTGTCCGCTGTTACTGCACGGTTAACTGCCAAAATCCTTTGAAAAAATACGCATTCCCGTTTAAAATAGCAATTTAAAGGTGGACCCTCCCCTTTGTAATGTTTTTTTATACAAAATGATTTGCTATACGTTATAATACCCTGTCATCCAACATTTATTCATTGGTCATTGGGTTATGAACACGATTCAAATTTTTACGTCAACGGTTTACTTACGCTCAAGTGTTGTGTGATTGGACAATGAGCACGACTTGGTTATTTTTTAAGTAATAATCTCTTCGCATAGCAGACAAAAAATTAGGACCCTTATTGTTTTCCCAAGCAGAACAATTAACATATTACAATTTGGAATTTCACATTCAAAGTTTACATCTGACATACAATACAAAAAACCATACAGTATGATTCTGTACACAAACATATTATTAAAAGACCTACATTTCTGGAAAACCAAGGTAAAAATCCTCATTTTTCATAGCTCTCACTCCAGTTCATATTCGCTGAACCTTACATACAGCCTATTTACATTAGGACTGCTTAAATCTATATTGTCAGTCCACAGCTATGCCTGCCCCATAGTTAATGGCCTTCTTTCAGTTGTTGCTGTTGTTAACCTTTTTTCAGTTGTCAATGACTTTTTTCGCTTACGTCCTTTGACGTCGCTTGAAGCAGTGTCAGCGCGTTCAATGCGCCTGCTCCATCTTCCACTGATGACCTGTAGTGACAACTACAACTACCTCAAGCCACAGCTTACCATATCACTGAAAGGGCAGTGGCACCCTCATGACAAGTTGTGGCTACAGCAAGACACTGCAGCTTGAACTCGTCCTTACCCACAAAGACAAGTTTAGGACATCTTTGACCATAGGACAGATTTTTAGACACTCGTTGGCATTTTGTGTTTGCCATGCTGCATCCCTCTTTCAGGGAGTAGTCATTGACTTCTGTGTACACAGCAGCAATTGGTTTTCATCTCCTTTTGTGTTTGAGAATGATGTGCGGTATGTATTGTTGTGGTGCTTCCTAATGGGATCCCACCTATTTCCATAGCCTGCAAATACCAGCACCATGATGGACAGACATCTTGTGGGAATGGGGTTTCACTCTGTGGACATGGAGTGGTAGACAGCCCATATAGCATTCTTCATGCCATCTACATCACCCAGTTGTTAACGCGATGGCACCCCTGTATAGTATCTGTAAAGTTTTACACATTGTGTGCTGTCAGTTTCCCCACACCTTTTACCCCCTAACGTTCTCACTGCACTGAGTTTGCGTAGTGCAGTCCCCTACGTTTATTGTGCAGGATTGATGCACTCTAGCTTTGTGATCTCCACACCTGCTAGTGATCTAGACCAACGACCGCATTGTAACGCAGTGCATCACCATCTGACCAACACTCAGGGTACCTGAAAAGTGATGGCGAGTCAAGGACCTGGCCCACATTCGTTTAGCAAGACGCTTGCTCCATGGCTTGCTAGAACCGCAAAAATCTTATTCTTTTGCACAGTCAAGCATGCATTTCCTTGCACCCCCAAGAGCTGCTCCTCAAGATTTCATTGCCTCTATGTTGTCCCCCTCTCCTTCAATACACAGGCTGGCATACAATGACAAGACTTCATATTTATCAACATCCAGTCAAATTCAATGCAGACCCTATTCCGTAATGGAAGTAAACCTCTTTCTGCCATGTACATCAAAAGACACCTGGATGTTCATTACAGCTTCCTTGTCTTCCTTCAGGAGTTCTCTACATCTGGTGATCGATGTCTGCATATGCTGCTCTGATCTTGATCTGCTGCCGGTCCCAGAGACTCCAACCCCCGCTCACCTCAGCAACTAGACATGCATAACACTTCAATCAGTATTGTTTTGCCAATTTGTCTGTTTGCAATCTTATGAGCAGTTTGTTTATATTGCTAGCTACTACGCTGTTATATTTATATGAAGTACCATTTGAAAAGGCTACCATCCCCTAATAACTCTTCTTATCTACACAGAAATGTAACTAAAATAAAAAACTTGTGATTTCAACGTAACTATCTGCAATGAGACCATTTCTCTTGGTATTTACCTGTCACTTTTTTGTCATGTCTCTGTACGACGTCAACTGCAGGAGGGATGCAATTTACTTTGTGATTTTCTTTAGAGCTCTATAACCTAGCGCTCATGAGCTAAAAGCACCATTCTCCACCTTGATGTCAAATGCACTCTCCTCTTGCTGTCTTGCAGACGTGTGGAGTGTAAACCCCTTTTTCTGACCTATCACCTTCCTGGCAATGGTTACACTGAATCTCATGACAGAACTACAACACCCTTGGTTTGCCGTATCATCGTCACTTGCAAACCCGGTAACTGTTTAGACAAGTGGACATATGAGCTCTCTTACAAGAATCGTTGATTTTGGTTTAAATGAATAACAGAAAAGCACTGCTGGGTAGCTGGCTTGCTTATTCAGCATACAGACAGCAGACCACTCTTCATCATGTTTGTTGACATTCAGAAGTTTGTGCCGGGATGCGTAGTTTACGTCAGAGACTTTGAGTGTGATGTTGGCTAGCGTGTATCATCACACTAACAGACGATTTGCTCTTTCTCCCTCTCTGCCCAAACTAGCTGACCCATGCTCCTCCTACTTCTTTTATAAGATTTTTCTGTTTCATTGTTTTCGTTATTATTAGATCGTATGATATGAATCTCTTGACTTCTCTCTCTTTTCGCGGTAAATAGTTTAAAGGTCCGGAAGAAAAACGGGTCCCGCTGACAACGTTCTAAAACCAATCACAAATGCCAGAAATGACAGGAGCCCAAGGAAGATTTTTGACATCCGTTTGTTTCCCCTCCCTCATTGCCATGAATGCAAAGTAAATAGACAAATTGACTTGGCCTAGTCAAGGCCTCGAGAGAATAAGCTTTAAAACTATATCAATCACTAGGTTATTTCTTAAACTGCGGAGACAAATGGCAATAAACATATGCAACATAATCTAATTTTAAGGCTTGTTTACTTGGCGAAGGTTGTAGAAAATCATAAAAACGAAGCATTTATATTTGTTTTAAAAAGTTTTACAAGTTTTAAGAAGCAAAATGTCAAATAATATCAAATTGACAAACTGACCAAAAATCCCTGTTTTGCCCTGTAGTACCTGGCCTTAAATCATCATTTGGTGACTTAAAAAGAGCCATGTGACACAGACAATTCATCTATATATTTGTATAACATGGTTTTTGTATTAGGAACAGGGCTCGACATTAAGGCTTGTCCGCTTGTCCGGGACAAGTGATTTTTTTGCAGGGCAAGTGGAAGAGAAATTTACTTGCCCCATTGGACAAGTTAAAACTCAAACAAACAAAAAAATCCATTATACTTCACGTTATGTTCCACTCAATAAGTCAATTTTACCGATTTTATTTGACCGAATTCTGCATTAGCAAAACATAAAAAAATGGCTTCGTCCAAAGATCTCTACAGACCTTGCAGCTAATTTAATGCTCAACACTTGAACGGGGGCTTATTACTTGAAAGACGATTTTTTTACTGTGTTGTCTCAGTTACACTGTCGGGGCTTTGGAAAACTGTGACTTGCTTAGCGTTAAGTAGGCAAATGGATAGTAGAACATTTCATAATGATTTCAGTAAATCAAGCAGCGCTGCAAGACCCAGTGAAATGTTATACCTAGCAAACTAACGTTAGCTTGCATCGCTAACAACATTGGCTAACTCAACTTCGGTAGACTATCCTCTGTATTTGTAAGCTAGCTAAACTTATACTGTATCTAAAATAAGATAAATAGTCCCGAGACGAGCTTTCACGGGTGTTTGCGCGTCTATGCTTCACTCCGTGTGCCTGCGCCTCGTCCATTACTGTTTACAACGTTAATAGCAGGACTAGCGTTACTTGGTTGGCGTTGCCTTCTGAAGAATCTTCTGAATCTTTCAGGTTCAAATCAAATTTGGGTTATAATTTCCGGAGAATATTACAATGTGAGTCCCACGAAATGTTTATATTAGCCTACAGAAAGCTCAAAAAACTATTTTGCACTGAAATTAATGCAAAAAATTGCGCTCGCGCGGTATGCGCGCTCGCATACATGTGAAGTTTGGATTTCACCTAGCCTCAAAACCTAGTTGAAATCTAGTTCCTAGGTTCGGGTTAAGGCCTGATTTTTCCACGTATGGCTCGGCCTCTGGTAGGGGATGGGCTGGCTTTCGCCATTACACTGCCAGGCTGGAAATGGGTCCCACTCCGGCCCAGATAGTATATAATATCGATAATAGGCTATAAAAGTGCGCAGCTCCCCCTGTCAATGATGGGGCGTCTGGAAACGTCAACACACAAAACAATATGTATAAAATGATCAATTTTTACCCGGACAAGTGACTTTTGTGCATGGACAAGTGAAACGTTAAAGTACTTGTCCGACAAGTGCATCAAAAAGTTAATGTCGAGCCCTGAGGAATGTTGGGATGATTATAGAAAGGATAAAGAACAAGCAAGTTTGCTCAATCAATTCACGGCTCTAGAAAATGTGTCTGGCCAGTCCATAGACACGTTGTCTGAAAATCAGATTCAGATGATGACAGATTACCTCTGGGAACATAAAAGGATCCCTGATCCTGCCACCTGATTTAAGCGGGAATCAAAAGATGTCCCAGAGATGTTTCAGCCAAACGAGACTATTTGTCCATACTGCAGGGCTCTAGAGTGCGACCAAAATTTGTACGGGTGCGACTAAAAATGTTCCTAGGTCGCACCGGTGCACCAAACCTCCTCGCATCCGCTGCCTCTCCACGAACAAAGCGTTTGTTCTCATTTGATGGAACTCACACTCATTGTTGGATCATATCGTGGTCTAAACCAATCAGAGACAGAGATGGGGCGGGTCTTGGCCTCTGATTGGCTGTGGTCCAGATATTCCTGTAGGTCTACATTGCTCTGTGCTGTGTGATTGAAATTACGACCTGAGCACCAGAGAATCAGTTACGGCAGACCTGGGACATTGTACACAACCGGCCCACGGGCTGTCCCAATCTGGCCTGCGTGAGGTAAATCAAACATTAAAAATAAATAAATGTGTTGAGCGGTAGTAAATATGTAGTCCTGAAAGACTACAGTAATCAGGTGATTTACATATGTGCGCTTGCGCAACCGACAGGAGTTAGCTGTTGGTTAGCCCTCGAAAATTTAAAACGAAAGGTTGATACAGAATGTAGAGTTTTTAACAAGACATGGAGTTCTAAGTATCTGTTTACTGAGGTCAAAGTCAAAGCTGTGTTCTTAGTTTTGGAGAACAGGTCGCTGTGTTGAAGGATTACAATTTGAATCGGCACTAGGGACTAAAGAAAAAAATAAAGATTACGCAGACATACTAAGAACTTGAGTGATTCAGTGGGCGCGGGCTGATAGTTTGCTTGCTAGTTAAGATGGAGACTCTGATCATCACCTGTCAGCTGTCCTTATATCCACCTCAGACATTCAACAACATTTCAATGCACTTGTTCAAGCCCACTGGATTCCTCTCACAGAACAAAATGAACTGTAAAAAACATATTGCTTTTTGTATAAAGTTGATCTTTAACATACTGCAAAACAACTTTTCAGTGTTTGTGAAGATTAACTAGTTACAAATAAAATGAAACACTAATGTGATGATTGTTTTTGTTTATACTGTTTATTACTTCTATAGTCTTTTCCTATTTGACCTACACCAAAATTTAAAATATTTGTATAAATATTTACAGGCTAACCTTATTCTTCTTATAACCAGTAGCAGCTTATCAAAATATATACTTTACTGGTTTTTACAATGGGGGAAAATGAATAGTGAGCAGAATTAAGTTCAAGTTATCATTGATGCGGCCCTTCAACACATTTCAGGTTTCTCATGTGGCCCCTTGTAAAAATGAATTTCCCACCCCTGAGTTACGGAGCTGGGCCATGGAGCTAACCCATGGAGCTAGGATTGTGATGCTAGGGAGAGAGTGGCTAGCTGGTTTAGCCAGGGCCAAAGGGCCAGAAAGCCAAATTACAGGTGTTGGCCATCTGAAGGGCATGCGACAGCAAGGGGGGACCTGCTATAAGACTTTGAGCCATGAAATGTTAGGTCTCAGTTCAGGGAAGCACTTTTAAACAGTAGCACTTTCTATTTAGAAATGTTTTATTTTGCTTGCAATGTTTTTAGTTTGGCAGCTCAGGGAAGCACTTAAAAATATTTTTCTTTTAATATACAGTATAATTGTGCTTCAAATAAAACCAATATTTACCTACACCTTATTCTTGTTTAAGGTAATTGACATAATATATGTGAATGTATATGGATCGTGATAAAATGGTGACCTTGAAATGTTGGCGATGCAAGGAAACATGTTGGTGCACCCACATTTTGTGCTGGTGCACCTAAATAAAAAAAGTTAGGCACACCAGTGCAACCAAGGCAAAAAGTTAGTCTGGAGCCCTGCAATTAGCCAATTCCCTGGCCTGAATATTTCCACTATTTTAAACAGTTATCATATTCCAAAGGAAGAAATATTATTGCATCTAAACCAGCCAAGATGAATTAGAGTAGGCTATAGGGAAGGGCATTGCACATTTGTGTGGCAAATAATATTTCCCCCAAAAATTCCCCCATTAAATAAAATACATCATGACAGTTTGCATGATTTGAAATGGTCACTTATTATCACACTGGCATTTAATTATCATGGCAAACAATTAAACTGCACTGAACTCTAAGTAAAGAATACCAAAACCTGTAATTATCACTCGAATCATTCACGTCTTCTATGCTAAACCTAGCAGTCACGTGAAAGTGAATGAGGTGAACGAATCCTTTCTGTTTCCTCTACTGAGCCAATGCAACAGTCCCGATACTCTAACCCTAACGAGAAGATGAACGAATCACTCACTGAGACTACTCGTTACTCCTGAGTCATTCTAAAGATTCGTTCAATATGAAGGAATCGTTCACAAACAACACATCACTTCTGGCCTCTTGGTTGGGATTGTCTACCAGATTTCTGATGTGTAGCAATGCTAAACGTGAACATACCACTTTACAATAAATAGACATACACAAATAAAAATAATACAAATGGCCATTCCTCTGTATATTGAGGTAGTGACCAAATCATCTAATAGTCTCCCTGTGTGAGTTCATGTTTAAACTGTAGTTAAGCTGTAGTTCTCCTTTAGCTTTACGGCAGAATAGACAGCGTCTATCTTCCACTTTCCTAACTGTCAGTATATTTTGGACACTGGGTGGCAGTCATTGGAGGCACAGGGTTCTATATTTAGGGACACAGGTGACAGGAAGGGGGCACAGGTAGAGGGAAGGCACACAGTTCTCACCAGACCAGAGAACAGACCACAGCACAGACAACCAACGACATTGGGAAACCTGGAATGTCAATCTACATTTTACAACTCTGCATAATAAATAACAACTAAACAGCGAATAAGGACTGGAAAATTGGATACATTGTGTCTGCGTAAGATCACTCCTAAACTACCTGTGTATAATGGCCACGATATAGACATATTGGAAAACTAGAAACATTAAGCTAGAAATCGCCCTTTTATTGGAACTTGAGCTTCAAACTGAGACGTTTTTATTTTTATAAAACCTGGCCGCTCTCCCCAATCAAGGGACATTGTCGTCACCTGCGCTGGTATGATTGACGAGATGGAAACTCTGAAGTTCAACGCGCAGGGAGAGTTTGTACTGGCAGCATCAAGCTCGCTTTGAATGCTATATGAGCCATATTGGGAAACGGCTAATATAATGAGGTTGTTCGAATGACTGCTACAATCTTACAACAATATCGTTTGAAAGTCCTGCCCGTCGGCATACAACCTTTCCTGCATTACGCCAATGAGTTCTTATGTTAATTAAGTTCTTATGTTAATCTTATGTTCTTATGTTAATAATAAACTAAACGGCAAATAAGGACCGGAAAATCTGATACATTGTGTCTGCGTAAGATCCCTCCTAAAATACCTGTCTCATGGCAACGATTTAGACGTATTGGGAAAATAGAACATTAATTCCAGTAACTTCAGAGATCCTCCCTACCCTGCCTCCACCTCACCTGAACTGCTGGGACGACAAAGCCCTCTCCTGCTGTCTCTTCCTACGTGTCTGTTCCTACCTCCCGTTCCCCCACCCTGCGTCAGTAAACTAAAATGTAATTTTACATATAAAATGGTTAAATATCAGCCTACCTGGCGAACTTGTTTCACTGAGTTGGATTCCAACTGAAGAATGTGGGAGTCGCTCTTTATTAGCTAACTAGCTAGCTAACGCTAGCTACAAAATGTCCTGGTTTATACACCGCGAATTTCCTGTGGTTATCCTGAGGTAAACTTATTCTAAATTACAGCAAAAAAACCTCTGTGAACTTCTTTTGTTCTGGACTGGCAAGTCATGTTTTGTTGACTTAAACTTTCAGATGTTACATTTTTCTTATCTTTGAATTTTCTGAGCAGATATCACTGGTTCCGACGCTGTTCTTACACGGCTGACTGATCCAGAGACAGAGACAGTGTTGCCAACTCTTCAGTGAGGAAAGTCGCTATTGGCTGTTCTAAAAGTCGCTAGAAGTCGCTAGATGACGTCATCGCCTAATTTGCATACCCGGAAGTAAAAATCCCATTCATTTTCTCCATAGCCATAGCGGATTATTATCATGGACCTATTAGCCCATGGAGATTATTAGCCCTAATTTCATCACCATCTAAGGGAGATTTATATGACTTGATACAAGGTACTGTACATGACACAAGTTTGCATGGTATCAACCTCGTTTTAAGAAAAACATAGTTTATTGGCGATCTCTGGAAGAAGAACTACACTACCCATGATCCTTGAGCGTCAACCGCCGGTCTGGCTGGGACTGTGGGGCTGCTATCTAGTCAGACTGGCCGCGCAGCAGGAGTGGAGAGGAGATAGCGACAGCTCTCGCTGTACGGATCGTGAGATCGGTTGAAACGTCAACTGCAGGACGGGATATGTGAGATGGCTGCCGTCTGAGTGAACGCTGGCGCGTCTGGCTGCCGCTGCTCACCGGTACCTTTTGTACCTTTGTACCTTTTTACCTTGTTTTTAAAATATTATATTGTATCTGAGTTTTTATCTGGGTTCTGAGCTTGCTCTCTGGCGAAGAGTAAGTCGACTGCCTCACGCTTCATTAACCTTACAAACATTTCGCCTGCGGCTCTGCACGGATTAGCCTACCTGTCTTGCCGCTGTCTGAAACTCCCGACCACGGGACACAATGTGGTCCACAAGGTTTTACCTCTGGTCGGTGCTCGCATGGATCCTTCTGTCGGCTGTTCTCCGACCTGTGGCTGGACTGTTCCAGTACTCTGCTGATGAACTCCTCCGGCTGCGGTCTCGCCTGTCAGATCCTCCATCAGGACTTCTCCTCCGCCCGAGCATTCTCTACATTCTCTACATCCCTCCACCCAGATACATCCACCGTGGTTCCCGCCGGACTCATCACACTGACTCGTCCAAACTCATACAGTCATTCTGGTCCATCTCACGCAGGTCCAGGAGGACCACCGGCAGAGCTGTGGACCGCAGCGTGCTAGCCAATTTAGCCCGTGTGGCTACCGCTAAGGCTACGACCATGTCTGATGCCACCGCTCACTTCGCTCTGCTGAACGTCCGATCTCTCACCAACAAGGGCCAACTCATCCAGGATCTCATCTCAGACCGTAAGCTTGACTTTTTATGTTTATCCGAAACGTGGCAACAGCCCAACGATTCTTCACAAATCAATGCATCCACTCCTCCCGGGTTTGTTTACCAAACAAAACCACGTGACACCGGCCGTGGGGGTGGTCTAGCGCTGATATATCGCGACAGCTGGAAAGTTCAGCCTGTGACTGCCCCTGTCTACAGCTCATTTGAATCAACTGTCTGTCAACTTTCTGGACCTATTCCCACTATCATTGCCACCATCTATCGCCCCCCCCAAACCTAATTCTGATTTTATGAACGACTTTGCTGCCTTCCTTTCTCACCTGACTGCTCTCTCACCCAACATCATTACTCTTGGAGATTTTAATATTCACATGGACAATATTAATAACCCACTCACCAAAAACTTCACCTCTTGTCTGGACAGCGCTGGTTTTCAACAGCACATCCACTTTCCAACTCATTCCAAAGGACATATTCTAGACCTGGTTTGCAGCACTGGTCTTCTCCCACACAATTTCTCCGCCACTGAACTGCCATTTTCTGACCATTTCCTGTTATCATTCCATGTCAATCTCACCCTTTCTGTTACAAAGCATCCACGCACCATCATATTTCGCAACATTAAGAATGTCAACCCGGACACTGTCTCCTCACATATCAATAGCCTTCTGTACCCACACACCTTCTCACACACTGATGATTTGATCACACACTACAACCTCGGTCTCCATTCTATACTCAATACTGTTGCACCTCAAATAACAAAAAACTGTCTCATTTACCCACTCTGCACCCTGGTACACCCCGGAACTGAGACAAATTAAAACCAAAGCACGCCAGCTGGAACGACTCTACAAAAAAACCGGATTAACCATTCACAAAGACATGTACTACAACCACATCACACTCTACAAGGACTCCATCAACCACACCAAATCAAACTACTTTTCATCCATCATCAGCTCACAAGAAGGCAACTCTAAATTCCTATTCAAATTCATCAACACAACTCTCAGACCCCCGGACTCCTTACCCCCCCATCTCTACTGTACTTCCTTCTGCGACTCCTTAATGTCATTTTTCAATGACAAAATCAGCAAAATCCACCGCCAACTCACCAGTGACCCCCACCTCGCCATCAACCCCCTCCCTCACATACCCTGTGATCTCCAACTGCCAACCCAGTCTCTCTCTGCCTTCACACTCCCGTCTCCCTCTGAAATCAAGGACCTAATTTGTAAATCCAAATCTTCCTCCTGTCACCTCGACCCCCTCCCCACAGTCCTCGTCAAAGCCTGCCTTCCCTCTCTGCTCCCCCTCATATTGGATATCATTCACTCCTCCCTCACTACTGGAATTGTTCCCACCCCCTTCAAAACTGCTGCAATAACCCCTATCCTTAAAAAACCTGGAGCCGACCCCAACAACCTCAACAATTTCCGTCCCATTTCCAACCTTCCATTAATTTCCAAAACGTTAGAAAAAATAGTCGCCTCTCAGCTCAAATCCCACCTATCCCACCACAATCTGTATGAACACTTCCAATCTGGTTTCCGCCCCCTCCACAGTACTGAAACAGCCCTCATCAAGATCACCGATGCACTCCTCATGGCAGCTGACTCCGGTCTCCTCACCATCCTCATCCTGTTAGATCTGACTGCTGCCTTCGACACCATCTCCCACACCATACTCCTCAATAGACTGGCATCCATAGGCATTCACCACACCACATTCAACTGGTTCCAATCATACCTCTCAGGCCGCACTCAGTTCATCAAACTCAAGTCCTTCACTTCCCAACCCTCCCCCGTCACCACAGGTGTTCCCCAGGGCTCAGTCCTGGGGCCCCTGCTTTTTATCATCTACCTCCTCCCCATCGGCAAGATCTTCCGTCACTACAACATCCACTTCCACCTGTACGCGGATGACACCCAGCTCTATCTCTCCACCAAACCTGACTCCGCCCTTCCACCATCACACCTCTCTCAATGTCTCTCCGATTTAAAAACCTGGTTTTCCTCCAATTTTCTACAACTCAACTGCAATAAAACTGAGTTTCTTCTCACTGGTTCTAAATCCACACTCGCCAAATTCAGCAGCTTCTCTATCCCCATCAATAACACTCCCGTTTTCCCCTCCCCTCAGGTTAAGAGTCTGGGTGTCATCCTCGATAGCACACTGTCTTTTCAATCACACATAAACAATATCACCCGTACGGCCTATTTCCACCTCCGCAATATCAACCGTCTCCGGCCCTCCCTCACCCCTCACTCCACTGCCATCCTGGTCCACAGTCTAGTCACCTCAAGACTTGACTACTGCAACTCCCTCCTCTTCGGTCTCTCCCAAAAAACCCTCCATAAACTACAACTGGTCCAAAACTCTGCAGCAAGAATCATCACCAGAACCCCATCCTCTCACCACATCACCCCTGTCCTGCACCAGCTTCATTGGCTCCCGGTTCACTTCCGCATTCAATTCAAGGTCCTCCTCTATACATTCAAAGCCATCCATAACATTGCCCCCCCATACCTAACAGACCTTATCAAAATTGCCACTCCCTCCCGTTCACTCCGCTCCTCCTCCTCTGTTCACCTCACTGTCCCCTCTGCCCGTCTCAAGACGATGGGGAGCAGAGCCTTCAGCCGCTCTGCTCCCCTGCTCTGGAATGCACTACCCCCCGAAATCCGCAACACCGAATCCATAACCCAGTTCAAAGCCAAACTCAAAACCCACCTTTTTAAATCTGCATACCCCCCCTGATCCTGCCTTCCTCATCATCTCACCACCCTATTGTGTATTTATTTTAAACTGTTTTTGATTCTATTTTTGTGCCTTGCTTTTGAACAGTTGTTGAATGTTGTTGAATTCCTGTATGTAAGGCGACCTTGAGAGCCTTTGAAAGGCGCCTCGAAATAAAATGTATTATTATTATTATTATAGATGCTTTCTTCAGTGCTTTGTCAACACAATATTCCACCAAATGACAAAAAAGTCGCTAGATTTGTCGCTAGTCGCTTTTTGCTAATAAAGTCGCCAAGAGGGTCTGGAAAGTCGCCAGATATAGCGACAAAGTCGCTAAGTTGGCAACACTGGACAGAGATCACATGATAGTATGCCAAGAAACACATCATGCTATTGGACAATATTATTATAGTAAAATAACAGCAAGTAAAAAAAGACAAATTTAAGGGGAATTAAATGGAAGTCAAATTAGCTACCCAATAAATGTATATATTTTAAAATAACAGAATGCTTATCAGTATTTATTTAATTCTGTTAGGTCATTAGATAACCATATTCTGCTACAAAAGAGCAGCATATACTGCCTGTCGGCTCTGCCTTCAATCCTGAGAGAAGAGGAACTGCTATATTCGGATGCTGTTCATGGATAACGGTTAATCATTTAACACCATCATACCTATGTCTTTCTGTATTTCAACATTTTATATTCTTGCTAAATATATATATATATATTCTACACTGCTCCAATTTTTTTTTAGGAACACTTTGAAAAAACATCAGATCTCAATGTGAAAAAAAGATTGTTTGATATCTATACTGATGTAAGACAGTTCTAATGTCTTAGGAACGAAAGGATACCACATCTTTTGATGGAAATAAAAGTTTTCAACCTAAAGAGGGCTTAATTTTACAGCCACCCCCAAAATCAAAGTGAAAAAATGATGCGGCAGGCTAGTCCATTTTGACAAGATTCAATGTCTGCAACTTAAAATGCTTCTCAACATCTTGTGTGGCCCCCACATGCTTGTATGAATGCTTCTCAACATCTTGTGTGGCCCCCACGTGCTTGTATGAATGCTTCTCAACATCTTGTGTGGCCCCCACGTGCTTGTATGAATGCTTCTCAACATCTTGTGTGGCCCCCACATGCTTGTATGAATGCTTCTCAACATCTTGTGTGGCCCCCACGTGCTTGTATGAATGCTTCTCAACATCTTGTATGGCCCTCACGTGCTTGTTTGAATGCTTCACAACATCTTGTGTGGCCCCCACGTGCTTGTATGAATGCTTCTCAACATCTTGTGTGGCCCCTACATGCTTGTATGAATGCTTCACAACGTCGCAGCATGCTTCTAATGAGACGACGGACGACTGTTGGAGCCGTTTCGTAATTTAAGTTTCCAAATGGACCCAAGTTATTAATGTTTAAGTTTAGGTTAAATTAATGAAACATCCGAATTATGGTTTGAAATGATGCAAAGATTAATTCTGTGATTGCCATGTTCTACCTGGTCAATTGTCTGGCCGTGATTGAATAATTGACACACGTCTAATTGACCAGTGATATATAGGTCTGTGCCAGTGCCGAGCAAGGTAGAGCGGAAGTGGCAAACAATTTTTCAACCGCGTTAATGCGATGGAGAGATACTTATATGACAAATAAAAACACTCTATGATTGAAGACGCGCGTTGTCTGGATTATTCCGCCCTCAGAAGTGGCCGCTGGAAAGCTGCCCCTACATAAAGTTGAAAAATTGCCTGGAACTTCAGACAAACTGGAACACCAGTGGATTACAAACTTGGAAACTAGGATCAACATTTACTTCGTTCGTGGAACCTGGTGATTGGCATTGTCTTCAGACCCAGGTACGATCAGACATGATATGAGGAGCTTCGAAATGTTTGATGGGACAAGATAGATGCGTGATTGCAACGGTCTGGATGAAGGAAATAGACGCTACACTGGATGAATGAACAGGCGAACGAATGACAAAGGGCATCAGCACTGTTCATATCGTAGTGGATAAGGACGCAAGAAAAACCACCCGAACGAAACAAAAAGAACTGGGATCATGTCTGAGAAAGGAATTGAAGAGGAGGTCGTAGGCCCGGAAGACACAATGGATGAGCCCAAACAAGATATCCGAGCGCGCAACGCGTCGCGGCAAACTTGGATATTGTACCCGCAAAATGAACAAAATTAAAGAAAGGATCCAGTGGGATCTTAATCCTGATTATATTCAGGAACGTGTGGAGGAATTTAACGAAATATTGAACGAGTTTAAAGCCCTTCATGAGACTGTTCAAATGCTGTTACCAGATGATGTGAAAGAGAACGAAAATGTTGACTGGTATGAACCTAAGATGGCAAAATATGACGACTTTATTTCTCAAATGGAGATGTGGTTGAAACGTCATCGTGAGCTACCCCCAATGGACCCGCAATCACTTGTGGACGTGACTGATAGCATATCCAGGGTATCTAAAGGTTCAAAGGCATCATCAGCTAAAACAGTACGCATGCAAATTGCTGTGGATAAGGCTGGTTTACTGGCACGAGCCAACTCCTTGAGAGAAAAGCACGAGGTTGAAATGGAGAAAGTTAGACTACAATCAAAAATGGAAGCTTTACAATTAAGAGAGGACCTTGATGTTACTAATGCCAAACTACGGGCCTTGGAGGAAATCGAACCTATGGAATTAACTCCCAGGAGATCTCTCATGACTTCAGGAGATGGCATGAACGACTACTTTGAGCAATATCCGAGAGGATTAAGGACAGGGGAGCCAATGGAGGCAAAACCAGTGGAAGGCAGAAGGAGGACAGGCATGTCTCAAATAGATTTTGTGGAACTTGGAGCTAAGCCTAAGAGGCCGCCATTACAGGAAGCTATGGATATAGGCATACATCATAAAGCTGCAGCACGACCAAAAACTGCTGCACAAACAACACAAAACACGGCAAGCCGGGGAACAACCGGAACTACTGGACAGAGGAGAACTCAACAGACACCTGGAAGGGAACCAGCAGAACACCCAGATAACACAGACCTGGCAAATCTGCTTGTATCCTTTGTATCACAGTCATCTCTTCCGAAAAAGGAGGTTCCTGTATTTAAGGGTGACCCCCTGGAATATCAATCATTCATGCAAGCGTTTAAACACAACATAGAGGATAAAACTGACAATTATGAAGACCGACTGTACTTTCTCGAACAGTACACAGTTGGACAGCCAAAAGAGCTTGTGAGAAGCTGTTTTCATATGGATACACCAACTGGTTATGCTGAGGCAAAGCGTCTGCTCAAACGCCACTTTGGAGATGACTTTAAGATTACAACTGCCTACATGGAGAAGGCCTTAAACTGGAATACAATCAGGCCTGATGATGGAAACGCACTTCACAGTTATGCCTTATATCTAAGAAGTTGTTCAAATGCTGCCCGAAACTTTCAATACATGTCTGAACTTGATTTACCAACCAATATGAAACAAATCGTTTCGAAACTTCCATATAAACTCAGAGAGAAATGGAGAGCAGTGGTACCTAACATTACGGAACAAACACAACAGAGGCCTACATTCAACGATCTTGTCAGATATGTCGAAAGGCAGGTAGAGATAATGCAGGATCCTGTCTTTGGCAACATCCAAGATGCTAGAAAAGAACCATCAAAGGTGAGGGTGCCTATGGACACGCCCTCTTGGAGGTCTGGCAGTAAGAAGAGCAGTTTTGTCACAGCGGTTTCTCCAAGCAATGCTTTTGACGATTCTAATACCAAAGAGAATGGAAATGAAATTAAGATTATCTCCACTGTCAATTCAAAAGATGCTTTCTCCAAACCATGTGTTTCCTGCAAAAGAGAGCATGCAATGGAAATATGTCAAACAATGTCAAAACTTCCACATGAACAAAAGGTAGAGTTTCTTAAAAGGAATGGCTTTTGTTTTGCATGTTTGATCAAAGGACATCTCAGTAAGACATGTAAGAAACGCCTGACATGTCGCTCATGTGATAAGAAACACCCTACCATCTTGCACATTGAGAACTACCCACCTAGAGATGGCGCCACAGATAATAAGACACCTACAATAGCCACGAAATATCCCAGCAGTGGTACAGCCGTTCAATCCAACTCTGTCCAATCCGACTCTGTCACTGTTGCTTTAGTATCAACTGACCAAACAGGGGCCGGCAATACTGACCACAAACTGGCTATTGTACCTGTACAAGTGAAGGCAGCCAAGGGTAGTCAGTCCATAGAAACGTATGCATTCCTGGATCCCGGGAGTTCCGCAACCTTCTGTACAGAAAAACTAATGGAACAACTGTCTGTCAGAGGGAGGAAAACAGAAATTCTGATACAGACAATGAATTACGAAGGACCTGTGAAAAGCTATAAATTGAAGGGACTGGAAGTATGCTGTCTCGATGGCAATGACTTTATTGAACTTCCAGAAGTCTTTACACAGCAGACCATTCCTGTTAACCGTCTGAACATTCCGAGCGAAGATGATATCAAGCAATGGCCTTACCTGGATGAGGTCAAGCTGAAGTCCATTGGGGCCGAGGTCAATCTGCTGATCGGTGTAAACGTCCCCAAGGCCATGGAACCTCTTAAGGTTATCAACAGCCAAGACAATGGCCCATATGCTGTCCTAACACACCTGGGATGGATAGTGAATGGACCATTGGGGATCAGCTCACACGTTGACAAGCATGGGCGACCGCAGATAACGACCAATAGAATATCAGTGGCTCGTTTGGAGGATCTTCTGATCCAACAGTACAATCAAGACTTTCCAGAATTGACCTACGAAGAGCAAACAGAAAACTCATTTGAGGACAAGAAGTTTCTGAAAATAATGAAGGAATCTATCAGAAAAAGAGACGGCCATTATGAAATCCAACTTCCATTCCGAAGGGAAGACGTCTGTATGCCGAACAATAGACGAATGGCTGAACAAAGAGCACAGAGTCTTAAGAGAAGATTTGAAAGGGATGAATCCTTTAAAAGTGACTATATGTGCTTTATGGATGATGTTCTGCAGAAAGGACATGCAGAGATGGTGCCTAAAGAACAGCTCCCCCGGAGTGATGGAAGACTCTGGTACATTCCCCATCATGGAGTGTACCACAAGAGAAAGAAATCAATCCGGGTGGTCTTTGACTGTACCTCTTCGTACCAAGGTACCTCTTTGAACACTGAGTTACTACAAGGCCCAGATCTTACGAATACCTTGCTGGGTGTACTGCTCAAGTTCAGACAGGAACCAGTGGCTGTGATGGGGGACATCGAAGGGATGTTCCACCAAGTGAAGATTCCTGTAGGGGATGTGGACTTCTTGAGGTTCCTATGGTGGCCAGGTGGTGATACAACACAACCGCTGAGAGACTTCCGAATGACTGTGCATCTTTTTGGTGCGGTCTCATCTCCCAGCTGTGCAAATTTCGCCCTCAAGCAGACTGCTGAGGATAATGAAGGAAAGACTGATGACTCAGTACTCAAGACCATCCGTCACAACTTCTACGTGGACGACTGCCTGAAATCTGTCCCAGATGACGACCAAGCCATTAGTCTGGTTCAGAACTTGAAGGCCGTATGTGCGACTGGAGGATTCAAACTCACCAAATGGATCAGTAACAGCCGTTCTGTCCTTGTATCTCTATCTGTTGATGAAAGAGCAAAAGAAATCAAGAACATCGACCTTGAAAAGGACAAGCGTCCGATAGAGAGAGCCCTGGGCATGCGGTGGAATGTCGAGTCGGACACCTTTTTCTTTGACATCACTCTGAAAGAACAACCTGTAAGCCGAAGGGGAATTCTATCTGTACTCAACTCTATCTACGATCCTTTAGGGTTCTTGTCACCAGTTATACTGACTGGAAAACTGATACAACAGGAGCTATGTAGGCTCAACTGTGGATGGGATGATGACATCCCAACTGCCCTTGCATCCAAATGGAAAGAGTGGCGGAAAGATCTTCACGTGATCTCCAGCTTTAAAATTGAAAGATGCTACAGACCAGCGGATTGTGAAGTGACTGGCGCCCAATTGCACCACTTCTGCGATGCCAGTGAGCGGGGCTATGGGACGGTCAGCTACTTAAGACTTCTCAGCAGAAGGAGACCACCTCACATTGCATTTGTGATGGGGAAAGCGAGGGTTGCGCCTCTGAAAGTAGTAACGATCCCGAGGATGGAGCTCACATCAGCAGTATTGGCTGCCCGAATGGACAACATGATTAAGAAGGAGCTGGAGCTTGCCATTACAGACTCCTTCTTCTGGACAGATAGTACTTCTGTCTTGAAGTACATCCTGAATGACACCCAGAGATTCAAGACCTTTGTGGCCAACAGGGTATCTGTGATCCGTGATCTGACACAGAAAGCCCAGTGGCGTCACATTAGGACTGATCTCAATCCAGCAGATAGTGCGTCACGTGGAATGCGAGCTGAAGCTTTTCTGAAAGATGGAAGTTGGCTTAAAGGTCCAGATTTTCTGACCGAATCTGAAGCTGACTTGCCAAAGCTCTCCGCAGAACCGCTGGTGCTCTCAGAAGACAGTGACCCAGAGGTAAAAAGAACTATTACAGTCTTTGCAACAGCAGCCCATGAGAATCCTCTGACTCACTTCATAGAACACTTTTCGTCATGGGACAAACTAAGGAGATCCACGGCCTGGCTATTGAGGCTCAAAAGGTTTTTGAGATACTTGGTCCAACAAAAACATACAAGTGCAAAGTGTGACAAAGTTTTACAAAGTGTGAAAGCAGAACCTACAGACCTGCAGCTATCAGTGGAAGATCTTACGGATGCTGAGGAATCACTTGTGGCCTTTGTTCAACAGCAAGCCTTCAGGGATGAAGTGAATGCCTTACGAATGGGCGAAGCAGTAAGAAAGAGTAGCAGACTCTACAAACTGGATCCCATTCTGCATGACGGAATTCTAAGAGTGGGAGGCAGACTGAGTAAACTGGCTATGCCGGAGGAGATCAAGCACCCAGCTATTCTGCCTAATAAAGACCACCTCTCAAAACTTCTTCTGAACCACACCCACTACCTGGTAGGTCACTGTGGAAAGAATCAAATGCTTTCAAAACTCAGAACAAAATATTGGATCCTCAAAGCTAATCAGGCTGCACGGAATATAACACGTGATTGCATACTGTGCAGACGATGGCATGGAACAGCTATGAAACAGAAAATGGCAGACTTGCCTCTTGTTCGTATTACACCAGATCTTCCCCCTTTTACTCACTCTGGCTTGGACTATTTCGGGCCCATAGAAGTAAAGTGAAGAGATACGGAGCCTTGTTTACATGTCTGGCTAGTAGAGCTGTACACCTGGAGATGGCTTATTCCATGGATACAGATTCCTGTATCTCAGCCTTACGAAGATTCATCTGCAGGCGTGGTCAGATAAAAGAAATCATCTCGGACAATGGGACAAACTTCGTGGGCGCAGAGCGAGAATTAAAAGAAGCTCTTTCTCATCTGAACATGAGCAAGATTCAGAACTCAATGCACGCAAAAGGTGTTAAGTGGACATTCAATCCTCCTTATGGTTCCCACCATGGAGGTGTGTGGGAGCGTCTGATTCGAATCACTAAGAAAATACTCTACTCCATCACAAAGGAGCAAACTCTGAACGATGAATATCTTCAAACTGCCCTATGCAAAGTGGAAGCGATTCTCAACGCTCGTCCCATTACCGTAACATCTGGAGACTGTAAGGATCCTGAACCCCTAACCCCAAATCACCTGCTGCTCTTAAAAGGGAAACCCATCCTTCCGCCTGGGCTCTTTGACAAGCAGGACTGCTACTCTAGAAGAAGGTGGAAGCAGGTTCATTACCTTTCAGACCTCTTCTGGAAAAGGTGGACACGGGAGTATCTCCCTCTAATGCAGGAGAGACAAAAGTGGAATGAGGTCAAAAAGAATCTTAAACCAGGAGACATAGTTCTGATCATCGACGAGACCTCTCCTCGTAACTCCTGGCCAATGGGTCGCATCACTGAGACCTTTCCTGACACGAAAGGCTTTGTACGTCGTGTTCGTGTGAAGACTCAGACAGGCATCTTTGAGAGACCTATTACCATGTTGTGTCTTCTCAGAGACATGTCCTGACCGACAATCTGACCCGTTGACTTTCTGAACAACACACCACATCATACACAACTGAAATTCTTTTTTCATTTATTGTTTTTTGACATGCATTCGATTATGAATCTATCGAACACTTACTTGTTGATGCTTCTGTAAGAGAAAAGAAGATTACCATAATGTGTCAAGTCATGTGATTTGAATGACTTATGAAAGGACTCCCTCTAACTTTTCTTTCCTCTAAAGGGGCGATGTCTTTGAAAAGAACCCTTATTTTGATTAACTTTATATGGACTATTATGAGTACTAAGAAGAAAAAACCTTTTGAATGTGAATGCTGTCATAAGTGACTTTAAAATGTTCGGCTCCTTGTACATTGATGTTTATGAATTGCCATGTGATGCTCAATTAGGGGCCGGAGTGTTGGAGCCGTTTCGTAATTTAAGTTTCCAAATGGACCCAAGTTATTAATGTTTAAGTTTAGGTTAAATTAATGAAACATCCGAATTATGGTTTGAAATGATGCAAAGATTAATTCTGTGATTGCCATGTTCTACCTGGTCAATTGTCTGGCCGTGATTGAATAATTGACACACGTCTAATTGACCAGTGATATATAGGTCTGTGCCAGTGCCGAGCAAGGTAGAGCGGAAGTGGCAAACAATTTTTCAACCGCGTTAATGCGATGGAGAGATACTTATATGACAAATAAAAACATTCTATGATTGAAGACGCGCGTTGTCTGGATTATTCCGCCCTCAGAAGTGGCCCGCTGGAAGCTGCCCCTACACAGCTCCTCAACCGCTTGGCTTGACTGTCTCAGGATTCCCACATTATTTTTCACCAACAAGTTTCGGGGGAGAGCGCGTACGCAGTCCCCCACTACCATAATGATGCAGTCGAGATTCCCGCATTGGGGAATTCGCAAAGTCAGCACAGCGAGTGCAATGGCCCGAGCCTCGCCTGGGTGAACCTTCTTCATGATCAAGGTGTCTCCCCTGCCAGGTAAGTATGAGTTGGAAGGGAGAAGGCCGCTGACCCTCAGGGCTGCCAGGCTGCACCCACGGCACCCGCGGTAAGCAACACCAGAAAAAACAGCAATGGAAGGGGCGGCTGAAGGGAGCCAGCCCCACCTCCAAATCACACACCACCCCACCTCCAAATCACGCCCATCCCCCACCCCTGTGGTCACTCCTTCTCTGCCATGCCCTGAAAGTCCACCTCTGAGAAGACAGGGACATCCCGAAATTTAAAATAACATCAGTCCTTTAATACCAACCCCTCGAATTATATTCCTTCGTCACAGATTATCCCGTCACATACGAACAAACCTCCAAAATTAATCTAAACGTTCATACATTCAAAAGCTCACTTCTAACACATCTATTAACCTTCTTCTAACCCCCTTTCGCCAAAACCAGCCAATTACAGTACCTGATCTGTAAATGCTTATTCCGAAGTCGTAATTAAAAAAACCAGCCAACCCAGCGACAAAACCCAAACCAGACCTTAAAATAGCGCCAAAGACACCAGAGAAGCACAGCATATCATTCAATGATACCGAGAGTAGAGAGAACAGACGAGAGAGAGAGATGATAGGAAGAGAAAGGGAGTAGAGCCGAGGACGAGAGAGAGAGAGGAGACAGAGAGAAGAATGAGAAAGTAGTGGCACGTGGATTGAGAGTAATGTGAGGGGAGAGGGAAACGGAGGGAGAGGAGAGATGAGAGAGGAGAGAGAGGAGAGAGAGCACCTGGATTGAAAAAACAAAATCTGCGAGTTTCAAATACATAATAGAGTATGCGTTGTCAAAATATTTCGTATGGCCAAACCAGCATGGCAACGCCCGATCTCGTCCGATCTCGGAAGCTACGCTAGGGTTGGGCCTGGTAGTACTTGCGATGACCGGAGGACCGCCCTGGGAATACCAGGGGACTGTATGATCTTTTAGCAGAGCAGAGAGAGAAGAGAGAGAGAGGAGAGAGAGAGCAGAGAGAGAGAGAGAGATGAGAGAGAACGAGACACTTGGATGAGAAAATACACCAAATCAGGAATGTTTCAAATACCATAAAGATAGGGGTTATGGTGTCACCAATATTTGTTACGGCCCAAACTCAACATGGCCAACGCCCGATCTCGTCCCCCCCCGACTCTCGCGAAGCAAGAGGGCTTGGGCCTGAGTTAGTACTTGATGGAGACCGCCTTGGACTACAGTGCGTATGTCTTAAAATCAGTAAGAAAGAGAAATCATGCATAATATGAACAAGTAGCTACCTCATGAAATATGAAGATGTTTTTATTTTTTGCCAAGATGATGGAGAGAGAGAAGGCAGAAGGAGAGAGAGAGAGATGAGAGAAGAGGAGAAGGAGAGATCAGGAGAGATGAGAGAGAGAGAGAGAGAGGAGAAGAGATGAGAGAGAAGCACCTGGATAGAAAAAACCAAATCCTGGAGTTTCAAATACATAATTAGAGCTATCGGTTGTCAAAATATTGCGCTACGGGCCAAACCGCATGCAACTGCTCCTGATCTCGTCGCATCCTCGGAAGCTAAGACACAGGGTTGGGCCTGCGTAGTACTTGGAGGGGAGACAGCCCTGCGGATACCAGACGTGCTGATATGCCTTTAGAGAGCATAAATACCAAATCTGATAGTTTCAAATCAATACTAGCGGTATGCGTTGTATAATATTCGTACGTCCAAACAAGCATGGCAAGCCCGATCTAGTCACATCTCGGAGCTAAGCCGGTTGGCCTGGTTAAGTACTGGCATGGGAGCCGCCTTGGAAAAAAGGAGAAAAACAGAGAAAAAAAAATTAAAAAAAAAATGAGACAGGTGCTGTTATGCTCTTTTAGCTCAGAAGAAAGAGAAATCTTGCAATATGACCAAGTAGCTACATTCATGAAAGATAGAAGACATGTTTTTCATTATGCCAAACAAGACGAAGAGAGAGCCAGACAAACCACCACAACACAGAGACGAGAGGAGAGAGAGACGAGAGCGAGAGATGAGAGAGGAGAGAGAGAGAGCGAGGAGAGGAGAGAGGATGAGAGAGAGAGGAGAGCACCATAGGCATTGAAAATACCAAAATCTGGAGTTTCAAATAACATAATAAGAGTAGGTCTTGTCAAAATATTTCGTACGGACCAAACCAGCATGGCAACGCCCGATCTCGTCCGAGGATCTCGGAAAGGCTAAGCCGGGTTGGCGCTGGTTAGGTACTTGAAATGGAGAGACCGCTGGGAATACAGCGTTGCTCGTATGCTCTTTTAAGGAGAGCGGAAGATGTGATGCAGAGAGAAGAGAGAACGAGAACGAGAGAAGAGAGAAAGAGAGCCACTTGCGATTGAAAAAACCAAATCTGAGAGTTTCAATACCATAATAGGGTATGGGTAGTCAAAATTATTTCTGATACGGCAAACCAGAAATGGCAACGCCCGATCTCGTCCGATCTCGGAAAGCCAAGCAGGGTTGCTGGACCCTGGTTAGTGACTTGGATGCGGAGAGCCGAGCTTTGAATACCAGCGGCTGTATGCTCTTTTACTCAGTAAGAAAGAGAAGCTTGCAATATGAACAAGTAGTACAGACAAATACACAAAACAAATCTTCAGGAAAGATGAAGCGTTTTTCATTTGCCGGAAGAGAGAGAGAGAGAGAGAGAGGAGAGAGGGAGCGGACTTGATTGAAAATATCCAATCGCAGTTTCAAAGAATACCATATATAGCGTATGGTGGTCGTCACAATATTTCGTACGGTCACAAACAGCACCTGGCCAACACCGATCTCGTCCGGATCTCGAAGCTAAGCAGAGGTTGCGCCTGGTAGTACTTGGATGGAGACCTGACGGGAAACCAGGCTGCTGTACTGCCTCTGTAGAGAGAAAGAGAAAGAGAAGACGCGCACAGATGGATTGAAAAAATACCAAATCAGAGTTCAAAACCATAAATAGGGTACATGGTTGGCAAGGAATATTTCACCTACGCGCCAACCCAGCCCATGGCAACGCCCGATCTGTCCGATCTCGGAAGCAAGCAGGGTTGGGCTGATTAGTACTTGGAAGGGAGACCGCCTGGGAATACCAGGTGCTGTATGCTCTTTAGAGAGAGAGAGCATTTGGATGAAAAATACAAATCGGATTTACAAATACCATAAATGGGTATGGTGTCCAACACTCTTTCGTACCGGCCACAACCAGCATGGAAACGCCCCCGATCATCCGATCTCCGAAGCTAAGAAGGGTTGGCCGGTAGTACGGAGGAGACCGCCCTGGGAATACACGGTGCGTATTCTCTTTAGAGAGAGAGAAACTTGGATTGAAAAATACCAAATCTGAGTTTAAAACCATAAAATAGGGATGGTTGTCAAAATATTTCGTACGGCAAACCAGCATGGCAACGCCCGATCCGTCGATCTCGGAAGCTAAGCAGGGTGGCCGGTTAGTACTGGATGGGAGACGCCTGGGAATACAGGGCTGTATGCTCTTTTAGAGGAGAGAGCACTTTGGATGAAAAATACCAAATCTGGAGTTTCAAATACCATAAATAGGGTATGGTTGTACAAAATTTCGGTACGGCCCAAACCAGCATGGCAAAGCCCGATCTCGTTCCGATCTCGGAAGCTAAGCAGGGTTGGGGCCTGGTTAGACTTGGATGGAGACCGCCGGGAATACCAGGTGCTGTATGCTCTTTTAGAGAGAGAGCACACTTGGATTGAAAAATACCAATCGGGAGTTTCAAATACCATAAAATAGGGAGGTTGTCACAATATTTCGTCGGCCAAACAGCATGGCAACGTCCGATCTAGTCCGATCTCGGAAGCTAAGCAGTGTGGCCTGAGTTAGTACTTGGATGGGAGACCGCCTGGGAATACCAGGTGATGTAGCTCTTTTAGAGAGAGAGAGCACTTGGATTGAAAAATACCAAATCTGGAGGTTCAAATACCATAAATAGGGTAGGTGTCACAATATTTCGTAAGGCCAAACCAGCATGGCAACGCCCGATCTCGTCCGATCTCGGAAGCTAAGCAGGGTGGCCTGGTAGTACTTGGAGGGAGACCCTGGAATACGGGCGTATGCTCTTTTAGAGAGAGAGAGAGAGAGAGAGCACTGCTTTGATCGACAATACCAAATCATGGAGTTTCCAATACCATAAATAGGGTATGGTTGTCACAATATTTGTACGCCCAAACC
>CAEFZP010000079.1:0-65000 GCA_903064625.1 Mallotus villosus
GGGACTGTTATCTAACGGGGACATAAAAACATGTCCCCATAACTCCCCAAAAGTCCTCAGATTCAGTCAGCCTCGTCCACAAGTGACGACTTTGGTCAAAACTTGACATTTAGACCTTTCTAAAAAAAGTTTTAAAAAATCACTAAACCAAAGTAATAAAACGAAATGAAAATGTATATTAGTTAATAATATTTGGATATTTATTTTGTATTTTGTAGTTTTTTACTGATTTCCAACATTAGTATTTTATCAAATTACATTTTGTTGGACATTGAAATTTGTGCTTTATATACTTTTTTAATTCGAGTAATAATATAGAGGTTGTCTTACATTCATTAGTCTTACTGTGTTGTGCTTGGAAAGCTAACACATCCCAACAAAAAAATAAATACGTATTAATAAATGTATAGGCGAGTAGCCTACCAGAAAAAAATATTGGTACTCGTCTCGGTCCTTTAAAAATTGTATCGGTGCATCCATAATTAAATTGATTATTTATAAATAAATCAAATACAAACTGTAAAGCTTCTCATTCTTGATTAAAAAAAATACATTTTGAGAGACTAAAAGTTACCACCTTTTAACTCTTATCATGATGTGTTGAAGTCCACCTAGAATCTGTCTCCGGCTACATATCCCAGCTCCGGAGATACAGAACGTCTCAGCCATACAGTCTATGGTTTACAGCTGGCACCTTTTGAATTAGAAATAAAGACTCAAAGTCCGTTACTGTTAACCAACGTCAATAAAGGAGATACGTACGCTCACTTGCATGGAAGGAGTTGCCGACATCGAACGGTGATTGCCCCGCTCTGTCTTACGCAGGACTAAACGGTAAACCTAATGTTTAAGGGGATAACATTTGTATTGATTAATGCTACCTACATGTTGTAGCTAATTGGCTAATGCGTATTTACTGTATTTTGCGAAGTTATATGTATCCACTACATACAGGGCCAGGTTAAGGTCACCTGGGGCCCGGGGCAGATACCTCCCCGGGGCCCCCCTCCCCCCCCCGCCCGCCAAATATGTTATTATTTATATATATAAATAATACTTATATATATTTATAAGTATTATTTATTGCAATATATTAGAGAGAGAGAGAGATTGGTAATACATTTAGAAAAAAAGTTGAACGTTTTGTGGTTTTACTTAAAACATCTGCCTGTCGCTCTCTTTTTTGCTGATTAATTTTTCGTTTTTTAGCCCCACTTTCATATTTTCTTATTGTTTCATGCGAAGCCATTGTTGTCTCCAGGGCAAGGTTACGGTCAACTTGGCTCTGTTCGAAAACTTAGACAGCTGTCTTAATCCTTGATGTTTTACTAGACAGCTGTCTAACCAGACAGCTCTCTTCGGGGTAAGGTATCTTAAAAACCGTTGTTTTCGAACAGCCTAGTTAGACAGGATGTACTTCATCGCGCTGCGTGTACATGGCTAGCTATGACAGTTAACAGCAACCAACTGACAGTTAAAACACCCTAATATATTTTTAAAAAGCAGGTTATTTTTACAGTACATTTTGTGTGCACTTACAATGCACATTTACAATTTCACATCATAAACAACCGTTCACTTTCTTAACTATCTTGCATTAAATACAGATACATACTGTACCGGAGCTAACGTTAGCAACGCCGTTAACAATCAGCTACCATAGCGACCTGGCTAACGTATACCTCGCTAACGAATTCAGACTATTTTTGTTAATCAATCATGGCATAATTAAATAGTACACTGTTTATTTCTCGATACATTTTCAAAAAAAGAGCAAAGGAAATTACATTTATGAACACTTTTGATGTGAACTTCGGTATTTCGTTCCGCCATCTTAAAAAAAAATCTGATTTGGGTTCTGGCGCACAGACTAAGGGCCAATCCCAATACATCCCCTTAAGGCCTAATTATGCTTCTGCGTTTTTCGAAAAACGCAGAGGAGGGAACGCCCTCGTCTCCGTGGAACGCCCTCTGCGTGCTCTCCGTCAGCCCTCGGAGACCTTTTGACGGATTGACGTGCACCTCCTGAATTTTCTAACTATCCGTCGAAATTACGCAGAGCGACGGAGAGCGACGGAGACCCCCTTGGCGGTGATTGGTCCGTATTAAGAATCAGGGGCGGGGTTGCCGCTATGGGTTGCCGTGACCAACAAGACCAGGGGTGGGGAACGTCCGACCTGCGGGCCATATGCAGCCCGAAAAATCATTTGGTCCAGCCCGCCATGGCATTGCAGTGCAGGCACCATATTATTAGGTGCATTATTCGTTGGCAGCAGCACTATTTTAATATGTGGAAGAGGACCGTGGAGGCGCTCAGCGTTGCGTTCTTGCAAATCAAGCCCCAATACGTTGTTGGTTTGGGCCGTTTACAACGGAGCCAGACGTTGTAAACATTACGGGTTAAACATTACGGGTTTAACCCGTAATGTTTACAACGTCTGGCTCGGCGCCTGATTAATACTCGGATCGATAAGCAGTCTCTAAAATGGTAGCAATATAAAAACATATACGATCCCTTTCCGTAATCATAATAACCCCCCAGAAATGTTCACTGCACACCCAGTCAAAGCAGGCTGCCCTTCCAGCTAGCATCACAAACATCACCAAAGAGATCGAAGCAGTTTTTACAATTCATATTTCAGCTAAACAGTACATGTAAATCGGCATTTGAATTCAAATGTGACGAGAAATGGGCAGTGTAGTCGCTGAAACTGTACATATTTTATTGATGAAACGGCTCATTTGTAAATTTGCTCCGAGTATTCGATAACCTATAGCTAGCATCGCAGTGCAGCGCCACCTACTCTTCTGGCGGTGAATTGTTTTCAGCACCCACAGCCTACGGAGAACTATAAACGAAGTCTATCCGTGTGTATCCGTGCGTATCCGTGAGCCCGCCCACCCGAAAACGGAGACGCAGAAGCATATTGAGGCCTTTACCCCCTTCCCCCTACCCCTTGGTTTTGCGCGTTCGCGTGAGACCCAGAGCCATAGAAAAAGAGAGTTGCGACACTTCCATAGACTCCCATTGTTATCGAGGAATGCGGAAGTAAAGCGACCATGAGGCGACCAATAGTTCCTAGCATCGTATTTTCCACCGTTGAACCCAATTCATTTTCAGTGTCTCCGAAGTTAGTTAGCTGGTAAATTGACGAAAACCCTTTATTTTTTCATATTTTTATCACCACATATCAATTGTTATTAGTAGTATTTCTTATAGCTAGCTTTAGATTTAAAAAAATCATAAGATTATAGCTTGTTAGATTCTAAATGCAGTTAGAGCTAGAAGGTCTAGTAGCCTATCTAACGTAGAGCTAAGCAACACTTTTACTGTAGATAGCTAGAGAGCACGGGTTTCATAACCAGAAGTCCGTTCGTTTGTAGTCTGTCATATTAGTTCTAGTTATTGGTGTTCGTTGGCATACAAAGTTAGTCTTCTCTTATTAGTCTATAGTACATCTGATTATAGATAGCAACACTGAATTGCAGATCGTCCATTCTCCGACCGATTGGCGCATCCGAATGCTGCACAGCAAACCATGATCTCCTTGTCTTCTAGGATCAAATGAAGTGCAGGAGCTCATTAATTAGACATTTTATACTGCATTTCAACCACTATAATGACTGTTTGTGTGTGCCTAGGCTGAGGTTTGTGAACAGCAGACATTTAGATCACCACAAACAAAAGGAGTGGAGGCACACTGGACATATTGTACAATAAAAGGTTTTATTGAATGCAGTTGGTTGCCTTGTATATTCTGTTCTATTTTTTCTATGGAACAGTTGCTGGTGATAATGGTTAGATTCAACTTGCATCAAGTAGGCCTACTACAAATATAAGTGTTGTTAATGTGGTAAATTGTAAGTGGGCAGAAGTTTAACAAGTCCCATTTACTTCAACAGTCAAAGGTTAAACATTAAGTGGAACAATATAGTCCTCATTAGGCTACTGTTTGGTATGTACAGAACTGGTACAGTATGGTAGCTTGCATATCCATTTCTAGCTCAGCTTCACAATATTGTGTTATGTATTATAAGTGAATGTAATAGGCCTACATACATGTTAATAAAGTAGCAGACATACATGATACAACAAACCAGTAACCAATTGACATTATGTGTTAATATACCGTTAATATATATATATATCGGTGAATCGAGTTGGTGCTATACTGTCTGTCCCGCCGAAAACCATTCAAACAGGTTGACAGCAGTGGGGTTTTTTTAACAACAGCGAGCTACCGGAACCACGTGACAAAAAAAGCTCTAGCTTTTTTCCAGCGTTTCACTGGCAGTGAGTGTTCACAGTGTTGTATTTCACTCCATTTTACACCAAAAACGTCAGGGAGCACTTCCTTTAGTAGATACGAGTCAGCCGAAGATAGCCAGAATGTCGGATGTCTTCAAACGAGCTTGTTTCAATTGGTAATTTGCCTGAGAAAGCGACTTCCGTTGGCCAGCTTCATTGAAAACCATTCAAACAGGTTGACAGCAGTGGGGTTGCTAGGAACTATTGAGAGCTACATGAACCACGTGATCACGTGTCGGCGAGATCATAGCGTGTCGCAACTCTCTTTTTCTATGGCTCTGGTGAGACCTAGTGGTGTCCCAATACTCTTTTTGAGCTAGGGGTAGGGGACAGCAAGGCAAGCTCAGATGCTCTCTTAAAAAATGACCGTTATGTGACGTATTTTAAGGTATCTTATTAGACAGGAAGAGAAAATGTAAGCGTTTTCGAACAGACCTCGCTGTCTTAAAAGGAAGGAAGGAAGGACGCATTTTAAGACATTTCGAACAGAGCCCGAGTCTTGCCTGTTTTGATACCAGCAACGACAAGTGACGAAGCATGTCACTTGTGAGAACGTTTACTTCACTACGGATGGGTAAATGTATCAAAAATATGATCATTCTTTTTTTTTCTTTTTTTTTCTCCCGCGCCGGGGCCCCCTAGTGGCCGGGGCCCGGGGCAGCAGCCCCTCCTGCCCATTGCACAAACGCGGCCCTGACTACATATGTTCGAAGTCCACTCCTTGAGCTCAACCTTGTCCATAGGCCTAGCAGCCATTCTGTTAGCCACCGTGTCGACCTTAGGTAGGGCCATGTAAGTGGCCAGTGAATCAGACCGTTCTTGACTCTGACCACTGGAATAGGCTACTACTGGAACTACGCACTTCTGATCTTTGAACTTACTGACGTTGTACTTTCTATATGCACATCGTTTTGTATTAAGGCCAGGTACTACAGGCAAAGACCCAGATTGTTGTTTTTCAATGTTTGTCAATTAGGATATTTGTTGATATTTTGGTTCTATAACCAGTAAACTTTCATAACATGCCACAATTATTGCCAAGAACACTTCATGTGTTAATACACTTTAATGATGCATAATTTTTTGGGGGGGAACTAAAAGTCACAATACAAAAATATATTATATTTTTGGCTGTATTCATGTGGTAAAGTTTCATTCTGATAGAAGAACAGGAATTTTTCTATTCACCTGTAGTACCTCCCCTTAATATGACTGCTGAAACAAATATACAAACGTAGGCCTGAGATAAAGAGCCTTTTATCTTGCAGGTAAATAAAGCCACGGTACAAAGTAGCTAACCGTGACAACGTCATGGCGACTACTATGCTGATGCTCCTGGATCACCTAGATGAATTGGAAGCAGAGTTTTTCAAACGTTTCAAAAAGCTGCTCAACTATGAAATCCCAGATGGTTTCGAACCCGTGCTAGGGGACCTGTCAGAGTTGGATAGGACGGACACCGCGGAAATCCTGATTCGTGAGTATGGAAGCGATGGATCCCTGGTCGTCATGGAACACATCATGACGAAACTGCGTAGGAACGACCTAGCCCAGTCACTCAAGGAGAAGAGCAAGAACGGTGAGTCTGTTTAGAATTAAAGAAAATCGATTATAACAGAATAGAAGATAAATAACAGAAATAAAGGAAAAGTGTACAGAATTTTCCTTCAACGAAACTTAAAGATAAGATTAGCAAGTGTATATGACTTTTGTGTCGTGTTTAGGTCAGTAGGTCCAATCATTATGAATATGGATTATGCTTCAAAGTCTGACTGAGTTGACTTTATAGGAAATACACAGAGAATGTTTCTGAGGAAACGTTACCTTGTTTCAGAATTAGAATCAGAATTCAGAATTCAGAATCAGAATTCGAATCAGAATCACAATGCCTTCAGGTCATTGTGACCCAGCTTTTGCACCCCGGCGGGGGTCACAATGAGCCGAAGGCAGCACAAGGGTTAAGTACATTTAGTTATGTTTCTTATGGCTCTTACACTGAATGCCGTGAGACACTTACATGCATTCCTGTGTAAATGTATTCATTATTATTAAAATATTAAATGATTTAAAGTCACATGGGATTAGAATCTGCAACCTCTTGACGTGTACTTTGCCACTGAGCTATATAATAGATTAGATTAGAAGAGATTCCATTTTATTGTCATTGTGGAGAATACAGGTACAAAGCGAATGCCATGCGGTTTGCATTTAACCAGAACGTAAAAGCATAGAATTTATGCACAGTAAAGTCAATCGTAGGCTATAGATTACAGGACGTACAAAGACATAACATGACAGTGGAGATAGTATGGACAGTATGTACAGCACATAACACATTGAGTCATTTAGCAGACGCTCTTATCCAGAGCGACTTACAGTAAGTACAGGGACATTCCCCCTGAGGCAAGTAGGGTGAAATGCCTTGCCCAAGGATACGTCATTTTTCACAGCCGGGAATTGTACCGGCAACCTTCTGATTAATAGCACGATTCCATAACCGCTCAGCCATCTGACCCCCCTGTTCTCTAGTCACCTACTTTAAATGGCCCAAAGTTCTTCCCATGTTGCTGGGCCTCTTTCTGAAACCATCTTCCTTCCCTGTGGTCTTCAGTCAGTAAATCAGAAGCACCGTGGGAAAAGAGCCAACGAGACCATAAAGAACGTCTGAAGATAAAGTACGAAGCCGTACACAAGGGCACGAGGGACCATGTCCTACTGGACGATATGTACACAGAGCTCTTCGTCCTCGAGGGCAGAAGCGAAGGGGTCACCACCGAGCACGAGGTGGTGTCGGTCGAGCGAGCAAATATGACGGCAGGTTCCAGAGGTGTCGCGATTAACACCGCCGACATCTTCAACTGCCGGTACAGAAAGATCAAGACAGTCCTGACGACTGGAATCGCCGGGGTTGGCAAAACGATTACAGTGCACAAGTTTGTTCTCGACTGGCTGGAAGGGAAAATCCATCAGGACATACAGTTCACCTTTATCCTTCCATTCAGAGAGCTGAATTTGTTGAAAGATGACGCAAGTATGCTTGAGCTTCTCTTCATCTTTCACCCGGAAGTAAAGGGCATAGAATTGGAAGACCAGAGTGTGCTGTTCATTTTTGACGGGCTGGACGAGAGCAAACTCCCTTTGGATTTTGCGAGCAACGGGGTGTTGAGCAAGCTCGACAAAGTTTCTTCCGTGGATCGACTTCTGACGAACCTCTTCAAGGGGCACCTGTTTCACGACGCTCGCATCTGGATAACCTCACGACCTGCCACCGCCGACATGATCCCACACGGCCTTGTCAATCGTTTCACAGAGATCACAGGGTTCGACAATTCCCAGAAGGACGAGTACTTCAGGAAGGCGGTCCGTGAAGACCAAGAACTGGCAACCAGGATCATCAACCACATCAAGTCCTGCCGATCCCTGCACATCATGTGCCATCTACCCATCTTCTGCTGGATATCGCTCAGGGTTCTGAGAGAGATGATGAAGAAGGGAAACAGTGAGGCCCTGGACTGAGATTCCGAGAACGATTTCCGAAATGTACATTCACTTCCTCCTTGTGCAGACCAGTGTGAAGAATGAGAAGTACAGCATGCAGGGGAACCGCAGGGGGAACCCGAAGGAGCTGTCAGACGACGACCAAACGCTTGTCCTCAAGCTCGGAGAGCTCGCCTACAAGCACCTGGAGAGTGGTAAGATCCTGTTCGGTGAGGACGACATGAGGGACTGCGGCGTCGATGTGGAAATGGCTTCCGTGTGCTCCGGAATGTGCACAGAGATCATCAAGGTTGATTCCGGTCTGTACAATGAGAAAATGTACTGTTTCGTGCATCTCAGCATCCAGGAACTGTTTGCGGCGTTGTACGTGTTCTGTGTGTTTGTGAAAACCAACAGGAATCTACTGATCACAGAGGAGAGTCTGAGGAAAGCTAATCAGTTACCTCTAAAGTTGCGAATGACATTCGGGAAAAAGGAAGAAATTGACGATGGAGATCATGTTTATTTTCCCAGCGTTTCATCTCTAGAACATGTATTACTGACCGTCAAGTTCAAGAAGATTGGGGGAAATTCATTTTGTCGAATTAGTTGCAATGCCTTCACAACGTTGTCGGGCTTGCACAAAACTGCGGTGGACCTGTCCTTGGCGAGCGAGCGTGGACACTTGGACCTTTTTGTCCGCTTCATTCTGGGCATCTCCCAAAAGGGCAGCCAGGCTCACCTGAGAAGCCTTCTGACTCCGGTGGAAGGAACCCCAGGGAGCCTCGACGACTCAGAGAAAAACATCACGGAGACAATCGCTTACATCAAGAGCAAGATCAGCGAGGAACCCCGCCCAGGATCAGCAAAAAAGGAGAATCTAAATCCAGAGAGACTGATCAACATGATCCACTGTCTGAACGAGCTGAACGACGACACGCTGCAGAGGGAAGTGCTCGCTGAAGGACGTCTGAATGAACTGACCCCCACACAGTGCTCTGCCCTGGCCTACACATTGACAGTTTCCAATGAACTGTGTGACGTATTTGACTTGAAGGCCCACAATTCCTCCCCACAGGACCACAGGAGACTAATGCCAATCCTAAAACAGTACAAAACTGTCCTGTGAGTAGAGCCACCTGACATCTTACCATGGTTGTTTTTTCATTAAACTTTTATGATAAATCATGAGTAACAAATCATTAGTAAACCAAGTCTCTACTTGTATCGTACTTGGTGGTAATGGCCAATGGCAATATATTTAGATTGGTTAGCAAGAGGAGTTGTGTCAAGATGTTTTAAGGAACTCTGTTAATGTTTGTGTGTGTATCGCTTAGGTTGGACTGCTCTAGAATAACACTGGAGACGTTTCAAGCTGTGGGTGCAGCTCTCAAGGCAGTAAATATCATCAGGGAACTGGACCTGAGTGATAATGCAGTGAGCAATGAGGCGATAAGGCTGCTCTGTGATGGCCTAAAACATGAGAGCTGTGCACTGCAAGCGCTAAGGTGGGTGCCACATTACCTATGTGTGTACATTGTGTGTGTGTCTGTGTGTACATTGTGTGTGTGTCTGTGTGTACATTGTGTGTGTGTCTGTGTGTACATTGTGTGTGTGTCTGTGTGTACATTGTGTGTGTGTCTGTGTGTATATGGCAATGTGTATCTGAGACAGATTCTCTCCCCTGCTGTTAAAGGATTACTGTTGAATTTGCTTGTTTTATGTAATCTGTAAAACTGCTAAAAAAAATAAACAAATCCCCTGTTACAGTGTAATTATTATAGATCACTGTGCCCTGCTATGTTGGGTTACATTTTGGGTTATACACTCTTTTTACATACGGTATTTTAATACTTGTCCGACTGTTACTTGTGAAGGCTGGAGAGATGCGGTCTGTCCAGGGAGGCCTGTGAGAGTCTGGCTGCTGTGTTTGGCTCCAGCACCACCAAGCTGGAGAGACTGAGCGTCAGTGGTAACGACCTGCAGGACTCCGGCGCTGAAGTTCTGCTGGTTGGGCTGACGTCTTCACCTTGCTCACTGCAGAGTCTGAGGTAGGCTCTCCCCCTGTGATAACAACAAAGAGACCCTCCTCTCTTTCGCCCCAAACGACAAGCTGATGTTAAAAGTTGCAGATTTCCTTTCCTGAAACGTGGATTACGAATGTTGGAAAAAAAATGTTTAAAATGAAACAAATCTAGTCCGTAACCTTTGTTATTCTGTTAATATTCAAAAATCTTACCTCATATAATACCTTGAATTCCGAATCAAATACATGATATACATTTTTCTGCTGTGACGTGTCCTGGACCTACAACCACGTGTTGTCTGTGTTTCTGCTGTGTTCCGCCAACAGCATGGAGGGCTGTGGTCTCACAGGGGCTGTGTGTGCGACTGCAGCTTCAGTCCTGAAGTCTGCTAACTCACAGCTGAAGGAGCTGGATCTCAGCTCCAACTGCCTCGGAGACTGTGGAGTGCAGCGCCTGTGTGTACAGCTAGGGGGTGCCAGCTGCAGCATACGAACGCTCAGGTGAATCCTGGTGTGAGAGGTCTTGGTGCTCAGTCAGCATGCCTGTTCCCCCCGTCCCCCCCCCTAGCATGGCCTTGTGATTGTAACCTGTTGTTGTTGATATGAGGTGTAGCAGTAGCAGCAACTCGTTTTCGTTTAACTATCATCCCCTTTTGATTGTTGTTGTTGTTCTTTTCCTCTCTCTCTCTCTCTCTCTCTCTCTCTCTCTCTCTCTTTAAGTATGTGCCATGTCGTTAAATGTTGGTGTATTTTGTATCTATGTTATCTACACGTTTGGCTCTGTACAAACTTTTTCTCTCCACCCCCCCTCTCCCGCTCTCATCCTCTCCCCCCCTCTCTCTCTCTCCCTTTTGTCTCTCCCCCTCTCCATCTCTCTCTTTTTCTCCCTTCTCTCTCTCGTCCTCTCTCCCCCTCTCTCCCCCTCTGTCTCTTTCTCTCCAGGTTGGGAGAATGTCACCTGACAGAGGCCTGTTGTGCAGAGCTTGCACAAGCCCTGTGTTCTTCCTGGTCTAATATGACATATCTGGATCTCATGCATAACAAAATACGAGACCTTGGGGTACAAATACTGTGTGAAGCTCTGGGAGACACACACTGCAAACTGCAAAAACTAGGGTTAGTGCCAATGCCATTATTTGATGGAGAAATTCATGTTCTGATTACAAATACCACATTTTGTTTAGTAAAATTCCAGACCAATTGCAGTGTTGCAAAGCTTCACTTCAACAGTTTGCCCACTGTTACATGTAGTCATTTAGCAGGCGCTCTTATCGAGAGCAACTTACAGTAAGTACAGGGACATTCCCCTGAGGCAAGTAGGGTGAAGTGCCTTACCCAAGGACACAACGTCATTTGGCACGGCCGGGCATCGAACCGGCAATCTTCTGATTAATAGCCCGATTCCTTAACCGCTCAGCCACCTGACCCATCTTGACTTCCCTACAGGCTGTCTGGTTGTGATGTGACGGAGAGTGGTTGTTGCTTCCTGGTGAGTGCGTTGTGTTTAAACCCCGGACACCTGGAGGAACTGGACCTGGGCCACGATGACCCCTGATGACCCTGAGGTGCAACTCTTCACCCCCCTGCTGGAAGAGCCTGGTATCAGACTAGAGAAGCTCATGTAAATACCACTCCTCCTCCTTGATCTCTCTCTCTCTCCTTCACTCCTCCTCCTTGATCTCTCTCTCTCTCCTTCACTCCTCCTCCTTGATCTCTCTCTCTCTCCTTCACTCCTCCTCCTTGATCTCTCTCTCTCTCCTTCACTCCTCCTCCTTGATCTCTCTCTCTCCCTTCACCCTCGTACATGCTCTTTTCTCTTTCTCTCTTCATTGCTCCCTTTATCATTTTTTATCATTATTTTAGGTTTAGGTTGGTCGAGGGGCAGCTCTATGGGTGTATGTGAAGCCCTCTGTGACATGCTTGCGTGTAAAAAGGGCTATACAAATACATTTTGATTTATCCCTCTGTTTCTTTCTCTCCCTCTGTGTCTAGCTATTTCTCTGTCTCTGCATTTGATCTCCCTCCTTCCATATCACTCTCTGTTTCTCTGTCTCTCTCTCCATCTGACTCGCTGCCTCTGTCTGTGTATTTGATCTCTCTTTCTCTCTCTTGCTCTCATTCACTTCCTGTGCTTGCATGTGTCCATTCGTGGTCATCCTTGTGACTATCTGTCTATGTTTATCGACCAGACTCGGACTCCAGAACGGGGAAACTAAAAGAGCGACACTCCTGAAGTGTAAGAGTTCCGCCGTCGCTATGTTACCGTGTAGTCATGCGATACATTTATCACAGTTATATAACCAAAGTCGAAAAACACAAAACATATAAAACACTCCTAGAATTGCTTGACACTTGAGACCCCATTTCTAACATAACAATCTTACAACCCCTCACCTCTCTGTCCTCCCTCTCTCCAGACACCTGTCCTCTCTCCTTCGACGACGCCAGCATGTGCGCGGGGCTCTCTCTCTCCCGGGATCTCCTGAGTGTCTCATGTGGCGAGCGGATTGGTGGAGAGTCCAGCCACGCCCAGGAGAGGTTTGCCCATCCTCAGGTCTTGTGCAGAGAGGGTCTGACCGGACAGTGCTACTGGGAGGTAGACTGGAGGGGTCAGGCGTGTCAAGTGGCTATGACACGCCAGGGAATCCAGAGAGGGGGGGAGAGTCAGGATTGTGTGTTCGGGGTCGCTAAAGGGTCCTGGGCTTTGTTGTGCCACGTAAACAGCTACCAACTCATTCGGGAAGGGGAGCAGTCGGAGACAGTGTCCGTGACCGGATCTTCGCGGAGGGTGGGCGTGTTCCTCGACAGCGAGAAGGGAAGCATCTTGTTTTACGACGTGGTCAAGGACACCGCTAGGCCGCTGCACAGCGTTGTCGGCGTGGACACCACAGAGCGGCTGTTTCCTGGGTTGTACGTGGGGCCCAACACGACCGTATCACTCCACCAGCCGCCAAAGTAGATCTCCTGGAAGTGCTCTACACATATTCAGCTCTAGGGGTGGGTTAGGGGGGGACCCAACAACCCACAATCCCCTGCTGTTGTCCTATACTCTGCACACACTAAAACTGTTCAGAATCCCTGAGTCTCCTGACTGTCATTTGACATTTTGTCTTTCAAAAGTGTTAAATAATCAAATCAACACATACATGTCTCTCATGATATGATTGAGTGCATCTTCTAAACTTATACATATCTTTTTTTACCATGTGTGCTTTTACAAAATAAAATAACTTTACCTTTCATTGCTTTCTGTGTCTTCTATACTGTGCAGCCTCACACGTGGTAACAGGTGTGTAATAACAGGTGTGTGGTAACAGGTGTGTGATAACAGGTGTGTGGTAACAGGTGTGTGATAACAGGTGTGTGGTAACAGGTGTGTGATAACATGTGTGTGGTAACAGGTGTGTGATAACAGGTGTGTGGTAACAGGTGTGTGATAACAGGTGTGTGGTAACAGATGTGTGATAACAGGTGTGTGGTAACAGGTGTGTGGTAACAGGTGTGTTGAGTAAGCTAACCCCCTACCTACCGTAAACCGGCAGCGTTATGTATGACCTATGACCTATGACCGCAGCGGAGCGCTCGTTCTGATCGCTGATGTATGTTTGCCGGCCGAGAACTCCATGTCCCAGCGGAACCCCCGCCTCACCGAACGTTCCGCCGCAGAGAACTGAACTGCTGCAGGTGCATTAGTAAGAGCTTGCTCCGTATTTCTCATGTTTGTTGTCGGCGCAGAGTGGCTCTGCCTTGCATCACCTGTTTGTTAGCCCTCCCTTACATCAGGGGAAGCCACACTTTAGTGGTGCGAGAGGGAGGTGAACTTGCCCTGCAGCGAAGATCTGAGATCAGTTACGTCGATGTCTCATCCATCTCTGACTATCAGCGATGTGAAGCCTAATCTGACCTGAGACCAGTGCCACCGGTGTAAGCCCATTGAACCAATAGCGATGGAGAGGTTACGAATAATTGAGAAAGCACCGGCAATCAAGCTCAGGCCCTGCCTACCTAACAACCCCCCACTCCTCCTCCTCACCACCCACACCAACCGTCCAATCCCGTCATCTCTCACTGGCGTCACCCTCCTCTATTTGGCCACGCCGTCCAATCACATCCCTGGGGTGTGGCCACTTCAAAGGGGGGCGGCCAGCATGGATGGATGTTCAGCAGACCGTCTCCTCCAATCAGATCCTTCGTCCTATGGCAGCTCGCTGACGGTTCCAGGTGAGAGTCTAGAAGTAGAGCGGGCCCCTGTGAGACAGGGCTGTGTGGAGAAGGGGACCGCTTTAGGAAGGCACGCTCTCTCAGGAGGAAACACACACGCCTTCTAAGGAAACCAGAGAGACCTTTACTCGCGGTGACAACCGGAGTGGACTGAGGAGAGAGGCAGTGTGTGGGGTACGACTCCCCTGAGGTAAGAGCCTTTAGGGTCCCTCTGATCTTCCTTCAGACTCGCCTGTGGTGTCTAGGTCCAAGACGGGTTTCATGTTGGGTTGATATGGACGTAGTGTCGAATCTTCCTGCGTTCGAATGGTGGGGTGTTAGGGTGTCTTTGTGCCAAGAGCTTGTGAACAAGCAAGTGATGGTGTTTTGGGATTCATTCAACCCTATTTTGTGAAACTATTAATTTCTGCCTCCATCTCTTGTCTCTCTCTCTCTTTCTGAGTAGGTTACGAATGTCCAGTGTGGTGTAGCTAGTGGGGAGTGTTGACTGCCCAGTAAAGTAAATAAAAACACAACTCTCCCTCTCTCTCCTCCTGAACCCGCCTTCCAGGATGAGTTATTCCAACGTGACGGCGGTCGATCCGTCTCTGAACTCCACGACCCTGGATACTTCAGGGGTCCGGCCCCTCTGGTACTTTCTGGACATATGTGCTCCCGCCCCGTACGCGTTTTTGTTCTACTACGGCGTCAAGGTGAGGCCCTCAGCCCGTCTGCTTGTCTGTCTGCCTGTCTGGACATCTGCCCACACTTAATGGGTTTAATCCGTCCATACATCCCTCCTCTTGTTTCTCTTCCTCCTCAGGTCTTCAACCTGGGGATCGGCGCACCCTTGAACCTGATGGTCATATGGCTGATCGCTCGCAGCAAGAAGAGCGACTCGTCCACGTCGGACATCTTCATCATCAACCTGGCCATCCTGGACGCCTACTTCTGCCTCATGACCCCCATCGACATTGTCAACCGGTTGGTCCTGCAAAACGACGGCGTGTGGTACTTCCAGCACTTCGCCTACGGGGTCAAAGACACCGCCCCTCTCTTCCTGGTGAGCGGGAACTCCAGGAGGGTGGAGGGTGGAGGGAGAAGGGGAGGGTGGAGGGAGGGAGGGATGGATGAAGGGTTGAACAGATGGATGAATGGATGGAACAGCACACAATGACATCCTCCCCCTCTTCAGGTGTGCATCTGCATGGACCGCTACGTCGCCGTGGTCCACCCCGTCCTCTTCACCGGTATCCGCGACAACAAGATCCGCGCGGCCGTCGCAGCGTTGGCCTGGTCCCTCATCCTGGCGTACGGCCTCACCAAGAGCATCCTGGGAGTGATGAGCGTCAACGAGATCTTCAGCGGCCTCATCCTCTTCAGCTTCGCCCTCATGATCTTCTGCAACATCTCCGTCGTCTGGGCGCTGAGGCGCTCCGTGGCGGGCAAGGAGGTCATGCACCCCGTGAAGAAGAAAGCCCTGAAGATGGTGCTGACCCTCCTGAGCATCATCGTCTTCAACTACCTCCCCCCCGTGGCCCTCATGCCGTTCTACTCCTACTTCACCGCTGCCCAGTTCCGTTGCCAGGTAGCAACTAGCGTGTTCTCCATCATGGACCTGAGCAGCAGTATCGAGCCCCTGCTCTACTTGACCAAGATGGACCGGCCAGCCTGGATGGGGGAGGGGGGGTGCTGCGGGCTGTTCGCCCCCATCAAGAAGCTCCAGGAGGTGAAGGTGTGATGGGGGTGGGGGGGGTTGGGTGGAGGTGGAGGTGGAGGGGAAAGAGGTGGGATGACTGAGGTAAGGAGGGGGTGGAGAGAGAAAGTAGAAGAGAGAGAGAGAAAGTAGAGAGAGAGAAAGTAAAAGAGAGAGGTTGTTCGCAGTCGTCCCATCTCTCTGCAGCATAATAGCTAATCGGCTGGGGAAATGTCACGAATATAGCCGCACTAAAAACCACTTAACTCCTCATTAACCCATTAGGGAGTAGCGTCGCACACGTGCGATCGTTCGAAAGCGGGCCCCACAACTGACTATTTTCCGATAGACAGAAGATACATGACAAACGCTTTAGTATGGCTTGAAAATGTACAATGAGGAAGCTAACAAGTAACCCTAGCAGGTAGTTGCATTGCTACAAGTATTATGCTAGGTTGCTAGGTATCGGGCGCCTCCGAAGTCCTTCCGAGCAGATCCGATCACTCTTAACACACCTCACAACTAGGGCAAATCTGATCAAATAATCCGCAGAACCATCAAGAACATTACCGAGGATTGACCGATTGACCCGATTATCCTGTGGTGTGTCCCCAGCATAAGGGTTAAGGACACCTCTTAATTAAACACCAGAGGGACCAATCAGAGGCTGGCTAGAGCCTCGTTAGGAGCCAATTAAGGGCAGCACGGAGCCTTGTTAAGGAGAGAACAGATGGGCTCAATTCAATTCTGTTGATAATAACACGGTTGAACTAGTATAGAGAACCTCTATAACCAGGATGACGGTGATGTTTAGGCAGCAAGTTATGACTCAGGAGTCGTCTACATGAAGGCATATCATAGTAGATTAATAGTTCTATCCATCTTGATTGGAGACAACTAACACAGTACAGTTCAGTGGTGTTAGTCTGGTAAAGCTATTACATATTGTGTAATGTATTGTAATGATTGTCTTTGTATGTGCATTGTAATGATAAAAATAAAATACCAAATCAGCTGAGATTTCATACAAGTAATAAATGACAAAAAACATCAAATTATTTAATAAATTGAACTTGAAAAAAATATAAACTTGTCCATATATATCGGGTGAGGAACTTGTCTTACCTGGAATAATTTTGGCGAAGATCAGCCCCACCCCCCGCCCCCAACCCCTCCTCCAGGAGCAGAGACACCTTCTGGGTTGCCAGAACGAGCTCCTTGTAATCCCCCTCTTCGAGTCGGAGTATGTCGGAGGGGGACGATCACGGTGAGCGCGGGGGAGTTGGGGAAGGGCGTGAGGAACGCCACGTGGCCCTGGTCCTCCCACACCCTCCACTGCTCCTCCTCGCCATGCCGAGGGTCTTCCCCCAGGAGGGTGAGGTCCGTCGGGGGCCCACCAGAAGCCTTCTGACTCCGGTGGAAGGAACACCCACAAGGCCTCCTCTGCTGTTGTCCTACTCTGCACACACACACTAATACTGTTCATAATCTCTGAGTCTCCTGACTGTCATTGTCTTTCAAAAGTGCTAAATAATCAAATCAACATACATGTAATTCATGACACGATTGAGTGCATCTTCTAAATGTATATATTTTTTACTGTGTGTACTTACAAAATAATTATATTTACCTTGTGCAACAAACAAAATAAAAGCACTTTACCTGTTGTGGAGGTTCTATGTTGGCTCAATGGTGTATGGTAGTGGTCACCATGGAGTGTCGGTAAGAACACTGGACAATGAGGCACAGGCTTTCTTTCCTTTCTTTACTGGTAGTTATATTTAGTTAGTGAGTGTGTGTGTTTCGTGTGTGCTTTTGTGTGTGATTTTGTATGTGAATTTATGTGTGGTCTGAAACAAAGGGAATATACAACTATCAGTGATACAAAGTAAACATATACATATATATATCCACAGTTCGTAACAAGCCCGAAATTAAGGCACAGCAGTTGAACATATAAAGGGCTAAGCTAGCATCGGCAGTATATGCTAATGTTCACACATAACGATAGGCTACCTGTAATTACAGTTGAACGTGTGAGGGCTATCTCCGCTTTTCTTAACATGTACAACACAACACAGGCTTAAACCATTACAGAACAAGAAAGCAATGTCACTTACTTTGTATTTATTGACGCACACGACGAATATATAACTATAACTTCTAACTGTAGGCTACAACACAAAGAGCATCTCTCGCTCCCGTGTCAATCGCTCTCGTCTCACACCAACTGTATTGACTAAACTGAGGCATGTCTCTCACGTGCACAGAGGATGCAACGTTACGTATGACACTCGGTCAAAAGCGCGAGTCCAATCCACTCTCTTTTACATTACCTTTCATTGCTTTCTGTGTCTTCTATACTGTGCAGTCTTAATCACAAGTAGCCTACGCCGCCAGGAATGTTGGGCCCCATGAAAAAAACAAAAAACATTTATATTAGTTTTTCTATTTTTGGGGGGCCAGAATCGTCCTAACTTCCCCCCTATACGGCGCCCCTGCTTACACATGATAACAGGTGTGTTAAGTAAGCTAACCCCCCCCCCATCCCCCCCACCCCACAACCGTGTGGCCATTTCACGGGACCTACCCGGCAGCATTACACAACATGACGGCAGCAAAGCGGTCGTTCTGATCGCCTGATGTATGCTTGCCTACCGAGAGCTCCACGTCCCAGTGGAACCTCTCCCCGCCTCGCCAAACTGAGAACTGAATGCATTAGTAAGAGCTTGTGTAGCAGAGCTTGTATGCAACGATGCTGTTGCATGTTTTGGCCTATAGAAGGCGCTGTAAGACCAGGGATAAGGCAGTTTCATGACGGTTATGAAGAGACAAAGCTACACAGTTGTCGAGAGAGAGCGAAAGGAAGCAGTCGTTGCCTGTGAAGTGAGCTGTAAGTGTGAATAAATGAAGACAACCTTTCCCTTTTACTTTCTTCAAGTGTGCAACGAAATTGGCGCCCGAACAGGAACTCAACGTGATGCAAAAAGACGTCTGACGTTTAGAACACGCAAAATGGAGCTGGAGCAGCTACAGGATCAGCTAACGGAGCTAATGTGTCGGCTAAAGATTGAACAGCTAAAAGAGGTGTGTATCCAAGCCAAAGTTTCACCAGATAAGGAGAAGAGGCACACGTCGATCCGAGCAATTAATGAGACAATGGATAAAGCTTTTGTAGACGAGGAACATGACGTAGCAGAGACATTTGTGAAAGAGTGGTTAGTTACAGCTAAGCGCTTGAATGAAACCACGCCCAAATCAAAGAGGGATGTACGACATGACGAGGAGCTACAAAGGCTACAAAAAGAGTATGCTGAAATGCAGTTGAATTTCCAGACTTCGACCAAAATGGTCGAGGAAGAACTGAGTTGGCTTCGGGAGAAAATTAACAGGATGCCTAGCCCATCAGAGCCCCAGAAGTGAAAAACAAACATGGTAAGATGTCAGGTGGTTCTACTCACGGGACAGTTTTGTACTGTTGTTGATTTAGAAGTGGCATCAGTCTCCCATGGTCCTCTGGGGAGGAATTGTGGGCCTTCAAGTCAAAAGACGTCCCACGGTTCATTGGAAACTGTCAATGTGTAGGCCAGAGCACTGTGTGTGTGTGTGTGTCAGTTAATTCAGACGTCCTTCAGCGAGCACTTCCCTCTGCAGCGTGTCGTCATTCAGCTTGTTCAGACAGTGGATCATGTTGATCAGTCTCTGGATTTAGGTTCTCCTTTTTTGCTGATCTTTCGACTGGGTTCCTCTCTGTTCTTGCTCTTGATGTAAGCGATGATGTTGATGTTTCAGCCGTGATGTTTTTCTCTGCGTCATCGAGGCTCCCTGGGGTTCCTTCCACCGGAGTCAGAAGGCTTCCGGTGGGCCCCCACCGGACCTCACCCTCCTGGGGGAAGACCCTCGGCACGCCGGCCTCTTCTCCAGGATCGTGCGTGGCGAGGAGCAGCAGTGGAGGGTCTGGGAGGACCCGGGCCACGTGGCGTTCCTCACACCTTTCCCGGGCTCACCGTGATCGTCCGATCGTCCGACCTCCGACATACTCCGACTCGAAGTGCAATTTATTAAATAATTTGATGTTTTTTTGTCATTTATTACTTGTATAAAATCTCAGCTGATTTGGTATTTTATTTTTATCATCACAATGCACATACAAAGACAATCATTACAATACATTACACAATATATAATAGCTTTACCAGACTAACACCACTGAACTGTAGACGACTCCTGAGTCATAACTTGCTGCCTAAACATACCCGTCATCCTGGTTATAGTGGTTCTCAATACTAGTTCAACCGTGTTATTATCAACAGAATTGAATTGAGCCCATCTGTTCTCTCCTTAACGAGGCTCCGTGCTGCCCTTAATTGGCTCCTAACAAGGCTCTAGCCAGCCTCTGATTGGTCCCTCTGGGGTTTAATTAAGAAATGTCCTTAATGAGGAGTTAAGTGGTTATTAAGTGTGGCTATATCCATATATCCGTTTCCTCATGCATTAGCTAATATGTTGCAGAGAGATGGGACAACTGAACAATGTTTTCGCACAACCAGTCTCTCTTTTCCTTTTCTCTCTCTTTTCCTTTCTCTCTCTTTTACTTTCTCTCTCTTACTTTCTCTCTCTTTTACTTTTTTTTTCTCTCTCCGCCTCCTCCGTACCTCAGTCATCCAACCTCTTTCCCCTCCGCCTCCACCCAACCCCCCCCACCCCCATCACGCTTTCACCTCCTGGGGCTTCTTGACGGGGGCGGACAGCCCGCAGCACACCCCCTCCCCCATCCAGGCTGACTGGTCCATCTTGGTCACGTAGAGTAGAGGCTCGATGCTGCTGCTCTAAGCTGGGGCTGACCCGGCAGCAGAAGTGGTCCACGGTGAAGTAGGAGTAGAAGGGGATGAGGGCCACGGGGGGGAGGTAGTTGAAGACGATGATGCTCAGGAGGGTCAGCACCATCTTCAGGGCTTTCTTCTTCACGGGGTGCATGACCTCCTTGCCCGCCACGGAGCGCCTCAGCGCCCAGACGACGGAGATGTTGCAGAAGATCATGAGGGCGAAGCTGAAGAGGATGAGGCCGCTGAAGATCTCGTTGACGCTCATCACTCCCAGGATGCTCTTGGTGAGGCCGTACGCCAGGATGAGGCACCAGGCCAACGTGGCGACGGCTGCGCGGATCTTGTTGTCGCGGATACCGGTGAAGAGGACAGGGTGGACCACGGCGACGTAGCGGTCCATGCAGATGCACACCTGGGGAGGGGGGATGGGGGGGATGATGTCTCTTCCATCCATGCATCCATCTGTTCAACCATTCATCCCCCCCCTCCACCATCACCCCCTCCACCCTCCTGGAGTAAAATGCATTAAAAACATGAGATTGGCTAAAGTGTGGGCAGATGTCCAGAAGGACGGGCTGAGGGCCTCACCTTGCCGCTATAGTAGAACACAAACGCGTACGGGGAGGGCTCACATATGTCCAGCTGGTACCAGAGGGGTCGGACCCCTGAAGGATCCAGGGTCGTGGAGTCCAGAGACAGGTCGACCACCGTCACGTTAGAATAACTCATCCTGGAAGATGGGTTCAGCAGGAGAGAGAGGGAGAGACAGAGATCGCAGTCAACAATCCCCCGCTAGCCACCAGCTACACCACACTGGACATTCGGAACCTACTCGAAGAGAGAGGACAGGGAGGGAGACAGAAATCAAAAGTTTTACAAAATAGTGTTACAAATGAATCCCAAAACACCATCACTTGCTTCTTCACAAGCTCTTGGCACAAAAACACCCTAACACCTCACGATCCTAACGCAGGAAGACTCGACACTATGTCCATATCAACCCAACATGAAACCCGTCTTGGACCTGGACACCACAGGCGAGTCTGAAGGAAGATCAGAGGGACCCTAAAGGCTCTTACCTCAGGGGAGTCGTACCCCACACACTGCCTCTCTCCTCAGTCCACTCCGGTTGTCACCGCCAGTCTCTCTGGTTCTCGTAGAAGGCGTGTGTGTTTCCTCCTGAGAGAGCGTGCGTTCTTAAAGCGGTCCCCTTCTCCACACAGCCCTGTCTCACAGGTGAGCGCTACTTCTAGGCGCTCACCTGGGACCGTCAGCAAGCTGCCATAGGACGAAGGATCTGATTGGAGGAGCATCCATCCAAGATGGCCGCCCCCTTTGAGATGGCCACACCGCAGGGATGTGATTGGACGGCGTGGCCAAATAGAGGATGGTGACACCAGCGAGAGATGTTCTGGGATTGGACGGTTGGTGTGGGTGTTGAGGAGTAGATGGGGGGGGTTGTTAGGTAGGCAGGGCCTGAGCAGAGCCTCTCGCACCACTAAAGTGTGGCTTCCCCTGATGTAATGGAGGGCTGACAAACAGGTGATGCAAGGCAGAGCCACTCAGCACTGACAACAAACATGAGAAATATGGAGTAAGTGTTGCACACTTGAAGGAAGTCAAGGGATGTCGGTCTGGTTGACGGCTTTTTCCCCACAAGAGAACCAGGGCCAAGCTCTTCAGCGCTCCGTACCTTCTCCTTTGGGGGAAGTGTCACGCTGTTCATCTTGTCCCCCGTCTTGACATCCTCTGCATGTCCTCTTCCCTCTGCTTTGGAACTGGCGAGATGGTCTTTGCTGAGTACTGGACATTCTTTCTCAGCTCAGCCACTTCCTCTCTTAACTGTTTCACTGCATCCATCAGTTTGGTTTCTGCTGGGCTTTTTGCAGTTTGTATCTTCTGGGTTTTAACACTAGCCTTTACTGAAGTGCTGTGTTCAGACTCATATTACATCAACGCAGCATTAAAGGGAAATTATAAATCCCCTGGGAGAAGGAGACACCTGTATCAGTCCCCTTTGAGGCTCATACAATGCAATCAGTCGCCCTGATGTCGTCAGTGCTGTGTCTTACCGAGGTGATCAGAAATGGCTGTGTTGGCGGTTTGGCGGCTCTGCTACACAGGGATAATGCAGTTTCATGGCGGTTAGGAAGAGACAAAGCTAACCTAGACAGAGTTGTCGAGAGAGAGTGAAAGGAAGCAGTCATTGCTACTTTCTTCAGGTGTGCAATACTTGGGGGTCAGATGGCTGAGTGGTTAGGGAGTCGGGCTATCAATCAGAAGGTTGTTGGTTCGATTCCTGGCCGTGCAAAATTACGTTGTGTCCTTGGGCAAGGCACTTAATCCTACTTGCCTCGGAGAGGTACTGTAAGTCGTTCTGGATAAGAGCGTCTGCTAAATGACTGAATGTAATGTAAATGTAAACACTTGCTCCTTATTTCTCATGTTTGTTGTCAGTGCCGAGAGGCTCTGCCTTGCATCACCTGTTTGTCAGCCCTCCCTTACATCAGGGGAAGCCACACTTTAGTGGTGCGAGAGGGAGGGGAACTTGCCCTGCAGCGAAGATCTGAGATCAGTTACGTCGTTGTCTCATCCGTCTCTGACTATCAGCGATGTGAAGCCTAATCTGACTTGAGACCAGCGCCACCGGTGTAAGCCCCTCGAACCAATAGCGATGGAGAGATTACAAATAATTGAGAAAGCACCTACCTAACAACCCCCCCCTTCTCCTCCTCACCACCTACACCAACCGTCCAATCCCAGAACATCTCTCTCTGGCATCACCATCCTTTATTTGGCCACGCCGTCCAATCACACCCCTGCGGTGTGGCCACCTCAAAGGGGGGTGGTCATCTTGGATGGATGCTCCTCCAATCAGATCCTTCGTCCTATGGCAGCTCGTTGACGGTCCCAGGTGAGCGCCTAGAAGTAGCGCTCACCTGTGAGACAGGGCTGTGTGGAGAAGGGGACCGCTTTAAGAACGCACGCTCTCTCAGAAGGAAACACACACTTCTACGGGAACCAGAGAGACTGGTGGTGACAACCGGAGTGGACTGAGGAGAGAGGCAGTGTGTGGGGTACGACTCCCCTGAGGTAAGAGCCTTTAGGGTCCCTCTGATCTTCCTTCAGACTCGCCTGTGGTGTCCAGGTCCAAGAAGGGTTTCATGTTGGGTTGATATGGATGTAGTGTTCTAATTTGTAACACTATTTTGTGAAACTTTTGATTTCTGCCTCACTCTCCTCTTTCGCTCTCTCTCTGTCTCTCTCTTTGAGTAGGTTCCGAATGTCCAGTGTGGTGTAGCTAGTGGGGAGTGTTGACTGCCCAGTAAAGTAAAAAAAAACACATCTCTGTCTCTCTCTCCTCCTGAACCCGTCTTCCAGGATGAGTTATTCCAACGTGACGACGGTCGATCCGTCTCTGAACTCCACGACCCTGGATAATTCAGGGGTCCGGCCCCTCTGGTACCAGCTGGTCATATGTGAGCCCTCCCCGTACGCGTTTGTGTTCTACTACAGTGTCAAGGTGAGGCCCTCAGCCCGTCTGCCTCTCTGCCTGTCTGCCTGCCTGTCTGTCTGCCTGCCTGCCTGCCTGCCTGCTGTCTGTCTGTCTGTCTGCCCGTCCGTCTGAACATCTACCCACACTTAAACCTTAATCTTAATCTCAGATTCACTTCTCATGTTTTTTATGCATTTTATGATACGTCCATACATCCCTCCTCTTGTTTCTCTTCCTCCAACTCCTTCCTCAGGTCTTCAACCTGGCGATCGGCACACCCTTGAACCTGATGGTCATGTGGCAGATCGCCCGTAGCAAGAAGAGCGAAACGTCCACGTCGGACATCTTCATCATCAACCTGGCCATCCTGGACGCCTACTTCTGCCTGATGAGCCCCATCGACATGGTCAACCGGATGGTCCTGGCCAGCGACGGCGTGTGGTTCTTCCAGCGCTTCGCCTACGGGGTCAAAGACACCGCCCCCTCTTCCTGGTGAGCAGGGAACTCCAAGAGGGTGGGGAGGGTGGAGGGAGGGATGGATGGATGGATGAATGGTTGATCATGGATGGATGAAAGAGCACACAATGACATCATCCCCTCCCCAGGTGTGCATCTGCATGGACCGCTACGTCGCTGTGGTCCACCCCGTCCTCTTCACCGGTATCCGCGACAACAAGATCCGCACGGCCGTCTCCGTGTTGGCCTGGTGCCTCATCCTGGCGTACGGCCTCACCAAGAGCATCCTGGGAGTGATGAGCGTCAACGAGATCTTCAGCGGCCTCATCCTCTTCAGCTTCGCCCTCATGATCTTCTGCAACATCTCCGTCGTCTGGGCTCTGAGGCGCTCCGTGGCGGGCAAGGAGGTCATGCACCCCGTGAAGAAGAAAGCCCTGAAGATGGTGCTGACCCTCCTGAGCATCATCGTCTTCAACTACCTCCCCCCCGTGGCCCTCATCCCCTTCTACTCCTACTTCACCGTGGCCCACTTCCGTTGTCGGGTCAGCCCCAGCGTCTTCTCCATCATGGACCTGAGCAGCTGCATCGAGCCCCTGCTCTACGTGACCAAGATGGACCGGCCAGCCTGGATGGGGGAGGGGGTGTGCTGCGGGCTATTCGCCCCCGTCAAGAAGCCCCAGGAGGTGAAAGCGTGATGGGGGTGGGGTGGAGGTGGAGGGGAAAGAGGTGGGATGACTGAGGTAAGGAGGGGGTCGAGAGAGAAAGTAAAAGAGAGAAAGAGAAAGTAAGAGAAGAGAGAGAGAGACAGTAAGAGAGAGAGAGAGAAAGTAAGAGAGAGAGAGAAAGTAAGAGAGAGAAAGTAAGAGAGAGAGCGAGAAAGTAAGAAAGAGAGAGAGAGAAAGTAAGAGAGAGAGGGAGAAAGTAAGAGAGAGAAAGTAAAAGAGAGAGAGAAAGTAAGAGAGAGACTGGTTGTGCGAAAACATTGTCCACAGTCGTCCCATCTCTCTGCAGCATATTAGCTAATGCATGAGGAAACGTTTTCAATATAGCCACACTAAATAACCACTTAACTCCTCATTAAGGATACCGCTTAATTAAACCCCAGAGGGACCAATCAGAGGCTGGCTAGAGCCTCGTTAGGAGCCAATTAAGGGCAGCACAAAGCCTCGTTAAGGAGAGAACAGATGGGCTCAATTCAATGCTGTTGATGATAACACGGTTGAACTAGTATAGAAAACTACTATAACCAAGCGTGCACGGACGTTGTAGTCCAAATATTGTGGCATCCTTATGGGGGCTAAAATAATAAGAATATACATGTGAGAAAACAAAGGTTGTGCTCTCGCCGACTGCTTGAGCACACCCAATTAATGGCAGCCTTTCTTGGAAACAGTGGAATTTAGAGTAACTACAGAGCTATTTGGATCTTTAATTGTTTTTGTTTATTTTTCAATGTTCTGTCCATCTTGATTGGAGACAACCAACACAGTACAGTTCAGTGGTGTTAGTCTGGTAAATATATTATATATTGTGTTCGTAATGTATCGTAATGATTGTCTTTGTATGTAAATTGTGATAATAAAAATGTAATACCAAATCAGCTGAGATTTCATACAGGTAATGAATTACAAAAAACATCAAATGATTTAATAAATTGAACTTGAAAAAAATATAAACTTGTCCATATATATCAGGTGAGGAACTTGTCTTAATTGGAATACAAAAATTCTGGATCTTAAAAAATTAAACCATAAAAAATTCGACCCTATCAAATTCGAGCCGAAAATTTTTCAGCTGAAAAAATTCGACCATAAAAAATTTGACCCTATCAAATTCGAGCCGAACATTTTCCAGCTGAAAAAATTCTACCATAAAAAATTAGACCCTATCAAATTCGAGCCGAAAATGTTGCAGCTGTAAAAATTCGAGCCTATAAAATTCGACCCCCAAAATTCGAGCCTATCAAATTCGAGCCGAAGATTTTGCAGCTGAAAAAATGTGAGGCCCCAAAAAAATCGACCCTCAAAAGTTCGACCCTCAAATTCGAGCCGAAAATGTTCCTGCTGAAAAAATTGGAGCCAAAAAGAATCTACCCTATAAAATTCGACCTTCAAAAATTCAAGCAATCGAGCATCCTGAGCAGCTCCAATCCAGGGGCTTGAGGAGAGAGTTCCGGTTTAGAGGGACCTGAGGAGGGAGCGCTGCAGTTGGATAGGTCAGAAGTTCGTTCGATTGCATTGATGCTCGATTGCTCTATCTGTCCTTGATATCCCGGATGTGAAAAATCGGATTTTTTTAAACTCAACATTTTTTGGGTCGAATTTGAAAGGCTCGAATTTTTGAGGGTACATTTTTTTTGGCTCAAAGTTTTTCAGCTGGAAAATTTTCGTCTCGAATTTGATAGGGTTGAATTTTTGATGGTTGCATTTTTTAAGATCAAATTTTTTAGGCTCGAATTTGAGCAACCTGAATTTTATTTTACATTGAAATATATTCAGATGAGAATTCAGTATTGTTTAAATTTCAATATTAAGTATTCGATGCCTTTTACAATTCAAAACATGGCACTGATTTGCTTCCATACCAGAAGCTTCAGTCCACGCTTCCGGAATCCTCCACCAACCGCCACAGTAGTTCAAACTGTCTCTCAAGCCTGCGTGATTCTAACCTGTAGCTCTTTCAGGCTCTCCGGGCTGGCCTCAGGCCCATCCTCAGAGCTCACGTACCCAGGATAGACGGGGTAAAACCGGGGTGGAGGCAGGCTCGCGGTGGGGCCCCCCTCCACTCCTGCTGGAGGTGATATCAGCGGGATCAACTTGGCGTGGGCATAGTCAATCTCAAACCCCTCGAAAATCAGCCCCACCCCCCCACGCCCCCAACCCCTCCTCCAGGAGCAGAGACACCTTCCGGGTTGCCAGAACGAGCTCCGTGTAATCCCCCTCTTCGAGTCGGAGTATGTCGGAGGTCAGAGGTCGGCGGGGGACGATCACGGTGAGCCCGGGGGAGTTGGGGAAGGGCGTGAGGAACGCCACGTGGCCCCGGTCCTCCCACACCCTCCACTGCTGCTCCTCGCCCCGCACGATCCTGGAGAAGAGGCCGGCGTGCCGAGGGTCTTCCCCCAGGAAGGTGAGGTCCGGCGGGGCGTCGGGGGCCGGGAGCCGGGCTCGGATCTGAGCCTGGAGCTCCAGCAGGTGGTCAGGGGGGCCGGAGAGGGCCACCCAGGGAGGTGATGTAGCCGGGGTCGTGAGGGGAGAAGCGCTCCTCCTCCGCCAGGTGGGGGCGCCACTCGGACCCCAGGCCGTGCAGGGGGAGGAGACGGATCTGGTGAGGGGGAGAAGGGATGTGTCTCAATAGTGTACCACTGTTTCCTTTCCCCTGACGACCCCTGGCTACGTGATGTGTTCAGAGCACAGTCTAAAGTCCGAATGCGCTATTTTCTTTTCGCCCAGCCCGGTCTCTCCGTACCTGAGCAGGTGAGTCTCTGTGGGGCTTGGAGACCAGGGCACACCTCCGGACCCCCAGCCTGTCACCCAGGAGCCTCCCCAGGGAGCGGGCCCCCAGCATCAGGCTCAGGTACTCCCTCTCCGCCAGGTGGAAGATACTTCCTAGAGAGAGGGAGGAGAAGAGGAGAGGGGGAAGTGTTGGGGGGGAGATGACAGCGAGGGTTTCAGGTGAGAGGGAAAGAGAGAGAGATGAAAGGGGGGGAGCGTGGGGTGGAAAGTAGGGACGGAGAGAAGATCAATTATTTGATGATTTACTTATTTCTTCCTTTACTCTTCACTTCACTTCCTCTGTTAATCAAATCTGGGTAATACAGTTACAGTATCCACCTCTCCCTGGGCCTCCAGGCTCATCTCCCCCAGGAAGAGGCTTCCTCTCCAGGGTAACTGTGCCAGGGGTCCAGGGGGAAGGGTGGAGGTACGCTACCAGCTCCTCAGTCTCCCAGATGACGTGACGAGGAAGTGAGGAGGACATTCTGAAACGGGTTATTAGATGCCGTCAATGCTCCCTCTTGCTTTGATTATACTTTACATCATAACATATTAGTATGCTAGTTCCTTCTCGAACCTACCTTATTAAAATTCTTGCAAACATAAAACTAAAAATGTCTCAAACAGACCTGTTGTCAGCTTCGTTTGGCTCTTTGTTGACGGTAAAATACGTACAAACTGCTACGACGGCGACGATGAACGTGTATATTCTATAACTCATGCCAGTCTCGTGTTTAGATTTTAGAGCCGCGGACTGACTAGGAAGTGACATAAAGTGGTATGGTGACGTAGCTTGAACGTTCGTCAAGGTGTACTTCCCCTAAAGGCCACCAGGTGTCGATCTAGCTCAAGTTTTAGATACAGACACAGAATTTATGGGCTGAGGACAAACGCGTTTACAGCAGGATTACGTTAGGAATGTCTGCTTTATGAAGGTGTTTATTTGCGCTCAAGCCAAAAACAATGAAAAACAACCAATTAAAACAGACAAAAAAACACAGAGGCTCGTTAAATTGCACTGTATTGGTATGAAGGGAGGTAATAGTGGCCTCTGGAAGGGAGATTCTGTTGGGTGGGTGGGTGTTAGTGTGGGTGTCGTCGCACTGCAGAATTGATTCAGACATGAATCATGAACTGTCTATTACTGCTCTTCCTCTTTCCAATAAACGTTGACACACACTGTCATGCAAACTACACACTGTCATGCACACACTACACACTGTCATGCAAACTACACACGGTGATACACACTACACACTGTCTATCACTAAGTACTATCCTCTCTAAACCTGTCTAATCCCCTAGAGTAACCGGCTTGACAACCTTGCAGCCACACACACACACACACACACACACACACACACACACACACACACACACACATTACACCTTCAGTTTGCCTTCCACCTCACACTTCACCACCCCCAGACATCCTTTACTGTGCTTCATTTGTTTCACCCACAGTGTTATAAACCATTGGAAATGTATACATATAGCAACTCTGATTTGAATGAAAGGGACCTTGTGAAAGGGACCTTGTGAGTCTTGGTGGTCCGGCTGTGCCCTGGTTAGTGGGAGTCCGGCTGTGATCTGGTTAGTGGGAGTCCGGCTGTGCCCTGGTTAGTGGGAGTCCGGCTGTGATCTGGTTAGTGGGAGTCCGGCTGTGATCTGGTTAGTGGGAGTCCGGCTGTGCCCTGGTTAGTGGGAGCCCGGCTGTGCCCTGGTTAGTGGGAGTCCTGCTGTGACCTGGTTAGTGTGAGTCCGGCTGTGACCTGGTTAGTGGGAGTCCAGCTGTGCCCTGGTTAGTGGGAGTCCGGCTGTGACCCGGTAAGTGGGAGTCCAGCTGTGACCTGGTTAGTGGGAGTCCAGCTGTGCCCTGGTTAGTGGGAGTCCGGCTGTGACCTGGTTAGTGGGAGTCCGGCTGTGCCCTGGTTAGTGGGAGTCTGGCTGTGCCCCGGTTAGTGGGAGTCCGGCTGTGACCTGGTTAGTGGGAGTCCAGCTGTGCCCTGGTTAGTGGGAGTCCGGCTGTGACCTGGTTAGTGGGAGTCCGGCTGTGCCCCGGTTAGTGGGAGTCTGGCTGTGCCCCGGTTAGTGGGAGTCCAGCTGTGCCCTGGTTAGTGGGAGTCCGGCTGTGACCTGGTTAGTGGGAGTCCGGCTGTGCCCTGGTTAGCGGGAGTCCAGCTGTGACCCGGTTAGTGGGAGTCCGGCTGTGACCTGGTTAGTGGGAGTCCTGCTGTGACCTGGTTAGTGGGAGTCCAGCTGTGACCCTGGTTAGTGGGAGTCCTGCTGTGACCTGGTTAGTGGGAGTCCGGCTGTGACCTGGTTAGTGGGAGTCCAGCTGTGACCTGGTTAGTGGGAGTCCTGCTGTGACCTGGTTAGTGGGAGTCCTGCTGTGACCTGGTTAGTGGGAGTCCGGCTGTGACCTGGTTAGTGGGAGTCCGGCTGTGACCTGGTTGGTGGGAGTCCGGCTGTGACCTGGTTAGTGAGAGTCCGGCTGTGACTTGGTTAGTGAGAGTCCGGCTGTGCCCTGGTTAGTGGGCCAGAGACCTGGGAGGGACTGAGCTCAATAGCTAACAGGGATTAGGAGCTATTTATACTTCCTGGAAATAGGACATGACTGGGTTACCTATCTCTCTCTCTCTCTGTTCTCTCTCTGCTTCTTCCTCCTCTCTCTCTCTCGTCTATCATCTCTCGCTCTCCTCTCTCTCTCTCATCTCTCTCGTCTCTCTCGCTCTCTCATCTCTCTCTCTCTCCCTCTCTCCTCATATCTCTCTCTCTACTCTCTCTCTCTCATCTCTCTCTCTCTCCTCTCTCTCTCTATATCTCTCTCTCTCTCCCTCTATCTCTCTATCTCCTTCTAGTTTTTCACCCACCCCTCTCTGCTGCCCTTCACTCTAGATAACTGTACCCTGACTGTACACCCACACACAGAATCATCTTACAGTCACTCCAATTGAGCTAGGTTAATCCCTGTATCTAAAATGACCAGTGCCCCTTGTGTCTCCATAGTAACTGAACTCAGATAGACCGGTCATTTCTGGCATTCGGTGCCATTCGAATCCCCATGACAACAGTACGGTGTGTTTGTGTAAAAATTGGCTCATGTTTATTTCTGAAAACTTATCTTGCATGGGTAACCCCCTTTTACCATAGAATTTCAGCCCATGCCCAACACACACACACACACAGTGTGGAAGCACGTCATAGGCTTTCAGTACTTGCTGATAGTGGAGACTTGGGTGGGCTTATAGCTGTATCTCTCTCTCCCATGGTGACACCTCCTTAATATTCTGTCTCTGACTCTTTCTCACTTCAAATTCAATGTTTTATTGGCACAAACTAGAAAATACTAAAGCTAAGGTGGTGACAGTGAAATACAAACGTAAAAGTGACTACAGTAAAGTAAGACTTTGAAAAAATCTTTGTTTTCATCTCCCACTCTTCCAGCCCTCCAAAACCTTCTAGAACTCTAAACTCTTAGAACTCTAAACTCCTAGAATTCTAGAAGTTGGTGGGAAAGCAGAGGTTCTTATCGCCTGCTGGTGATTGGCCGGTTGTCATTCTCTGGTTGAAGCAGTCTTTATCTGTAGCAGCTTACGTTCCTCCCTCCCTGCTCTCACAGTCCCACCGTTATTCCACTCTTACCCAGTCTCTCTCTCTCTCTCCTCCTTCTCTCTCTCTCTGTCTCTCTCTCCTTCTCTCCCCTCTCCTCTTTCTTCCTTTCTTCTCTCTCTCTCTCTCTCTCCCTCTCTCTCCTCCTCTCCCTCCTTCCTGGCCTTGGGGGCTTTGATAGCAGTGCCACACAAAGGCATGGATGGCCTTCTACTTGCGTGGGAGGCGTGTGACTGTGTGTGTGTGACTGTGCGTGTGACTGTGTGTATGTGACTGTGTATGTGTGACTGTATGTGTGTGACACCCTTGTGAACAGTGTGTTACTGTCTGTGCTAAATTTACACAGCTGCCTGCCAGCTCTCTCCTCGTTCAACAATCTCAGTCTCCCTCTCTTTCACACACACACAGACACACACACAATGTACACAACTGCACAAATATTTAACCCACTTAACTCTCTACATAGCAGCACACTACCCTACACGTGACAGACCCAGTTGAATTCACCATTTAACCCACACCATTACTCCCTCCCTCCCTCCCTCCCTCCTCCCTCCCTCCCTCCCTCCCTCCCTCTCTCCCTCCCTCCCTCACCCCTGCTGAGACACAGACGGTGTGTGTGTGTGTAAGTGTGTTGTGTGAGAGTGTGTGTAAGTGTGTGTGTCTGGTTTCTGATCAAACACAAGGACAGCAAACCCCCTGGAGATGTTTTCACAGATGCTCCTCTTTCACACTACACCTCTTACAGTCGTCTCTCTTCTCCAATCTCATTTCCTCTGCCTACTCATCCCTCCCTCCCTCCCTTCCTCCCTCCCTCCCTCCCCCTCCCCCGGGGCATGGGAGTAGCTCAATGCCAAGCTGGCATCAGTTGGTGCCTGACTGGATCAAACCGGTTTCAGGAGTTGAGTGACCTTACAGGTGTGAGAAAAGAGGACACAAGCGCTCACACACACACACAGCTTACCAACTCATCACAGGCGCCAAGTGACTGTCTGTTCTAGCTTCCCCACGGTTTACTACACGTCCGCCATTTTGCTCTGCTAAATCTAGTCAGTCTCCTGACACAGGGCTGTTGAGGTGACGGTACAAAGGCAGGAGGCCAGAGCACAGCCAGAGCACAGCCAGCGCACAGCCAGAGCACAGCTGGCTGACTAATGACACAAGAGTCTAGAGCAGCAAAGACAGTGAATATTTCCTTTATATTAGGGAGCATTAGTGGAAATTTGCATGTGCAAAACGGCAGCAGCTAGCACTCTGATTGGTGGAGGCTGTCTGTGTATATGCAGCTAGCACCTGTGATTGGTGGAGGCTGTCTGTGTATATGCAGCTAGCATCTCTGATTGGTGGAGGCTGTCTGTATATGCAAATACAGGACAGGTCTCTGCTTGAGGCGTTCTGTCGGCTCATATTTACATACTCGCAGCTTGTAATGTCACATGACGCACTGACACAGGTGTCCAGGTTTACATACTTCCTCATAAGCGACGTAGTCTGTTCCTTATCGCCAACTACAAAAAAATGTGTTTGAACTGTAAACTTGGGAGTCTTCAGTAAGGTCTATTTGTTAACCGCTACGGATTTCAGCATCTTCTTAATGAATGAAATGTAAATATTGTGTCAAATTGAGTCGTGTTTTTGTTTGCATGAAAACTATTCTTCAAACCCCATTCTTAGCATAAATCGATGGTCATTATATTTCACAATCCAAAACAAATCCACAGTTGAGCGTTGATAGAGAATCTTTATTAGAAAAACCATAGCAAAGCATCTGGCACATTTGTACAAGCCCAACAAGTACTCTACACAAAGCCAAGTACTCTACACAAAGCCAAGTACTCTACACAAAGCAAACTACTCAACTGACGAGAAATCTGAGGGGGAGAATCAAAAATAAATAAATAAAACAATCGTTTTAGATTTATTTTTTGATTTACCTCCTCGGCATTAAATAGTCATAAAAACAAGGAGGAAGTGGGAAGGGGAGGAGCTATGTGGGAAGGGGAGGAGCTATGTACAAACAGAACCATCTGACGGCAGAGGCCAGTGTAACATAAGTTAATGATTTAATTAAATAGGGCTGAGAGAGAGAGACAGAGAGAGAGAGAACAAGAGAGAGAGCGAGAGAGAGAGAGAGAGAGAAGAAGAGAGCGAAGAGCGAGAGAGAGACAGATAGAGAGAGCAAGAGTAGAGAGAGAGGAGAGAGAGAGAGAGAGTGGAGATGAAAGAGCAAGAGAGAGAGCGAGAGAGAGAGAGAGAGAGAGAGGAGAGAGAGAGGAGAGAGAGAGAGAGAGAGAGTGGCGAGGCCCCTTTCTGGACTAAGAGTTTCTGAGAGGACAGGTGTGAGAGAGAGAAAGAGAGGGGGGGAGGCAGGGGGTTAGAGGATGGGTTAAGGGGGGTAGAGTAGAGGAAGGGGGGTTGTGTCTGGTCTTGTGATGTTTGACGATGACGAGAATGTCTGCTAACAGGTAGCAAGGCCGTCAGACTCCTAACGGAGGTATTCGCCCTGCCTCAGCTGGACAGACACGACTCGTGTGTAGTACATGTACGCACTCTGCCCGTGTGTGTGTGTGTGTGTGCCCGTGTGTGTGTGTGTGTGCCTGTGTGCAACGAACTACAGGGACAGGGAAGACTCGCGCTCTCACACACCTCCTCCATCCACAGCCTCCAAGTCCCGATCACCTCGACTCCAAATAATCATCAACTTCTCCGTCATCTTTCTTCACATTCAGTCGTCCTCTCAAGTTGCGCCGATCCCTTCGTTCCCGCGGCCCAACGTCCACACCAGCGCACCGCTTCACAGACCCCCATCACACCCACAACGCCACCCCGCGCGCGAATCACGCTACCGTCCCCTGTCTGGTGTTGACACTAGGGGGTGGAGCCCCGTGTTTCCTCCGCCCCTGTCTACGGCCCCGCGGAGGGCTTGGGGACGGCCCGTCGGGTCTTGGCCGACCGGACCTCCTCCATCAGGTCCTTGAGGTACTGGATCTCCCGGCTGATGGACTCGGCCTTCTCCGCCAGCTCGCGGTTCCTGCTCTCCAGCCCGCCCAGCTCCGTGTTCATCACGTCCTGCTCCACCCTCTTCTTCTGACGGTAGCGCGTGGCCGCCGTTTTGTTCTGCTCCATCTTCTTCAGCTTCTTCTCCACCACCTTGGGCGGGCCGCCGCCTGCCGTTTTGACCTTGGGGGACACGGAGGAGGGGGAGGAGGGTCTGGAGTAGGGCTTGGTGCGGCAGGAGCCTGTGGAGGAGGAGGAGGGGGCCGGATGAGGAGAGGAGGAACAGCGGGCGGGAGAGCCGGAGACGGAGGAGTCGATGCCCGAGTCGCTTTCGGAGTCGCTGGAGGGAGAGGAGGGGGGTGGGGGAGGAGGAGGTGGGGAGGAGGGCGGGCTCATCTTTGGGGGTGAGGACCACCATGAAGGTGGCGGAGGGGGAGATGGTGAGGATGATGGGGGTGGAGACGGTCTGGAGGCTGGCCTCGGGGATGACGGTGGCGGTGGTGCGGTGGTGATCTTGTCCACTTCCAGGACGTCCACTTCGGATCCCAGCTCCAGGGTGAAGGCGGGGAGAGAGGGGGGCGGGAGAGGGGAGCGGGAGAGAGGGGAGCGGGAGAGAGGGGAGCGGGAGAGAGGGGGGCGGGAGAGAGGGGGGCGGGAGAGAGGGGGGCGGGAGAGAGGGGGGCGGGAGAGAGGGGAGCGGGAGAGAGGGGAGCGGGGAGAGCGAGGCTCAGACTTCCACTCCACCACCTCGGGCACCGGCTCCTCCTCTACCTCTATCTCCATCTCCTCTTCTGGGAGCGGGAGATCCAGGGGGACGGGGGCCAGCGGCAGGCCCAGGTCGAGCACCTCGGGCTGGGCCGGGAGGGCGGCGAAGGGCTCCAGGTCCAGGTGGCTCTCCAGGGAGGCCAGCAGCTCCTCGGGGGAGCTGGGAGGGTTGCCCTGGGAACAGGAGCCCATCAGGGACTCCAGGTCGAAGTCGCTCAGGTCGATCTTCTCCGTCATCCAGTCCATGCCGGAGAACGCATCCTCTGGTGGAAGGGAAGGAGGGAGGATCAATTCAAATGTATATGTTATCCTACAGACCCTTTTTTATAAGCAATTTCACAAGAGGGCTTTATGTACGTCCATAGAACTGGCCCTAAACCTACCCTAACCCTCGTGGAAGACGGGGGGAAAACTCCCAGTAAAATTCAGAGAGAGAAAAGGATCTCTGACTGGGATCAGCTACATTGACGATTCGTGTGAACTGCTTCCTGAAGCATCGCCGAACAACAAGAGAAACATCATCCAGCACATCCACCTGCTAAACCAGCTCCAGGCAAGTCACAAGTCTCACAACACACACACACACACACACTAATCACCACAACAGATTATAAAGTTAATGATCAACCGGACAGTTGGCTGTAGAGTGTTTTACGACCCCCCTCCCCCTCTCCCTCGAAATACTACACCAGCGAGTCGACACTTAAGCTCTCTGACAAAGGCTCTGGGTGACAAGTGCCACCAAAACCACCCCCACCCATCCCTGTCACCTCTTCAAGGACAGATCTAGACCCCAGTGACGGCTCCGCGTGGTAATACGACACCCTGCGCGACCTAACAGGTGTCCTGCAAGGACGACAACTCACATAACGACACGCCCATAAACCATGACAACGGTGTCTCTGTCGGGGTCATAAAACCTCTTCAACTACATATCTGAACGATGGCGACCATGACGCAACCGCAGATTAAACGCCTCCGTGTCGATAGACCTCAGTGATAATGATGGTAGTGTCTTTTTATGGGTGTGGTGTGTGTGTGTGTGTGTGCGCGAGGGGGGCGGAGCCCTCACCTTTGCCAACGTCCAATCCCACGTGGGCGTCGAGCAGAGTCTCCCTCGCCAAGCCAGGGGAGAGAGAGGACGTCCGGCCCCGCCTTGCTTTCCAGGAACGAGGGGTGGAAGGGAGGAGGGGGGGAGGGAGGAGGGGTGGAGGAGGAGGAGAAGGGGGAGGAGGCGTAGGAGGAGGAGAAAGAGAGGGGGGGCGAAGGCGGTGCCCTCCCCTGGGAAGAGAGGGATGAGGAGGGAGAGAGAGCTTCCTCTTCATCTTGGTCCAGGAGGGGCCCCATGGGGTCAGCCGTCAGAAACGAGGGGCCTGGGAGGGAGGGAGGGGCCACAGGTTAACATACACTACTACACACAGAACTAAACACACCCTCACCTCATCCTTGGGAACGCTTCAAATACACCACCCTCACCTCCACCCTGAGAACCCCTGCTTCAAATACACCACCCTCACCTCCACCCTGAGAACCCCCACTTCAAATACACCACCCTCACCTCCTCCCAATCTCAAACCTTCATGTCCACCACCATCCCTCCCCCCTCCAGAGTCCCTCCACCCCCCCGCCCCGCCCCCCCTCACCTAATAGAAGGCCCCCCACGTCCTCCAGTGCCAGCTGACTGCTCAGAGACATGGCTGCTGCTGCTTTTCAGGTGTTCCCGTACGAGTCTGTCTGGAGACAGGAAGTCGGAGGTCCACGATAACGACGGTAGTATTGAGTTCAGAGAGTCGGTCCTGCTGTCCACTACAGCAAAGCTGGGGGGGGCTGCTGAGAGAGACCTGGGAGGGGAGAGAGAGGAGAGAGAGAGGAGGGAGAGGAAGAGGAGGGAGGAGAGAGAGAGAGGGAGAGGAGGGAGGAGAGGGGAGAGGAGGAGGAGAGAGGGGGGGAGGAGAGGAGGAGGGGGGAGGAGGGAGGAGAGGGGAGAGGAGGAGAGAGAGGGCGGGAGGAGAGAGGGAGAGGAGGGGAGGAGAGAGGGTGTGATGGTTAAAAACCATAACAATCAAAAAAAGGGGTAACTTTATTAACAGTGGATGTTACATCCACACCAGGGATGTAACAGATAAAAAAAGAAAAGAAGTTATTGTGTAATGTATAGATACATTATATATTAATGTATACATATGCTTTTTGGGGGGGGATTTTTTGTGGGTGGAGGATGTGTCCCCCAGAGATAAAGCACTTTATTGTATTTTTATACACATGACAATGCTGTCATTACCTTGAAAGTTTAACCTGAAACTGATCTCCCATTTTAGAATGTGTTTCCTTCAGCGACTCACGTCTTACTAGTAACACCACATCCTTTTAATCATGACTACAACCAGACTGGTGTGCCATAAGGAAGTGTGGTGATCTAGAAAAGACATTTGGTCGTTGCCACATGAACGGACAACAATCCGATAAACTGGTTTCACAAGATCTGTATCAACAGCGGAAACCCATCTTCTATGTTGGAAACGAGCCCTGATCCGTTTGATGTCTTCTTCGCGCGAAATGACTAATTTCCTGCATCTGACTTACACTATTTAGCAACACAGCGAGGACAGTGTGTTAGCGTGCGCGCGTGTGGCAGTGCAAGCGCGTGCGCTATTCTTGTCTAGACCTGTCAATGGAAAAGTCTGTGACGGGCAAGACTCCGCCCACCGCGGGGGCATAACATTTCCTAATTTGGTCATAGTTGGCCGGTAACCACGCCTCTTCCCCGAAGCGGGGGGAGGGATAACAGCCATTTTCACAACACTACCATCTGTCGTGAAAGTGGAGCGATCAGGGAAAGCCAACTGTGCGCCATTTTGAAAGTGCCACGTTGTCTTGTAACAATTCATACATGGTACAATAACTACTAAACATGAGCTAATATGACGCCGGACAATATCACACAAATGCGCTGGTAGGCAAGCCACTACGTTAAATGCTAGCCGTAACTGTCAATTCATCAGCAAATCAGACGTATTTGGTTAACTTGGCTAAATGCGCACTTGTCATTGAATAGGGATGATCAGCTGAATAGGAAATGCTGTCTGACTATTTTCAGGAGGAAATTGCTGACCTAGCTTCACACCATTGGACAGATGACAATCTTGACTCTGAGCCGGTAGTTACGTTCTTAGTTACATTATTTGTAACTACCGCATTATTTGCAACGATCGGTTTGCTGACATTGCCGGCTTAGCTTAACGGTTGAATGTTTTGGCAAATCGCCTATGCTTATTGACAGAAAAGGTAGAAATAACAAGACAACAAAAATAACAAGACAACAATTCAGTAGCGTTAGTGCATAGTAACAGATAGTTGGATAACGTATGATCGATAAGGCATTGCCAACCAGTGTTGACAAATACAGCTAGTAGTGTTGTTGCTAGGGGTTAGGGCAGGGTCTCTGCCACGCCTGTCGGCCACCATATGGAGTTGAAAACCCACAGATAACGAACCATAAGAAAAACATTCATAGTTTCTACTTACGCCATTTTGCCTAAGAAAACAAGTGCACTTGACCGTTGCACTGCCTGGTTATTGCCGCTGCTGAGGAAGCCGCTGCACGCTTTAAACAGCCATTTTACGCGGGAGAGCTGACAGCTCGGAATGATACAGGGTCTTGTTTGTTGAAGAAGTGCGAAAACGATCCGAAAAAGGCACATCTGTTTATATACGGTTGCATCACACCCATACGCATCCTTCCGCTCAAATATTTCCGATGGATCACTCCGCCGTCTACGTAGCTTGTGATTGGCTGAGAAAATGTTCTTCTACTTTAAGTAGATCCGTATACTACAATGTCCTTAGAAAATATAGGTCATACGCTAAATGTAAACATTGGCTCCCAGAAAAAAAACTTTTAAAGATACAAAATGACCAGTAATTTATTAGTAATAGCTTATATCATTTACCATTCATCATTTAACTTTTTTTATAAGGTCAAATAGAGGTTCAAAAGTATACATGTATAATTAAATGGCATCAACGAAGATGTATGCAGAAAATCAAGAAGATATATTTGTTACGTAAAATATGCCAGCCGTCATCCACAATCACAGTGATGATAATCCCAAATTGTTCAAGTACAAGAATATAACAATATAGTCTTTACAGCTAGCCACAGTGGCTGTGGGTAAAGATAGACAACCAAAGCATATATATTTCTCTTACATTTAAATTCCCAAATAACTGCAACCTAGACTTGAAACTACAGACAGGTGTTGGCAGGTTACATATGCAAGATTGCCCTCTGGTGGCGGAACGTTTTTATGCATTACTATTTGGCAAATAGGTCACCGAGTTTAGACTGGGTGGGTGTAGTACGAGTCGACGATGGGGAACCTTCTCCTTGCTTACACAGATAACAAGACTCGGCATAAATCTAGCTAACCGTCTCAAACTGGGATCGATAGAAAGATTCTCTCCTAGGTACGTCAGTAGGTAGGCCCACATTCACAACAGTCACAATGAGACAGAGACAGAAAAGGAATCAAGTGTATAAACGTAAAACATGATATAAGTGTAAAACATTATAAAGGATTAAAGACATCAAATATGATATAGGCTAGGTGTAAAAGTGGACAACATTTTGTCAGATTAAAAACGTAAAACATACAAATGTAAAAACAACCCAAACAAACCCCATTTCACACCAAAAGCCAAACGTGTCGCCACGGAGACCCTTCGCTCCTTCACCAGCTCCTTATATGTCTTTCACTCCTTCACAGCTCCTTATACATGTCTTTCGCTCCTTCACCAGCTCCTTATACATGTCTTTCACTCTTTCACCAGCTCCTTATACATGTTTTTCGCTCCTTCACCATTCCTTATACTGTCTTTCACTCCTTCACCATCTCCTTATACATGTCTTTCACTCCTTCACCATCTCTTATACAGTCTTTCACTCCTTCACCATCTCCTTATACATGTCTTTCACCTTCACCAGCTCCTTCAGCCCGTCTTGCAGCTGCCCGGCCACTTGGCGGATCTGCTTGGCGAACTTGGACTCCAGGCCTTTCTTCAGCTTCTGTTGTCCTTGCCCGAGTAGAATAAGTCCATGGCCAGGGCGAAGCCATTCAGCACGCCTGAGGCCTTGCTGCTGGCCTCCATGGCCTTGGCACTGTCACCTGCCACCTCTACCACCTGGGGTAGAAGACAAGGAGGAGGGGATGGATGGTGGGAAGCGATAATGATGGTGGTGGTAGTGATAATGATGATGGTGGTAGTGATAATGCTGGTAGTGATAATGCTGGTGGTGGAAGTGATAATGCTGGTGGTGATAATGCTGGTAGTGATAATGCTGGTGGTGGTAGTGATAATGAGGGTGGTGGTAGTGATAATGAGGGTGGTAGTAGTGATAATGCTGGTGGTGGTAGTGATAATGCTGGTGGTGTTAGTGATGATGATAGTGATAATGATGATGATAGTAAGGATAATGCTGGTAAGGATATAATGAGGATGATGATTACGGTCATGAAAATAAGGATGATAATGATGTTAAAAGCCATCCCCATCGCCGCCTTATCAATCTACAACCGTCGCCATACTCAAGTCTACTCTCCCCAATGACGATGCTTCAATCAAGACTCACAGTGTTGCAAATTAGGGGAAGGAGAAATGAGAAAATGAGGTCATGAAGGTAGTGTCAGTATGGGTCTGGCTCTAACCTTGGCCACCCTCACTGCCTTGGTGTGGACCCCAGTCAGGACGGCCAGGTTGTGCATCCTCAGGGAGCCCATCCCCCTGTTGATGAACGTCAGGCAGGCCTCCAGGTCGTCCACGTGGGCCCTGTGGGCCTGGAGGACTGTCTCTATCTTCTTCCTGTCCTGTGTGACGCTCACCTGAGGAGGGGAGAAGAAGAAACCAGCTGACTCATGGGTAGAAACGTCTTAAACCTGAACAGAGACAAAGTTCAGTTGTTAACCATCAGATTTTTTTTATTCTCTAAAGGAGATGGAAAATGACATCCTTATTATCCTGAATCATGTAGAGCTTTTTCTCTGAAGGAGATTGGGACGTTTAAAAACCCCAAAACGATATTTCTTAAGAACACAGACAGTTGGAAACAGATTTAGAGGAGGAGAGAGCGGCGACTCACTTTGTGTGCGATGGCGGCCGACGCCCCGGTAACGCCTCCTGCCGTGGCAACGCCGACCCCGATGACAGTGAGGGCGAGCGAGGCCCCCAAGGTGAACGGGGACAGGACCACACCAGCCACGGCCGCGATCCCGCCGACTGCACTCGTGGCGCCTCCAGTGATGCCGGCGATCTTAGTGCCCTTGGACACCTGGGGCGGAAGTGAGATGGAAAGTGGATTCATGTCAATTAAGACAAGATTTGCTTTCAGATCGATACCTTTTTCGTAAAAAAGTCATAATGATGCATGTTACGTCACAATAGAGTTCCACTCTCTTGCATGCCTGCTTTACCTGCCAGTGGGAATTTGTCTGTGTGTGTGTGTACACAAGTGCATACGTCCATTTGTGTGTGTGGTGTGTGTGTGGCGGTGTGTGTGTGTGTGTGTGTGAGGACTTGTCGGTGTGTGTGTGTGTGTGAGAGACATTGTCCAGGTGTGTGTGTGTGTGTGTGAGAGACATTGTCCAGGTGTGTGTGCGTGTGTGAGAGACATTGTCCAGGTGTGTGTGTGTGTGTGTGAGAGAGACATTGTACAGGTGTGTGTGTGTGTGTGTGTGAGAGAGACATTGTCCAGGTGTTTGTGTGTGTGTGAGAGAGACATTGTACAGGTGTTTGTGTGTGTGTGAGACCTTGTCCAGGTGTGTGTGTGTGTGTGTGTGTGAGACCTTGTCCAGGTTATCTGCGATGCTGAACAGCTCAGTGATGTTGTTGTTCATGGACTCTCCATTCTTGTTCAAGAGCTGTTCGTACAGCAGCAATGTATGATAGATCCTCTGAGCTTTCACTGAATATAACCTTCACAGGGAGAATAATACCATTCAGTAAGAAGAAGAAAAAATAAATAATCTAAATAATATTTAATTGAAAATTACCGTAATGGGGAAATTAACATGTTCAGGGTAGGAACACAAATTGTATCCAAAAACTCTGTAGCTTGAGGATTTTCTTAGCTGTCTTATTTGAGCATGCGTAATATATTACTTACGCTGCCTCTCCATGTTTCAATGGTTGATTCTCCAGGTCTTCCCATGCTAAATTAACAAAATAGAAACACAGCGTTTAAACTGTAAACGTATTGTTTGTTTTTGCAATAGCTCCCTGATTATTCAGTGGTTAACCTGCCGCTATGAAGCTTCCAGAACCTGTCCTTCTATCGCTTACAAATCACTGTCTTCCACCATTCCATTAGGAACTCCGGATCGTCCTAGAACAATAGAAGAACATTCCTAAACAAACAAAGGAACATTCCGAAGACGATACGCATTCTAAATTCTAAAGCCTGCCTGTGACAGTTGGCTCATTGTTTACAACACCTTGATGTTATCTTGTCGTTGGAGTCGTTTGTCCTCACGCCATGTGCTGACTGAGGTCTGTCTGAAGGGAAGAGGAGGGGGGAACTGCCTCGGGGCCTCATAGGAGGTTTGATGCACTATTACCTGAAAGAGTTTATATACAGAATAACGCTTTAGTAATCTAACTACAACTGAGATAGTCCATTCCCTCAGGCACAGGGTTGATGTATTGATGTATTTAACCAAGCAAGTGATGTGTTTCACCCTTTTATTGTCGGCAATCACACATTCATACGTGTGGTCCTGGGTGAAGGCCGGTCCCTTGCAGTCACCCTCACCGACCTGGAGGAAAGGTGACCTGTCAGCTTCACAACGGTGGCCCAACATGTCAACAGTCTCCATAGAACTACTAAAATGCTACAATCTGAACATCGGTAACCGTGATATGTTTTGTTAGCTGCTTAACAAACTAAACCAACAACTAGTGGAAAAAACTGGAACCGTGCCAGGAAATAAAAGAATTGAAGGATTCAGACAAAATATATCATAAATGTGATAGACCGACCTTGACGAGCATCAGGTGTTCAGAGATGCCTTTACTCGAGTCCTGCGTGTCACTTCCTCCAGGTGGGTCAAATTCTCTAGGCGTGTCACTTCCTCCAGGTGTGTCAAATCCTCTAGGCGTGTCACTTCCTCCAGGTGGGTCAAATCCTCTAGGCGTGTCACTTCCTCCAGGTGGGTCAAATCCTCTAGGCGTGTCACTTCCTCCAGGTGGGTCAAATCCTCTAGGCGTGTCACTTCCTCCAGGCCTGGTCACTTCCTCCATCCTGTCACTTCCTCCAGGGATGGAGAAGCTTTCCAGTCGCCTTACCTTCTCAGCGACGGTCAGGGGCCCGTCTGAGAGCTCAGTCTGGGGGGTAGAACAGCAGGACACTCAGCCTCACATCACGGAACTCTGTGAACATGTGACATCTTCCAACTAACCGAGTACCAGTCTGTCTAGGGACCATCTTACCATCTCTCCCCCTTCCTTCTCAGGTGAGTCTAAGGGGGAGGTTGGGGGAGAGGTGTAACTCCATCTCTGCTGAGGTTTGAGGACTTCCTTCTCAGGTGAGTCAGAGGGGGAGGTTGGGGGAGAGGTGTAACTCCATCTCTGCTGATGTTTGAGGACTTCCTTCTCAGGTGAGTCTAAGGGGGAGGTTGGGGGAGAGGTGTAGCTCCATCTCTGCTGATGTTTGAGGACTTCCTTCCCATGACTATCCTGGTGGAGGGTCCTTGGTTTAGGGACTGGGGGTGGAAACTACATGGGGGAGAAGGTCTCGGTTATGAAGGTATGTCTTGTTTTGAGAAAGACCCACTGCGAGCTGTCCCGTTAAACTACATACAACTCTGTCTTCATATACCCCTTATAAAAGGCCCGTTTGTTTTAATATTCATTTGTTTTATACATACATTCATATATATATAATCAAGAACATCAAATATAAATCGTTTTCAAAATATAGGTTGAATATTTTATGGTTTATTTTTTTACTATTCTGATTTTGTGCAGTTCAAGGATTTATTTTCTTTACACTTTCAATTGTTATCTGTCATGCTATCTGTCCTTGGTGAGTAAACATGAATGGCATTGTAAATCTCACCTGTTTGACAAGTTTGATCAGACAGTTTGTCGTCTGATAATCACACTTTCACTTTCACCTATTGTCTTGTTTACGATACAATCATTTCATTTTATTTCACGAATAAATATATAAAACATGATTTCATTACACGGTTTTCCAATCACTTGTATCTATTAGAAGACAGAACCAATTCATGTTACTCATACTTGCTGTAGCTATGCAACTGAGTATCAACATTGTGTATAAGCTCCTTGTCGTTACTCCATTCATGCTTTCACACAAAAACAAATCAGACAAGTGCAACATGCGATGGATTCATACCACATTGTCTAAAATATTAAACTTAATTCTCATAAAAAATATGCATATTTAATCACATTTACAATATGTGCATTGAAGCTGTCAAAAGCACTTCTGATAAATTACCTCTTTGAAAAAAAGAGTGCTTTAACACACACATGGCAAATGCTTCAATACATACTCAACGGATAAATTGAAATGTCCTTTACCTTTTTCATGACAGCAGCTTGAATCTTCCTTCTACACTGAGAGTGTTTTGTGCAGATAGTTCTGTCCTGCAGAGCATCAACACCCAGAGAGGGAGGTAGAGAGGGAGGTAGAGAGAGGGAGGTAGAGAGAGGGAAAGAAACAGGCAAGTAGAGAGAGAGAGGGAGGCAGAGAGAGGAAGGTAGAGAAAGAGGTAGAGGGAGGGAAAGAGAGAGGTAGAGAGGGAGGTAGAGAGAGGGAAAGAAACAGGCAAGTAGAGAGAGAGGAAGGTAGAGAGAGAGAAAGGTTGAGAGAGTGAGGGAAAGAGAGAGGGGGTGAGAGAGAAAAGGCAGTAGAGGGAGGAGACTAACTAGAGAGGATCCTTGTGTGGCTACACAGAGGGCACTGCCATCCCCAGGATGAGCCAGTCTTTCAACTCTGTCACTCTGACAATTACTTGATCCTCCCTTTCATCATGACGTAGACTTAAAGGTTTGAGGTTATGAAAACAGAAGTACTTAGGCGTGGTTAGGCTGCATCTATTTTAGTCTCTAGGTTAAGTAGTAGTTGCTGTATTGTTGTGGATTGCGATGTCAGCAGTAACGCCATTGTTTTTTCATCAACAGCAAAAACCCCGTTCTGACTATGTCTGACCTCTACATCATTTGATTTCAAACAATCATGTTTACCGTGTACAACTTGTCATTGCAAAATGTGTTTAATTGTTATTACAATTTCTAATAGCCATGTCAAAATAAATGAAATGGCGATTTCAAAACAAACAGGCTACATGCAAGCATCGTAGCCCTTCTTGTGTTCATCCTCCTCGGAGACGATTCAACTACAGTCAGTCTTTCAAATAGAACAAAGCAAAATATTGAGCCGTGTTGAAAAAAGCTCTCTTCTTTCAGCTGAATTGTTCCATAGTGCACAGGCCAGAGTGTCTTTGGAATTCAGTTCAGAATAGAACTGATCAGAATAGAACACAGTACAATGGAAACATCCACTGGGGATCTAATCGGAATCCTCCACAGTTCTGCCAAAGTATTCTTTCTGGAACTCTTGGAACTCCTCTTCTGTGAAGGCAGATTCCGGTTCTGGAGCCTTCTTGACTTGAGGGTCTGGACGAGACCGAGACTGACGTCCAGAGTGTTGGTTAAAGATCTGAGCGAGCACAAAAATAATGAAAAATGTAATCAATGCTAATGTAAAAAACATACTTGCTAAGTCATCATCATCATCAAGCTGACGACATTTCCTCGAATAAAGTACGGGGCAAGTTCATCAAAAAACACTCATCTCATCTTCTGAGGATCATTAACAACTGTCCTAAAGAAGGCTCTTAAAGAAGTCTACTTTACGAATGATATGCCAAAACCTGAAAAAGGGAAATAAAGTTGAACAGCTTGCTCTGAGTGGCAGCTGTTGTAGCAGCTCTTCATTTTTCGGCTGTTTTAGTCTGTTTTGTCTACTTTTTCTTGGCTTTGTTTTTGTTCTGTTGTGGTTTGTGTTGTGTCGTGTTGTCTGTGGCTAGCTAGCTGTATGTTGGAGGAGCTGTGAGGGACACCTGAATTTCCCTCACGGGATAATAAAAGTATTTATCTATCTATATATCTATCTATCTATCTATCTATCTATCTATCTATCTATCTTGACCCCACCTTTTTGGTGTCTGACTCCGTCGTCTTGTAGCCAGTTCCCAGGAAGAGGCTAAGGTTCTTACTAAGCTGACTCTTCGGCTGCTTCTTCTTAAACTCCTCTGGGGAAAAATAAACAGAAAATGAACGATTAAGTCTCTCGCACACACTATAAGACAACACAAATCTGTTCCATAACAAGGTTTGAATATGCACATGTAGCGCTCGAGACATGTGGACAGATACATAATACACGATTTCATTTGTGCCAAGTTTTTGTTTAAAACACTCCCAACTCACCCACGGCAGATTTGATCCTCTTGTCTTTGACAGTGGCCTTTGCCTTCCCCGTCCCTAGACGACCCTTGCAGCCGCCGAACCTGCTTACTGACGCCCTGCCTGTTGGTGCCGACCATTTCCATCACCTTAGCTTTCCCCGGCGTCTGAGTCTTCTTAATCTGGCCCTTCTGCTTCTTACTGGCGTCTGGTTTGGTCATGGGTAACAGAGAGCACAAGGTCGATAAACAAGGTTGAGGAGAGGCAACAATGAGTGTTTTGTATTTAAAATCGTGGCATATCATATGGTTCACTTCACAAGTAAAGGTTTTAAGATCATAAGAACGTATCAGGTATTGAGGTACAGTAACGAAGATGCTAGCTGGCGTGAACGTGCTAGCTGGCTAAATAATGGGATTATTTACCTTTGATGTCGTTGCTTAGCAGTTCCAGTCCTCTCCTTATCATTGACGCCGACATCCTACTGATAAATATTCGATAGAATACTTTAACAGTTGTTCGCAACTCTTAAAACTCAGTTCTAAATTATTTCTGTGAAAATTACATGTGAGTACAACTTCCAACGAATTGTGTTTCGTTTATATTGTCCGGGTGGATTGTAAATTCCAAGAACGACCGTTCCCGCATTTCATTCATCAAAAAGTTCGCTACATGATTCATTCAGTGAGTGACTGAATGAATCAAAAAATACTATATACAACAATTACATTCATGCAAAAATTAGATTATTACACAAAAGTTATATAGTATATATAGTTTATTTTCCTTCCTTGTTGTTTTGAATTTCGATAATTTGTTGTGGGCCATATTCCATGATAACGCCCCTATTTACTTTTGGCTTCTTGCTACAGGCTGGTTAGGGGGCGTGTTATCTCCAGGGAACGCTCAATAGCCTATATCAGCCGAATTTAACGCACTTTTTCTACTTCGCGGTTGGCATTTGTACCTGCATGATGGCGCTTCAATCTAGAGCTCTTGTCGCTTCGAAGTGGCTGGCCGAAGCCCTAAGGTGTCAGCATACCGTACCTAAGATGCGCGTTTTGGACGCTTCTTGGTTCTTGCCCAAACTCCGGCGCAACGCTAAAAGCGAGTTCAAGAAGAAGCACATTCCGGGAGCAGCGTTCTTTGACATCGACCAATGTTGCGATAAAACATCTCCGCTGGATCACATGCTTCCCTCTGAGAATGCTTTTGCAGATTACGTGGGGAATTTAGGTGTGGAGAACGACACACACGTCGTGGTATACGACGCAAGTGATTTTGGTGTGTTCTCTGCGCCCCGCGTGTGGTGGATGTTCCGGGTGTTTGGGCACAGTTCGGTGTCGGTTCTGAACGGAGGACTCAAGAACTGGGAGTTGGAAGGACTTCCATTGAGTGACAAGTACACCCGACCAGAAGCGACCGAGTTTGGGGCTTTTTTGAACCGCTCCTGGGTGAAGACGTACGAGGATATCCTGGAAAACCTGGAGACTAAGAGGTTCCAGGTGGTGGATGCTAGGCCATCAGGAAGGTTCCGTGGAGTCGACCCCGAACCTAGAGACAGTAAGTTCACCAAGTTTCACGTTTGCGCGATTTATTTTGACAAAAACTGACAGTTGAAAGACTTCCCCGTTGGGATAAATGTGACCAGAACAGATGTTCCAAGGGGATGAGATCAATGGCTGACTCAGTTTTTAGTCTTGCGGTGGACTTAATCTGTCAAAAAATCTGCTGAGTGGACGACTTCCTCATACGTGTGTCATTCCTCTGTGTACTCGAGCCGATAGGCAAACTAACCGTCAGGGGTCGTAGGTCAAATACAGGCTAACTCAAGGCACATGCTATCAACATATTATGGTGCCCTATATAGGCAAAGTGCTGAATTGACAAACTACACATTTATCTCTGTTCTCACAGACTCCACGTGCACTTCACCATGCGTACACACGCGTATGGCTAATTCATACACACACAGACTCTGGATCATCTGTTGTACGTGACACATTAGAGTGTAGGTACTCCATGCTGGCAAAGCAGGGAGAATGTACTGAGCCGTAGGCATTCATGGGTTATATATGGGTCAAGGTACAGGCACTGTACCTTGACCTGAAGGGTTAATGTTGACCCATTTAGTGGGTCTATCTCCAGAGACAGACACGATATCACGTAGCTTTTAGTGTGACGTGTGAGGTGACATGTTTGTTTTTCACCACGCTCTTTCAGTTGAGTGTGGAAAAAGTGAAAAAAAAACTGTGATTAAACTTGAGAATTTGTCTTCCAACCCTTTCTCTCTCTCTGTCTGTCTCTCTCTCTGTCTCTCTCTCTCCTCTCTCTTTCTCTCTCCCTCCCTCCCCCCTCCCTCCCACAGACACCGAACCCGGCCACATACCAGGCTCCCTCAGCATGCCCTTCCACTCCTTCCTGTCTGCGTCGGGTCACTTCCTGTCCAAGGACGACCTCCAGGCGCTGTTCGCCCGCGCCGGCGTGGATCTGTCGCGGCCGCTCTCCGTGACCTGCGGCTCGGGCGTCACGGCGTGCCAGGTGGCGATGGCGGCTCACGAGTGTGCCCACCCCGGCGTGGCGGTCTACGACGGGGCGTGGTCCGAGTGGTACACCCGCGCCGTGCCCGAGCACGTCCTCTCGGAGGGGCGGGGCAAGCACCTGTGATTGGTGGAGGAGGAGGAAGTGCGAGTTGTGCTAGCGCCTGTGATTGGTGGAGGAGGAGGAAGTTCGAGTTGTGGGGGGGGGGATAGCGCCTGTGATTGGAGGAGGAAGTTCGAGTTGGGGGAGAGGGGATAGCGCCTGTGATTGGTGGAGGAGGAGGAAGTTCGATGTCAACAAAGACGGACACATCTGAGAAGGGTGGAGGAAGGTGGAGGAAGAGGATTAAGAAGCAGGAACGTTTTGCGATGGGTTCATGGGAGGATGGTTCTAATCTCTAATCCCCAATACCATAGAAGAAGAGTTAAGGAAGCGCGTTCTTGATCAGAAAAAAAGAACCTGACCTTTGAACCCCCGTCTATGTCAATGCGAGTTGTGGGGGGGGCTAGCGCCTGTGATTGGTGGAGGAGGAGGAAGTGCGAGTTGTGGGGCTAGCACCTGTGATTGGTGGAGGAGGTGGAATTCGAGTTCAGAAAAAAGGAGCTGACCTTTGAACCCCGTCTATGTCGTCGACTTCAGCAGACTACAGATAAAACCATGTTACCTTATTTTCTGATGTCATACGAGAGGGACATGGGACATTTGGTGGATAATGAGCCAAGATGTTTCAGGAATTTAGTTCCCTCCGAATATGTCATGTTGTTGCACTGTGAATAGGAGCACGGTTGGACAGGACTCATTTAAGTCCTCACAAGACCAACCTCACCATGATTGTAGTAGAAAGTGTACTAGAATGACCATGTGTGTATTGTGAAGTGTACTAGGAAGACCATAGTTGTAGTAGGAAGTGTACTAGAATGACTGAGTGTATTATAAAGTGTACTCTGAAGACCATGATTGTAATTAGGGTGTCTCAGCTTAAACATTCCAACATTTGTGTTGAAGTTGCGTCTTGATGGTTTTATCTACGTTGAGGATGAGCTGTGTGTGTGTGAGATACACTGCTGCACGGTTTATACATCTGAATGTTAGAGGGAGATACTGCTGAAGAGGCTACACACTCTGAAGTAGCTTCTCTTGTATAGCATATGGAGTGTTCTTGATATGATAAATTTACTTTCAAAACCCATTGAATCCTTGTGTGTTTTGTTTGGTGTGTAAACCTAATCACGTCAATTTGATTGATCCCACTAGGGGAAATGTATTTGTAGACGGGTATTAAAACACATTGAATCCATAGACGGCATACCTGACACCTCACAGATACAACAATACAGTATCCTTGTACTGTACCGTTCAAATCAACGGTTTAGTAAGCATGCACGTGAATTATAACGAGTTATATATTCTGTTCGCGGTTTTCTTGACACTTTAGAGTTTAGACGGAGGAAGCGAGAGAGAAAGGGAAAAGTGGTCGGAGGGGTGTTGTAGTGTCCCCGTCTCTCCGGTAAGTGGCGGACATGTCCCCCATTAATATCGAGCGAGCAACTCACTGCAACAGTCTTGACCTCTGTTGGACCGTAGCCTACAGTTCGATTTTACTCGTTGGTTACTTACACAAAAGTGTACTTTACTGTTTATTCGTCTGGACAAACCACGAAAATATATCGATTTCATAAATAACTCCCCGATTCCTTAGATGTCTGAAGCAGCCACGTGAAAATTTGGTAGTGTCTTGATGGTTTTCAACATTTAGTTAATTTCATAAAACATTTAGTGTTAATTCCTTGTTTTTTGTTGTTGCACGCTGTTCCTGAAATAAAGACGACGTAAAGAAATATACTAAACGGAACAAAGACTAAAAGGAGACTATAGTCACGAAAGGGGATTTTTCACTTCGTTTCTGTGTAACTGACAACGTCGGTTAAATTAAGACAACCTCAGAAACGTCATTTTGTCATGACGTCAAATCCAAGGCATTGAGTCGTGTCTTATAAGAGCAGCACAGTAACACATTTTGTGTCCTGGTTGTCGTTCCCCGGAGTTTAACAAGAGTTGGAAACGTGTAGGCTACTGAAGTCAGCTTGACTGGGTATGTACACAAACTCAGAATTATTAAAATAATGGTTGTGTAACGGATCGTTTGAGAATTGACTACAATTGATCGTGAGACTGTTGACCTCTTCAGAATCAAGTTCGAACGAATGACCAGCCTTGTCCAGGCAAATAGGCCTATTGGTCAAGAGGGCGATTGATGATTGAGACAAATTAATGACTGATGGTCGTGGGTAGGAGGCGGAGGCGAAGAGTGATGATATGGATTGTCGATGATAAATGTGCAAAATTCTTGTGAATTACATTCGAATAAGGCGTTAACGCGTTGTCAGTTGACAACGCTGACTAAATACGCTGTTTTACAAGAATCAGACATTTCACTATCATAGTCTTGCAATATGCATGAAATTCGGATTGAGAATTGAGACTACACACTGGTTTTAGGTTTGAGGGTAGATAAACAAAAGGGTTTTGAGTGAGGTTGCATTTGACTTCCTCAGATTAGAACTATAACCCATATATCACAGATCTGAGAGTTTACGGTTGATTGCGGTCGGGACAGACTGACTCTGGATCAGTGGTCGTCAGTATTATGTGCTATTGTAGAAAAACCCATCCAGGGACGGGAGTTGAAAATGAGCTCTTGCTATAAACTCTATGTGCATCACATCAGCTGCAAACTTTGCTCCGTAGCTATGTTTAACTGCATTGTCCCTGTCAAATAAACTAATAAATATATAAATAAGTGTGTATGTATATAAAAGGACAACAGCTATGCTGAGTTGACATGACAATCCTGCATTTCCCTCTTCATTTCTCCCTGCACATGCACACAACCCTCCTTGCTCACCCTCTACCTGTTCCCCCTCTCTCTCCTTCCAGTATCCTTCCAGACAAACACGCCTGCCCACTTTCCCTTTTCTCTCCACCCTCCCTTTCCACACCTGTCTCCCTCCACACCTCCCCAACTCTCTCTCTCTCTCTCTCTCTCCTCTCTCTCTCTCTCTCTTTCTCTTTCTCTCCTTCTCTTTCTCTCCTTCTCTTTCTTCCTCTCTCTCACTCTCTCTCTCTCTCCCCCTCCACACCTGTCTCCCTCCAGCCCCCCCCCACTCCCTCTCCACACCTGTCTCCCCTCAGCCCCCCCCCCACCTCTCTCTCCTTCCCTCTCTATCTCTATTTCTCCCCCCCCCCTCTCTATCTCTCAGACACACTAAAGGGAAGTTCCCTAGAATCGGTAGCTAGAAGCGATTGTAAAGGTCACACACCACACACACACACACACACACACACACACCACACACATACATACACACACACACACACCACACACACACACACACACACACACACCACACACATACATACACACACACACAGACCACACACACACACACACACCACACACACACATACACACACACACACACACACATACACACACACACACACCACACACACCCACACACGCTCCACATGCAAGCATCGTGAGAGTTTCATGTCAGCCATATCTACCTTCTTTCCCAGTAGGTGTGTGAGTGTTTGTTTCCAATAACAGATAGACCACAAACAAAACCCCTTCCTCCTCAACTCACCGTCACACACACACACACACACTCGCCCACACACACACTCCCCGTCACACATACTCCCGAGACAGGATGTCAGGCACTGATATCGTTCAGAGAAACTCTTTGTCATCCGATGTGTGAGAAGACACGCCGAAGCCTGGATACTACACATGCCTAGGGAAGTGAGGTCAGTTAGGGGGAAGTGAGGTCATATCTCACCTATCTATGAGCACACCTCCGTTCCACCGAATCTTCGAGGGGCGATTGTTTCTATGAAGCACTGAGTGTTTTAGACTTGTAATGTCCTGGGAGGAACTGACATACGTCAGTGATTAGGGCGTCTCTTCACCAACGGAGTGACTCTGTTGGGTTGAGTCGAACTGAGTTGAGTTTACGAAGTACATTTGCAATCTAAAGATTTGCAGGGTAACCATGACGACTAGAGATGACGCATCAGGTCAAGGTCTCAATCCCGTTGGTCTCTGTGCCGAGGAAGGTGTTTATGGTGAACGGGGGGTAAACCACAGGCTTACTGGTCCCAACTCTATTAGCACAAACATGTTATGTCGTTAATATAGAATGGAACATTTAAGCTGAGTATAGAATGGTAGTTTCCTCTCCAAACCACAGAATCTACCGCAGCCTTTAACTGTGAAAAAAAACAGTGTGCTAGTTTCAAGTGTTTGAACCTCTTCTTACTTAGAGTTCATTCTGTTTTTTTTCTTCTATGCTCAATGATAACATTGACTGCTAATACTTGTGGTCAGAGAGAGAGAGAGAGAGAGAGAGAGAGAGACACAGAGAGAGACATAGAGAGAGACATAGAGAGAAAGAGAGAGAGAGACACACACAGAGAGAGACAGAGAGAGAGAGACATAGAGAGATAAAGAGAGAGAGAGACACAGAGAGAGAGAGAGACACAGAGAGAGAGACATAGAGAGAGACATAGAGAGAGAGAGAGACATAGATAGAGACAGAGAGAGACACAGAGAGAGAGAGAGAGACACAGAGAGAGACATAGAGAGAGACAGAGAGAGACATAGAGAGAGAGAGAAATAGAGAGAGACACACAGAGAGAGACATAGAGAGAGAGAGACAAAGAGAGAGAGACATAGAGAGAAACATAGAGAGAGAGAGAGAGACAGACATAGAGTGAAAGAGAGAGAGAGACACAGAGAGAGACATAGAGAGAGAGAGACAGAGAGAGAGAGACATAGAAGAGACATAGAGAGAGAGAGACAGAGAGAGAGACATAGAGAGAACATAGAGAGAGACAGAGAGAGAGACATAGAGAGAGACAGAGAGAGAGACATAGAGAAGAGACACACAGAGAGACATAGAAGAGAGAGAGAGAGAGAGAGACATAGAGAGAGACATAGAGAGAGACATAGAGAGAGAGAGACAGAGATAGAGAGACAGAGAGAGAGAGAGACATAGAGAGAGAGAGACATAGAGAGAGAGAGACATAGAGAGAGATACATAGAGAGACATAGAGAAGAGAGAGAGAGATAGACATAGAGATAGAGATATAGAGAGAGAGAGACTTAATTGATGTCACACAGTGAGTTAGTGGAGCAGTGTGCTCAGAATATACCACTGATGGCACGTCAGCTGACACGAGAGTGAGGAAGCGCTACTGAAGATCGACGCGGTGACCGCGGTTACAAGCCCACGCGCATGTTTTCTGGACGTCCATCTCGACTGATCCCAGTGGTGCGGTTGCCTGGCAATGGCTGTGTTGGCAACGCTCACGTGACGACACAGAGCAGTGGGGGCGGTAGAGCTAGACAGCAGCACATGGATGGAGAGACACACACCCGGGTGAGAGAGCAGAGCTAATAGGGAGAGAGAGGGAGAGAGAGAGAGAGAGAGCAGAGATGTGAGGGGGAGAGTGAGATGAGGGAGGTGATTGAGGGATGGAGTTAGGGATGTAGTCGGTATTGCGTGTGCTGTCTTTCGTTCCTTTCTTCTTTTCGTTCTTGTCGTTTCTTTCTTGCGTCTCTCTTCTCTCTCTCGCTCTCTCTGCTCTCTCTCTCTTTCTCTCTTTCGCTCTCTCTGCTCTCTCTCTCGTCGCGCGCTCTGCTCTCGCGCTCTCGCTCTCTCGCTACGCGCGAGCTCTCGCGCTCTCGATCGATCCCCTTGTCTCCCTTGAGCAAATAGAATGGTAGTGTGTGGAGCTTGGCAGTGTTGCAGTCTACAACAGGGGAGTAGAGAGAGAGAACGAGAGAGAAAGAGCGACAGAGAGTGTCACAGCTGTAGGTAAGTGGAAAACATCTGAAAATCTATCATGGTTTAAGACAAGTCTGGATTTGTTACCTTCGTGTGGGTCCAGTTTCCCAGACACAGATTAAGCCTATTACTAAAGTAAGAGAATAATTCAATGAAGATTTCCACTGAAAACGTTTTTAGTCTCGGACTAGGCTTGATAAAATGTCTGGGAAACTAGGTCCTAGTGTGTTATACACGTACATTCACAGATGGCCACTTCTGATGGCATTATGTTGTGGAAAGATGACAAAAAGATTATGATATCAGGTTGCAATGTAGAAAGCACCTGCATTTGAAGTGCAGTTTCCCAGATTATGGATTAAAGCACAGATTATGGATTAAAACACAGATTAGGCCAGATTGTGTCTAGTCCAGGATTCTAACAGTTGGTCGGGGAGAGCGCGGTTGTCAGTTGTAGATGAGGTTGAAGAGAGTCTGGGAAATCACAACTCATTGGTTTCACCTCCGTAAGGTGGACACACACACACACACACACACACACACACATACACACACACACACACACGCACACACACACACACACACACACACACACACACACACATACACACACACACACACACGCACACACACACACACACACACACCACACCACACACACACACACGCACACACTCACCACACACACGCACACACACACGCACACACACACACACACATACACCCACACACACACCCACGCACCACACACACCACACACACACACACACACACACACACACACACACACAGAGAAGCACACACAGTTTGGGGTCTGGTCATAGGGCTGCATGCTTTCTGTTCTGTAAAAATCCTGTTTCTCGTTCCTACTTGGTGTCACACCTGTGGGTTATGGGTTATGTTTCCAATAACTCTTTGGGTTTTAGGTGCGTGAGTGTGCTTTCACACACCACAAACACAAATGGAACAGCAAATACACACACACACACACACACAGGCACACACACAGGCATAACCACACTATCCATTTCCTTTATCTCTCTAACACCCTTTTCTGTGTGTTCTAAAATTGAGACATGATCGTTGTTTATGTGCGTGTCCGTGTGTACATGTGCGTGTGTGTCCCTGTGTGTGTGTGTGCTTGTGTGTGTGTGCATGTACGTGTCCGTGTGTACATGTGCGTGTGTGTCCCTGTGTGTGTGTGTGTACATGTGTGGGTGTGTCCCTGTGTGTGTGTGTGTGTTGCGTGTATGTGTGTACATGTGCGTGTGTTTCCCTGTGTGTGTGTGTGTGTCCCTGTGTGTGTGTGTGTGTGTGTGTGTGTGCGCGTGTATGTGTGTCCCTGTGTGTGTGTTCCCAATCTATCCTGATCATGACTGTATCTGTATTTTTTCCTAACCTGTCATTCTCCTCCCATTAAGGCCAGAGCAATCAATCAGGAACCGCATGATCAGAATTCTCGCCGTGCTCCCTCTCAGTACACAGTTCATCCTGGGGAAACCGATGATCCTGACCACCCAGGAAGTGGTACAACAGGAGGTTCCTGCTCAACCAATCAGAGTTGCCGTCGCCAAGCCGGGCAGATGGCAGTGAGGTGCAATCTACACCTGCTGGTGGTCGTCTTCCTGATACAGATACAGCCAGGCCACAGCCACATGCAGGACTGTAAGAACATCTGCTAGAATTCTCTCATTTTAGAATGCTCACATTCTGGTATTTTCTGATTTTAGTATCATCTGATTCTAGTGTGCTTGGATTCTAGCATTCTCTAATTCTAATATTTCTCTCCCCCCTCTCTCTCTCTCACCCCTCTCTCTCTCCTCTCTCTCTCTCCTCTCTCTCTCTCCTCTCTCTCTTCTCTCTCACACACACACACCACACACAGCCCTTAAGTGCCTCAACGACTTGATCAACAACATAACGTGTGTGTGGGACATGCGTTTGACCAGCTCCATTCAAGATACAGGGCCAGATGCGCAATATACACTCTTCGGGGAGAAAACAAGCTCCAGCATACAGATAAGGTAGGACTCTTCCTCAAGCTAGGTCACTTCCTGTTCCTGCTCGGCTGACCTCTGACCTCTGCGTTCTCACAGCTGCGTCCCCTGTGACCTGCGACCCGTGAGATCGGACCACTCTCTGAGGGCATGCTCCCTCCTCCTTCCAGCCAACAAGGTGTGTGAGAGCAGACAAAAGTTGAATTGCACATGTTGTTTGTTTACTTTGTAAATATGATTGGAATTTCGAGTTTCCGAGATGTGTCGGTGCATCGTAGCCACTATAACAGCTGTTCTCCTCCAGAGTTTTCGGAATGGAGATCGATACGTCATTGGAGTCCGCTTCAATGGAAGTTCACGAGACCCTGTCGTCAGGATGATATACAAACCTAATGACAGCAGTAAGAGAAAACTACAACCAAAAAGGAATGTGTGTGAGTGTGTGTGTGAGTGTGTGTGTGAGTGTGTGTGTGAGTGTGTGTGTGAGTGTGTGTGAGTGTGTGTGTGTGTGTGTGTGTGTGTCTGTGAGTGTGTCTGTGAGTGTGTGTGTGTGAGTGTGTGTGTGAGTGTGTGTGTGTGTGTGTGTGAGTGTGTGTGAGTGTGTGTGTGTGTGTGTGTGTCTGTGAGTGTGTGTGTGTGAGTGTGTGTGTGAGTGTGTGTGAGTGTGTGTGTGCGTGTGTGTGAGTGTGTGTGTGTGTGTGTGCGTGCACTATTAATACCACATGATTGTTAATGCTACAGCTTGAATACGGTTGTTTATGTTGTTGTTGACGTTGTTGTTTTTCAGTAAAGATGCTCCCTCCTACCAAGCCGTGGGTGGATAACAACACCATCAGCTGGAACTGGACCATGGGGTCCAAGTCTGAATGATCCGCCTTTATAACTGCCAGGTGCAGTACAAGAACCAGGAGGATCCTTGGAAGGTGAGGGGTGGCAGGGTGGCTGGGTGGCAGGGTGGTAGGGTGGCAGGGTGGCAGGGTGGTTGGGTGTCTGGGTTGCTGGGTGGTAGGGTTGCTGGGTGTCAGGGTGGCAGGGTGGCAGGGTGGCTGGGTGGCTGGGTGGCAGGGTGGCTGGGTGGCTGGGTGGCAGGGTGGCAGGGTGGCTGGGTGGCTGGGTGGCAGAGTGGCAGGGTGGCAGGGTGGCAGAGTGGCAGGGTGGCAGAGTGGCTGGTTGGCAGGTGGCAGGCTGGCTAGGTGGCAGGGTGGCAGGGTGGCAGAGTGGCAGGGTGGCAGAGTGGCAGGGTGGCAGGGTGGCTGGGTGGCAGGGTGGTGGTGACAGTTGGTCCTCCATTTGTGTTCCATCACTCAAACCTGGTCTGTGTTGTTCTTTAGTCCGCTATCTACGTGCCCATGCCTGACAACCAGTGTTTCCTGGACCTGGACGTGGACAGGCTGGTGAAGGGGCAGAGGTACCAGGCTCGGGGTCCGGGTCCGGGTCCATGAGAAAAAGTCTCCTCACGGAGCCTGGAGCGACTGGAGCCCCACTGCATCCTGGGAGTCCAAGTGTGGGCGAGACGCCAACGCCGTCCCCCCCGCCTCCAGGTACATTAGCGTACATGCTAGCACACAGCAGTACCGTACATGCTAGCACACAGCAGTAGCGTACATGCTAGCAAACAGCAGTACCGTACATGCTAGCACACAGCAGTAGCGTACATGCTAGTACACAGCATTAGCGTACATGCTAGCACACAGCAGTAGCGTACATGCTAGTACACAGCAGTAGCATACATGCTAGCACACAGCATTACATTTTACATTTACATTTAGTCATTTAGCAGACGCTCTTATCCAGAGCGACTTACAGTAAGTACAGGGACATTCCCCCCGAGGCAAGTAGGGTGAAGTGCCTTGCCCAAGGACACAACGTCATGTGACACAGCCGGGAATCGATCCGGTAACCTTCAGATTACGAGTCCGACTCCCTAACCGCTCAGCCACCTGACGCCCCGTCGCAGCACAGCAGTAGCTTACATGCTAGTACACAGCAGTAGCGTACATGCTAACACACAGCAGTAGCGTACATGCTAGCACACAGCAGTAGCGTACATGCTAGCAAACAGCAGTAGCGTACATGCTAGTACACAGCAGTAGCGTACATGCTAGCACATAGCAGTAGCATACATACTAGTACACAGCAGTAGCGTACATGCTAGCACACAGCAGTAGCGTACATGCTAGCAAACAGCAGTAGCGTACATGCTAGCACACAGCAGTAGCGTACATGCTAGCACACAGCAGTAGCGTACATGCTAGCACACAGCAGTAGCGTACATGCTAGTACACAGCAGTAGCGTACATGCTAGCACACAGCAGTAGCGTACATGCTAGCGTACATGCTAGTTATGCAGTTACCCTCACTTACAGTCCCTTGTTGTTCAACCATGTTCTCCATGGTTCTGCAGGGTTACAGCTGGTTTGGTTCTCCGGAGCTTCTGGGGTTCTAGCGGGAGTAGCTGTCGTGATCATTCTGGTTCTCACTTGGCTCTGCAGCACACACAAACATACCCGGTAAGGTGTACTGTCTGTGTGTGTGTGTGTGTATGACTGTCTGAGTGTGGGTGTGTATGACTGTCTGTGTGTGTGTGTATGACTGTCTGAGTGTGTGTATGACTGTCTGAGTGTGTGTGTGTGTGTATGTCTGTCTGTGTGTGTGGTGTGTGTGTGACTGTCTGAGTGTGTGTGTGTGTGTATGACTGTCTGTGTGTGTGTATGACTGTCTGTGTGTGTGTGTGTGTATGACTGTCTGAGTGTGTGTGTGTGTATGTCTGTCTGTGTGTGTGTGTGTATGACTGTCTGAGTGTGTGTGTGTGTGTATGACTGTGTGTGTGTGTGTGTGTGTGTGTGTATGACTGTCTGAGTGTGTGTGTGTATGACTGTCTGTGTGTGTGTGTTCATGGCCCAAACATGACACAAACTATTCTTAGCCTGTCATTGGACCAGACGGGGAATTTCCAAACATCCGTATGATATCTTTCGGTTTCCAGCTGTGCTCACTTCCTGTCTGTCTGCCTTCCAGGCTTTACATCGTGAAGAAACTGATGGGGCCTCCTATCCCCAACCCCTCCAAGTTCTTCCCTGACTTAAACTCTCGGCCCAGGAGAAGACTTTAAGGTCAGTAGTTGGACGTACCCACCACTTAAAGCCCCACCTACAGCCTCACACTTCCCCACTGGGCCGTGAGGGTGTCATACACCTTCTTGTCGTGATTTTTCAACGTTTGACTTTGGCAGTCCTTCCACGACACACACTCAAGAAGTATTATGGCCCCAAAAGTCACCGTTTTTCAGACTCAGTCATGTGTTTCTCTCTCTCAACACACCGGCTTTTAAAAAAACGATTTTCTTCGCGTCGTCAGATAATCACAACATCGGTCCGTCACACGTGGACAGTGTCAAAGGAAAAAGTTCCGATGACGTTGATCTGTCCTCAGAGAAATATTTCTAAAATATATAGATAATACTTAGGACTTAGCAGAATATCAAACTGCCACCACAGCAGTGACTAACACACACACACACAAACACACACAAACACACACACACACACTACATCCGCCCCTTTCAGCTTTCCTCTCATCCAACCTCCTCCCTTCCTTCCCTAGACATGGCTGAGCCCCAAGTTCGCCCGCGAGTCCTACCTGGATGCCTTTCTGCTTCCTGTCCACATCTCTCCGCTGGAGGTCACCCACACCGTGGACAACCGTCTCCCCCCCGCAGCCCCGGCACGACACTGCATCCCCGGAGGACAAGAAGAAGAAGAAAATGACCTGCGACCTCGGCTCTTGTTCCAGCTTCTCCAACCAGAGCTACTCCCTCAACCTGCACCTCGCCCTCCCGACCAGCGGGGGCGCTCTGGAGCCCTGCGCCGCCGACTCCCCTTACGGACCGCTGGTGGGACACAGAGAGGAGGAGAGAGAGGGGGGTGCTGAGGAGGAGAGCGATGAGGAGGAAGAGGGAGGGGAGGAGAGGGAAGCAGGCAGGGGTTTAGGTAACGTGGACGATGCAGTGAGCTCAGGCGAGGGAGGGAGAAGGAGTGAGGAGGAGGATGGAGGATGGGGAGGTAGGTGGAAATGGAGGGAGGTGTGGCGGAGTAGGAGAGATGGGATGGAGATATAGAGTGTATAGGGAGGAAGAGAGGCTGATGGGGCTGCTATTTGGGGGCACCATTGTCATCACCACCGGGGGTAACTCCCTCCAGATGTCTCCGTCCTACGAGCGTGTGGAGAGGCTCCAGGACCAGCGCTGGCTCCTGAAGAGCCCAGATTCAGGCGTCGGCAGCTGGGGAGAGGATCAGGAAAGTAGGGAGAGCACGGGGGATCCAGACGGGCCTGCCGACGCAGGCCGCGGCGGCCATTTTGGATCCAACGTTTTCCAGTTTTCCGTCGTGCTCTAGCCCTTTACTACCCACGTCCCTGCCCTGTTTTTTAAAAACACCCAGATCCCCCTCACCCTGCCTGGGCTAGGGATAGAGCCTGGTCCCTTCACTCCGGGTCCTATGGACTTGCCAGGAAAGATACTGGAGGACTTGGCTCTCATGCCTTCATCTGGGACCATAGCGCCCTCTAGTGGTGGCTATATGGCAGTGTAAGAGTCAACAAGAGGAGTCAGTTTGGCTGAGCGGTTAGGGAATCGGGCTAGTAATTGGTTGCCGGTTCGATCCCCACACTTGCGAACTGACTTTGTGTCCTTGTGCAAGGCACTTCACCCTACTTGCCTCGGAGGAATGTCCCTGTACTTACTGGAAGTCGCTCTGGATAAGACTGTCTGCTAAATGACTAAATGTAAACAAGACATTGTCCACATTAGCATACATATTTATTATAGGTACTTGAATTTTATAGATGTGTTCAAATAAACTTGGCAAGATTAAACTTTGTGTCTCAAGAGACATAAATCTGAAGAGGTAAAGCTGTCCCTTCCACATTTCAAATAAAGCTGCGCTGCTGGTCGCTTCTTCTCATCACATCTTCTCACCGACAACTTGAATGTAATGTCTTCTTTGTTGTACCTTCGCTGTAAATAAAAGATTTATCGAGACCTGTGTCCTTGTGCGTGGATTCTACTGAATTCGTTAGGGAAAATCACACTCTATTTATTGACTCGACCCGAAAAGAGTGACTTTTTTCGACTCATTTTGTCACATGAGTTCAAGACAGGGAGCGAGTCTTGTGACAGTATTTCGTGAACGCACACACATACAGACTGAACTATAGATGTGAATGAAATGCGAATAATGACGGTCAAATTAAATCGGCCCACATAATACCAATATTGGTTGTTCTAAAATTATTTCAATAATAGGTCTGCTACAAATTCACAACTTATTGTGTTGATGAACAGTGAGGTAAAAATATCGTAGATATCCTTCAGGACTAATTAATTAGGCCTACTGCGTGCACCTCGGATTCCAAGGGGATTTACCTGGGTTAGAGACGTTGCTGGGCGTCGGCATAAGATGTCATGGTAACCATGCCCTTAGGGAAAAGACGCGAGACGATAATATACACAAGTGATGGAGAGAGAAGAGGACAAAGACGGATAGACAAACAGATAACATATGTTAAAAATACGTTTCGTACAGGCCCTATTTCTTAATCGTGCCCTCGAGGGAATTATTTCCCCCCTAAAAGTATCATATTGACCGATGTTACCTTTGGACTTGCAAATAAAGGGGAAGCTGTTTTTTTCCGGCGTTTTCATAACTCGTTGCGGACATGTCTGGACAGAAACGAAACATATATCCTATACAAATGTAAATGACAATTAGCCTATATCTTCTAAAATCGCGAATTTGGCAATGTGATGATCTTAGGAGGAATAACGGAATAAGTAATGGCGATTGGACATGGGTCTAAAAAGTCACGTACGTGTGACATGGATGACGCCCTCGCGGCTGAGCAGGGGGTGAGTTTATTTTAGAATATTGTTTGCCAAAGTTCAGTTATTTGTGTTGCTGACCTATCAATCCTTAAACGCTTCCTTGATCTGTTAAATTAGTTTCGATCTACAGATCTACAGACGCACACACACACACACACACACACACACACGCACACACACACACACACACAGACACACACACACACACGTTTGACGCAGCCCCCTTTCCTAAAGGCATTAGAATGTTACATGCAGATAAATTGCTCAGTGTACAAACGGCCAATTAGTAAACACTAAAAGGCTTGTGTGTGGGGGTGTGTGTCTGTGCTTGTGTGTGTGTCTGTGTGTGGGTGTGTGTGTGTGTGCGTCTGTCAGACAACCCGGGTCTGGGGCAAAGGTGGTCTCTTCTAAGAACGTGCGACCCTGCAAATGTCTCCTGGCCCTCCTCATCATCATCGCCATCATCATCATCGTCGGAGGGGCCTCTCTGCTCTGGTACTTCCTGGGTGAGCAAAGGATCATGGGAAAGGCAGTTTGGGATATGTGTTTGGTTGGCATGCACATATAAACTCCCTCCCCGCCTCCCTCCCCCCGCCTCCCTTCCCCCTCCCTCCCTCCCTCCCTCCCTCCCTCCCTCCCTCCCTCCCCTCCCTCCCTCCCTCCCTCCCTCCCTCCCTCCCTCCCTCCCTCCCTCCCTCCCTCCCTCCCTCCCTCCCTCCCTCCCCTCCCTCCCCTCCCTCCCTCCCTCCCTCCCTCCCTCCCTCCCTCCCTCCCTCCTCCAGACTACAGAGTGTGGGTGCTCGAGCCTCGTGTACAGCAGCAGTACGTGGCTCGTCTCACCATCTTGAACAGGAACTTCTCCAGCGGCCTCTCTTCCCACACCACCTCAGTCTTCAGGACGCACGCTGCAGATGTGCAGGACATGGTGCGTATACTACCATGACCTTATATGGTCAAATTCATGTATCAGTCGAGTCATTTGTGGAACACCTGAGTCTCCCTCCCTCCCTCCCTCCCTTCCACCCACCCCCCCTCCCTACCTCCCTCCATCCCTCAGGTGAAGACAACAGTGAAAGCTTCTGATCTGTCTCGTTACTTTCAACTCCTCCCACCGTCTTTGCCTTCGGGTGCGTACCGGTAACAACCAATCAGGGCACTCGTTCTATCCCTCTGCACCCACCTTCCTCCACTTACAGCCAATCAGACCTCTTGGTCTCACCTTAGATTCCTAGTTCTTTACCCTCTCTCAATACACTTTTCAGTTTGTCGTGGAACCTTTGATTGTGTCTCCCTTGTTTCCGCAGGGAAGGGAGTGTGGTGGCGCATTTCTGGCTGCTGTTGTCTATCCCCGGCAGCCATGTTGGGAAGGTCAACCTGGAGAGGGTCAACACCATCCTGCTGGGGAGGTTGGAGCAGACGGCCAGCTACTGGGGATACAAACTACATCTCCCATCATTCTCCATCACAGGTGATACAGGAGCAGGAAGTTGGGAAATTACGTTTTTTTATTTGACTTTTTGTTTCCGTTTGAGTGATGTCATTTAATTGAGTTGGTTTACTTTTTTTTTGCCTACTCCACAGAAACAGAACCAAAAGTTGTAGAGCTTTTGAAGGCCTCTTTTGGTAGGATTCGTTTTTTCAATTATTTTCTTTTTATTGTTGCCTCTCTCTGTTGCGCTCTCTTTCTCTGTTTCTCTCTCTCTCTCTCCTCTCTCTCTCTCTCTCTCTCTCTCCTCTCCTCTCTCTCTCTCTCTCTCTCTCACACAACCCTCTTACCGTATTTTACTGAAAATAATCCACGGCTTGTACCTTCTCCTCTTCTTCCTGCCTGCCCTCTCTCATCCCTCCATCCTCCATCCTTCCCCTCCAGACTGCTACAGGTACCAGC
>CAEFZP010000079.1:70000-72656 GCA_903064625.1 Mallotus villosus
TCCCTCCCTCCCTCCCTCCCTCCCTCCCTCCCTCCCTCCCTCCCTCCCTCCCTCCCTCCCGTCCCTCCCTCCCTCCCTCCCTCCCTCCCTCCCTCCCTCCCCTCCCTCCCTCCCTCCCCTCCCTCCCTCCCTCCCTCCCTCCCTCCCTCCCTCTCTCCCCCCAGCCTCTTCTCCCCCCTCCGTGTGGACGGTGTACCTGGGGAAGCTGTGGCTGAACAGAGGCAGCCCCCTGGAGGAGGCGTTCCGCGTGTCCCACATCCAGCTGCACCAGTACTACGACCCAGAGAGCCACGACTACGACCTGGCCCTGCTGCGCCTGGAGAGGGCCCCCCGGCCCCGGGCCCCTGGCCCGCCCCGTCTGCCTGCCAGCGGCCACGCACCAGCACGAGCCCGGACTGCTCTGCTGGGTCACCGGCTGGGGGGCGCTGCGGGAGGGAGGTGAGGAGGGAGGAGGGGGGGTGGGGGGTGGTGGGGTGGGGAGACAGGTGGGGAGTGGGGCTCTGGGAGGGAGGTGAGGGAGGGGAGTGGTGGTGGGGGGTGGTGGGGGGTGGGGTTGGGGAGACAGGTGGGGAGTGGGGCTCTGGGAGGGAGGTGAGAAGGGAGGGGTTGGTGGGGGGGGGATGGGGAGACAGGTGGGGAGACAGGTGGGGAGTGGGGCTCTGGGAGGGAGGTGAGGAGGGAGGGGTGGTGGGGGGTGGGGTGGGGAGACAGGTGGGGAGCGGGGCTCTGGGAGGGAGGTGAGGAGGGAGGGGTGGTGGGGGGTGGGGTGGGGAGACAGGTGGGAGCGGGGCTCTGGGAGGGAGGTGAGGAGGGAGGGGTGGTGGGGGGTGGGGTGGGGAGACAGGTTGGGAGCGGGGCTCTGGAGGAGTTGAGGGGAGGGAGTGGTGGTGGGGGGTGGTGGGGGGTGGGGTGGGGAGACAGGTGGGGAGCGGGGCTCTGGGAGGGAGGTGAGGAGGGAGGGGTGGTGGGGGGGTGGGGTGGGGAGACAGGTGGGGAGTGGGGCTCTGGGAGGGAGGTGAGAAGGGAGGGGTGGTGGGGGGGGGATGGGGAGACAGGTGGGGAGACAGGTGGGGAGTGGGGCTCTGGGAGGGAGGTGAGGAGGGAGGGGTGGTGGGGAGGGGATGGGGAGACAGGTGGGGAGCGGGGCTCTGGGAGGGAGGGGAGGGGAGGGAAGGGAGGGGAAAGGGGGCGGGGTAATAATGGAGAGAACGGAAGTGGGGGGAGGAGAAGATGAAGAGGTAGGGAGGAAGGAGAAAACATTACCACCTGATCATTAGTCCACCTGGCTAGTCCTGGGTAACCGTGGCGACTGCCCCCTGCCCCCATAGGCACTGCCAGTAACGTGCTCCAGAAGGTGGACGTGCGATTGGTCAGTGAGGAGGCCTGCATCCGTTCATACGGTTTCCTCGGTCACTCCCAGGATGCTTTGCGCCGGCTACCGCAACGGAGAGAAGGACTCCTGTCAGGTAACGGAGAGAAAATATATACAAGGGATGAGAAAAGAATGAAGGACTGTGGATTCTCACTCTCCCTCCCTCCCTCCCTCCCTCCCTCCCTCCCTCCCTCCCTCCCTCCCTCCCTCCCTCCCTCAGGGAGACTCCGGGGGGCCCCTGGTGTGTGAGGAGCCGTCGGGTCGCTGGTTCCTGGGGGGCGTGGTCAGCTGGGGGAGGGGCTGTGGCCGGGCGGACTACTACGGCGTGTACACCCGAGTCGCCAAGCTAACCGGCTGGATCAAACACACCATCGCCTCCTCCTCCTCACCCTCGTCATCCTCATCATCATCGTCTGGTTCCACGTCTTCATTGGCGTCGTCCGGGCGACCGTCGGGGTGACAATCATCCCTTATGACGTCATCCTTGTCGTCAACGTTACGCTGTTTGACGTCTTAACCTCCATCGTAGTCATCCATCGCCCCCCCATGGTCATCTCTCCCCCCCCCCTCCCCCCTGGTCATCCTTCAGCCCCCTCCCTCTTAGAACATTATGATTGCGTAAAACAGTCTTGGAATCGTAGAACTCATTCTTATTCACTGACTGTCCCTGTTAGGAAAAGGCTCTGAACAGATTAGATCAAGAACTGAGAGACAGTGAGGAACAGGCTAGCAGACAGTGTGTGTGTGTGTGTGTGTGTGAGTGTGTGTGTGTGTGTGTGTGAGTCCTGTGTGTTTGAGCTGCAGGGTCCATGACCCAAGTTCAACCTGTCCAATGATAGACTCAGTGGCTTTGCTAGGTAAACACACACACACACACACACACACACACACACACACCACACACACACACACACACACTGGTACACAAACACACATACGCACACACCCACACACTCGAACACACACACACACACACACACACTGGTACACAAACACATGCACACACCCACACACTTGAACACAAACACACACTCACACACTCATCAAACACAAATGCACGCACTCAGCCACACACACACACACACACACACATATCGTCTCAATACTGCCCTCTTGTGAACAAAGGAGCTGCTCATTGTAATTCAGGACAGTGAATCCCTGCTCGTGTTCCTCCGTGGAAGACCCTCTTGTAACCTGGGACAGAGGACTCGTCTGTGTATACACTGTAAATAGCTCATGTATTAGAGAATAAAATTCAAACATCTTTCTCTGGACTCTCTCTCC
>CAEFZP010000080.1:0-56806 GCA_903064625.1 Mallotus villosus
CGAAGTCGTGCACACCCAATGATGATGAGTGTTGCTTACTATTACTAGCTTTTTGTTAATGCCATCGTTGTAGTGTTAACTGACAAAGTTCTAAGAATATAACGACCATAACAATATTGTCGTTATCAGACATGATTTATTCATCTTCGTCTTTGCTCTAGAATAACATGTTATCTACAATGACGCCGTAACATGCCACGTTATATATTAGGCTATAATTAGCCTACTTTGTCATGCAATGAGAATAATCGCGTTCATTAGCCTACAAAATGGTTAAATATGCTTTAAAATAACGGAAATAAACTCTAAAAACAACCGTCATGTATATGTGCAAGCATTTGTAAAACGTGCTACAATTAAGTCAGGCAATTTTAGATTACCAAGTCCTTTCTCCTTGTTCTCATTCAGCTCAGGTAAATCAGCGACTTGCTGATGTTCCCTTGTGTGCTCGTCCCCTGTTAGTATCCGCGAACACGTTTCAAGGCAACTTTTCTTGACGTAAGCAAATAAATGGGGTGCTAATTTACCCATTTCGGATTGGTTTCAAACATAGCAAAAATCTGGAAAAATTATTCTATGAAAAAGCTAGTAGTATGAGCCAGGTTTGAGTATCGAACAAAAATTATTGGGGGAGATAGTTTTGTAAATGTTGACTGGAGTTAATAGATTAAAAACGACCGGAAGACACGGAAGTCAAGTCGAAGATGCAATACCACCTACATCCACCGGGGCCGTTGCCTCAAGCCAAGGGGCGAGGGGTGGGGGCTTGGATAGACCTAATAAATTAAACTTTTACCAAACCCCGTAGGAAGGACGGCAACAACATATTTTCCATCGACAAATGCCTTGATTGCGTTTCTCTGTTCCTCTTTCTAAATTAATGCGCTGTCGATGTCTTCTAAAACAGACTCGATGGCAGAATCATAACATCTCAGCTCTCCAGCGGTAGCCATGTTTGTTGAAAACGAATTCAACTCAAGCGCTATTTTGTGAAGTGGTTGGTTACGTTACTGTTGATCATCTGTCCATCATCGTATAAAGCCCGCCCTGACAATTTTACTGGTCCGAACAGCTCCTGTTCGGTATATAGTGTTTTCCGGACTGAGCCCCCCCCCAGACCCACTTTTCCGACCAAATCACTTCGCGGAGAAGTTTGGCTGGCACCCAGGCTGTTTACTTGGAGGTGGGATTACCACAATTGATTATGTGGTTTTAAAGAGCAAGGTCAGAATAATATGTAAAACATTGTTTACGTTTAATATGTATGTGTGCTGTAAAAACGTCCTGGCAAATATTAATAAGTCATGTAGACAAATACGAAAATGTATTCTATTTAAACAAATGGCAATGAAATAAATTACAATCTATATATTGACACTTCACATACAGAAGTTATATTGTTGGTGATCCAAAATGACCAATAAGGGGTAAAACGTACACTGTAATAATGAGACGAATCACCTGGTTTCTGAAAAGCTTAACATAAAGACATGACAAAACAGTATTAAGGCAAGAAGCAAACAATTACAAGTTATTTGTGTAAAAAACTAAACACAACAAAAACAGGTGACACCAAAGGACAGTGGAATGGAAATGATACCCTGCAATGTAATCTTAATTTATCTGATGACTATATAGTTTCCGTTAAATAGCGTATTACAGTGCAACTTAAAAATGCACCATGTATTCTACCTTGTCCTGTGAAAAGCTACAGTAAGTGAATGGAAAATTTGATATGGATCTACAGAAAAAGGTGCCAACACTAACAAAGATCAGAAAGAGATTTGTCAGTGCTTTGTGTTTAAGGGCAAATCAAAATGATATACTATACTACAGTCCACGCAGCAATATCATGAGGTTAACAACCAAAAATGTGAAGTCTGGATATCATTGACAGAACAATTGTCAATTCGTATTTCGTCAATACATTGACGAAATAAATCTACATAAAACTGGTAAATCAACAACTTGCTTGTTACCTGTGGAGCACTTTTTGTTGTATACAGTTAATCATTACAGAATAGGGTATCCTCAATTGCACCACCCACACCCCCGCACAACAAAACATGACACAGGATCTTATCCATCAGAAGAAATTACATTAAAACATGAAAATGTACAACTGGAATTGTGCTCAACAAAAATAGATGTTGAGTTCCTCAAAGGCATATCAACAGCATACACCCAACAATCAATTGGATATTTCTTCATACTTCATGACCTTATAGCATTCAACCATAAAAACCAATCCTTACAAAGACAAGAAAAGCATGGCTTAACCTCATGGGCCTGGTAAAACTATGTTGCAAGCTGAGAAAAGCATATCAATTACCGTAACTGATTATCTTCCCCCCTCTGGTGCAACCAATTCTAAATGACCTTACCCAGCCACCACACGGAAGTCAGTATCTAACCTTCAGGTGCAATAAAGAGCTGTGTTTGGACACTTTTGGCCTCTAGGGGGCAGTGAGTCTTATTTTTATCTAAGAGACCCAAAGTCTGCTTCATGGTCTTCAGCAAACATGTCAAACCACTTAGGAACACAAAAGATGAATTTCAAGAAAAAGGCAAATCATTCTTATTCGTTTTCAGTGTAATGACAAAGGGGAAACCCAAGGCTCATTTTCCCCCTTCACACTCCAAATGGCATACATGAGGGTCTAGTATGGGTTAAAAACCATGACATTCAGGTGACTATGAGGAAGGGCAGTTCCTTTATGTCAGATAAATCTTGCTAAACTGATATTGCGGGTACAGTTTGTCACCTATGGCACAGAAGGCTCAGGCAAACCCCAAAAACTAAACTGCTGAATGTACTGAATTCAAGAGTTCCTACAAATATGTATACCGTAGATACAGGCACTTATGTCTTTGGTTGGAGTGACCCAACATTGCAAGAGAAATGCATTAACAGTTTAATTTTGCACCTCATATTTTCTTTCATGGTTCAGTAGGGCAACTGTTAAGTGTTTATGTCTTCTGCTCTCTTTTCCAACTATAGTTCTGTATTGATGTGGATCCTTTGGTACTTCTTATGCCTCTGACAAGGCCACCTGGGGTGAAGAGAGAAACAGGAAAGAGAAATGAAAAGAAACATATACAGCTGCAGCATTGCAAACAAACTGATGCTTCTTTAGTTACCAGCAGTGTTGGGGGTAACGTGTTATGTATTATAACGCGTTACATAATATTATTACTTAAGTGAGTAACAAAGTAATATAACGTGTTCGTTTTTGACATTGAGTAATGTTATTACAGTTACTTATTTAAGTAACTTGCGTTAATTGGCCAAGTTACTGCATGAATTCAACAAAGGACTAAAATAGCCTTATAAATACAGATTGTTGCCTAAAAGACACTTCCTGGGTGTAGTAGCCTGGTTTGCCTTTGATTCACGCTGCAGACAAACATAACAGCGATCATGGCCGCAGAGCGTGTTACGTTTTCAGGGTGGAAATATTATTTCCACACTATTTCGCTTTCATTAAAGATACAGGAAAAAACCTTGAAGTTAACTGCAAACTGCACCCCAACCAAATACTATCTACTGCCAAAAGCAGCACTTCAAACTTAAAAAAACACATCGAAAGTGTCCACTGAGAAACAAAGCTGGAAGATAGTGAAAAATCCACTTTAAACCTTGAGAGATGGCGACCCGTTTCCACAAGTGGCTGATAACATAGGAACATTTATTCACACAAATATATAATTATTTTTGAATTTATAAGCCTTTTTGATGTTTAAGATTATTTGAAATAAATGTTCTTCTTCTATTTAGAACTCACTCTTTAAAAGGTTAAACAAACACTATTTTACGTCTGTAACCCCCTGGGTTATTTTATGTGTGCACAACTGTTAATAACCCTAACATTTATTCGTAAAACATATGTTCACCTTTAGTGAGTCATATCTGCATTCCATACAGGTTTTACTATCTTTATGTTGTCCTTATCGTTATTGTAATACACCATTTTTTACTACTACCAGTAAATGATGATTGTGTTTGGTCAATAACGTGTCAATCAAGGGCAATAACACATTGCACTGTTGTGATTGGTTTCGGTTGATTTGGGTAGGGCAGAAGTTACGCCCTGGTCAACTGACACTGTACATGTATTTTTTTATTTTTGTCTCTTGGCCTGCGACCGCTCACGAGATAAGCTGGACGGTTAGCTCTTGTGGTGCATCAACCAGTATAAGCTAGCAAAACGTAGCTTCGTTATGCCTAGGGTATAAGATAGCTAAATCGAGCTGTTGTGTTAGTGTACTGCTAACCTGTTGGAAGCGGTTAACAGACTGTTACCTCCGTTCAGTGTGAGAACTGTGCAATGGGTACCGTGTCGTCGGTTTAGCCTAGCTCAGAAGCTATCGTACACCCGGAGGACAATGTCTGGACCCGTGTGTCCTGCCACCTTTGAGGACCGCGTTGGATTAAATCCAGCTAAATCCAACCGGTGAAGTTGATGTGTTTGTTTATTGGGGGCCCCTAACTGTGTTTATTACTGTGTAAAGTATGTTCACGTGATAACCTACTGTTTGTATTAATAACACTTATGGATGGTTATTGTTCTGTTTGTATTGGATACTAGAAACGTATTTTAGAACGTGTACATTATTACACATTATTTACACACACATACTGGGGTTCACTAGCCTAGTCTACTAGTTTAGTAAGTTTAGAGTGTAAGTAAACGAACTTCGGCGCTGTTCATAAGCAGTGAAGCGGAACAAGCGCTACACGTCTGTAGCCTGTTCTTGCACATTTTTTACAAAGTCAAACTCGCTACTATTAAAGGCAATAGTAAAAGAGGACTTCCGGTTTGAGCATGTAGCGAGTGAGAAGTGGCTCCCGAATAACTTTTTATTTTCTATCAAATTTTTCCGGCATAAAGCTGGCACCTCTTGAGTTTATTACGTGTACATTAAGACTTGACTTTGCACAACTAAATGAGTCCAAAGAGACGTGACCGAGGGCAAAAAACTATTGAAATGGACGAAGATGCCACAAGTGAAGACAACATGGCTAACGTTAACGTTACACAAGCCAGCCCAAGTTCGGAAGCTACCTGCTGATCTTGCTAAGTTACAGTGTTTCTGTCCGACCTCGCACAGCAAACGGACTCCCTCCTGAAAAAAGCACTCGGCGAGGCACTGGCACCAATTTCGGCATCCCTAGAACTGGTAAAATTGTCTCTTGACTCCCACGAAGAACGTATTCATGACATGGGGAGGGCTAAACGCACATGACGATCGGGCTATCGAAACAACATGCACCGCACTTCTAGCTGAGAACGAGAGGCTGAAAAGTGCAGTGATGGACAGTGCAGTGATGGAAGAAGAAATGGTCTACGTTAGGAGTGCCAGTGAGGGGAAGGTCAAAGTTGATTTTGTCAGGGTAAAAGCTGTCTCAAAGCCAGATGCTACAAATATAGCTGAAGCAATATGCAGTATAATGGAACGTGGAGTCAGCACTGATTGGAAGGACAAGCTAGTGGCAATCACCACAGATGGAGCATCTGTAATGACAGGAGTAAACAATGGTGTTGTTAGAAACCTGCGTGTAGACAGACCAAATGTGCTGGGGATCCACTGCATGGCCCACAAGCTAGAGCTCGCCTTTTCAGATTAAATAAAGAAAAATGTGATGGTCAGGAAAGGACCTGTTGAGTGGACTCTACACCTTATACCATAAGAGTGGAGTGAACAGGGCCAGCCTAAAGCAACACTGCAGTGAGCTCCACATGAAGGCTTTAATGCCAACCAGAATAGGTGGAACCCGGTGGCTACCACATCTCTTCAAAGCACTTGACAATTTTCTCAGGGGATATGCTGGCATTGTACACCACTTAGAGGAGAAGGTATGTTAATTTATAGCCTACTAAAACCAGCAGTGTAGATGGATTATTTAATGTTTGCTTTCTTTATCTCTTCATCAGTTTTAAATGCTGTCTGATATAATTCAGTTGTTTTGTTTGTACTCGCAGGAGGCCACGAACATCAATGCTGTTCTCTGGGCAAAAGCCAAGGGGTTCCTCAAAATAGGCAAGGATGGTGGAGTGCTCAGATTTGGCTGCCTTCTCCATAACACCATCTATCAACTGAGCAGCCTCTCCAAGTCACTGCAGAGGTCAGTGTCAACCCTGGCTGAAGCTTAGAGCTGCCTTTCCTCCACTCAGGCTGTCATAGTAAAGTACAAGTCAAGGTATGTATCATATGTCCTAACATTTGGGATTTGATTTTAGGTTGTGTTGGTGTGTTTTCACATCAGTATAAACAAAAATAAATAACAAGACGCCCATCCATCGATCTCTGCACAACTGTAGACCTGGGCCTAAGGTGAGAGCAGTGCTGGACACATACACCTATGAGGGAGTCCTCCTGAAGCCTACTGATGCCGACCAACATGACAAGGCAAAGAATGAGCTAATTGATTTTCTGTGCCGCTAGATTGCTACTACTAGATTTAGTAATGTGAACAGTGGTGTCCTGCAGGCAATGCGGCTGACCAGTTTCCAGTGCTGACACAAGTTCAGGTTGGCAATGTTCAAATGTAATGAACAAATCTTTACGCATTTTATAATAATAATAATAATGGATTGCATTTATATAGCGCTTTTCTACCTTAGCTGCACTCAAAGCGCTTAATGAACAGAGTTCATTATTCATTCAGACACAGTCATACCGGTGGTGGTAAACTACAACTGTAGCCACAGCTGCCCTGGGGCAGACTGACAGAAGCGTGGCTGCCAATCAGCTCCGACCACCACCAACATTCATTCACATGTATACGATGCCTGTCTTTTATGATGGTGGGGGAAACCACCATTAGTGCTTATGTTTTAAGACAACTGCTTAACCTTTTATTATTGTTTTCCCTTTTGTTTTCAGAATTTGGTGATGAAGAGGTAAACAAACTCAGTCACGCAGGCCTGACTTTCTGCGCAAACATGAAACGAAAGCAACAGAGAGTGGCTCAGGTTCTGATGGCACCTCTGAAGAAGAGCTCTGAAGATTCAAATGATAGATAGATAGATCCCCAATGTTTGCACTTTCTGTGTATATTTTGTTGTACAACACTTTTGATTCTTTTCCTTCTTTTTGTTTGTTTTTACCTGCTAGTGACTTTACCCATTTCAGTACAAGCTCAAAATAACATTGAACCATTCACACAGGAAATGCAGGATTGTTGCATCCTGCATGTTGTATAATGACATTAAAGGGGTGATTGATTGCAAAACCGATTTTACCTTGTCATAGTTGAAAAATGACAGTTTGGTGTGTAATATAGACATACAGTGAACCTCAAAGTCCATTGAAACCTATTTCCTATCAAAATGTCACTTCTCACTAATGTTTTGAAACTGCAACTTGCAAACACTCGGTTTTGAAACAGTGCAACTTGTGACGTCACAAGTTGCAGCATGATCTTTGTCACGCCCCAACATTTATACAGACCAGCCCTCTGGTGTTCTGGCCCTGGATCTCAGACACTTGTTTAGCTGCGCGCTGCTCTATGTACTTCCACGCGAACAACAAAGGAGAAAGTTTGAACGTTTTTAAAGTATATTGAAAATGGACCATCATAAATGCAGTGTTCCAGGCTGTACTGGGAATGCTGACACTTTTCATAATCTTCCCAAGGAACCAGACACTCGACGGGCATGGCTGATCTGAGACCTGATAATAGAATGCCAAATACGTTTCTAAACACTCAACGTACCTTACTTAGCAAATGACTAACTAGACTAGCTGTAGTCGGCATTAGAAGGGAAGCTTCCAAAAAAATAGCCAGAAAACGAAAGCAGTCTAGCCTTTTGCTGACGCCTGTTTAGATTATCTATTCGAAATAACTGGAGAAAGGCAGGTGCTAGATACAGGACACGTTAGCATTGCTAATAACTGTTACCAACAAAATCGTACTACAGCTTGCGGTTGTGATGAACATAACTAAGGTCGGAACTCACCTCTTTTCAGCAACAGCTTCATAGCAAATCCTGCTTTACATTGTCCCAGGTTTTTAAAACCGTTCTTGGTGAAATGGTTCGCGCAACTGCACAGAGATCTTCTATGCTACGGTATAAACAAACATCAGCCATACCCGTCTAGTCAATGTTAACTAGACTCAAGCTCATCTGCTTTTCATTATTGGTAATTTGCAAGGAATGTAAGGACAGCTAGATGGCGAAAACACCTATACTGTAGGCATGTAAACCAGTTTAGCTAAACCAGTTAACGCAAGAGCATGAATGTGTTATGATTTAGCCTAGTTTATTGGCAATGGGACTTACGTTATTTCATGTTCCTGACTATGTTTCATTCAAATAATTAACCCGGCCGTGTTGTCATGTAAATCTACAATTCAGATGCATGTTTGTCATTTTTCAGCAAGATAGCTAGAGCTAACTGAAGCTGAGTTGAATCACGATAGTTTGTTTGCTAAGCTGTAGTGCTAACGTTACCCACCTAAGGCGATCCTGTTTGCTTCGACAACAGAAGTGGAAACTACAGTAATCATTTCAAATGACATCTAGTCAATCTGTTGAAAACAGTGTTGTGTAGACACAATAGATTTATTTGTACGTTTTTATTTCAAGTCTCCACCTTCTTGTTTCAGTGAGTGCTGTTGGCCGTCTTTGCTCCGCAGCATCGCTCGTTGTAAACCAACCAATCAGCGCACAGCTCATCTAAATATCCATGAGCATACCATATAAGGGAAAAAGCTAGCGTTTTTCCCGGGGAAAAAATGCTGGATGTAAAAGTGGGCATAGAACAGCACCCGGGCCATTTTCCCAACCAATGTTACATACCCTATTCGGAGACCTTAAGGAACAGTGTGGAATACCCAAAAAACCCAGTCAATCACCCCTTTAATGTGATTCCATGGATCATCAGTGGTAAACAGGACATGTCATAGATATTATTGTTGTGATGGAATCAGCAGAAACAGTTGTGACGTTTGTTGGGAAAGCTAATGCTTGTTGCCTAACTGGCATATTGTTGTTATTAGCCATTTACAATAACTCGTGTCCCTACTTAGTGTTGGTGATTTCACATACCCTTGCATCATACTTCTGTGTTTCATTTTACTTCATTTTATGTGTTTTTCATGCCAACAATGTTATAAGATGATCAAATTGTTCTTATTTTCACCGAAAATAATTTGGCTAGTGGAAATTCATTGGCTGGTGATCAAAAAGGTTAATTTAGAACCATGGCCACAAGGTATTTTTCCATGAGGATGTCAGTGCGGAACTGGGCAAGAAACAAGCTGCCTTTAAAGAAGTGAAATCCCTCCTGTATGAGAAGAACGTCAGGTTCACTCTTATCTACCCCGCCCGGCTCCGAGTCCTTCACGACAGAGAGATGCTGTTCTTCGAAACTCCGGAGAAGGCCAGAGTTTTACGATCTCCATTGGAGATTTTTTTTTCTTCATTCCAACCTAAGTTTAATGAGAACATTTTATTTAAATGACAACACTTTCCTTTAAGGATGCACAGTACTATGTTAAACTGTATTTTTAGTTCATTGTTATTACTGTTTTATTTTTCCCCTACACAAGTTATGTGGTCATAAGTCATGACATCACTTATGACCACAAATGCACTTCCATAATGTGGTTCAGGCTAGTCATATACATTTTAGATGTCTTCTATGATAAATAATGCAGGCACTACGAGCCCAGTAGGGAGAGCTGCAGTTAGGTTTCTGTCCTGGAATGTTAAGGGGTATGGTCCTGTGAAACGTACTAGGATTTTTTTTCCATCTTAAACAATTGAAAACTGCTGTTTTGTTTTTGCAGGAGACACATTTACGGTTAGAAGATCACACCATACTCCGTAAAGCATGGGTTAATCATATCTTCCATTCCAAATGTAATAATAGATCACGAGGGGTGGCAATTTGATTAATAAACTAATTAAATTCTCACTAAATGCAATAATTGCAGACCCCAATGGTCGATATGGCCTCCTATTTCGAACACCAGTTATTTTGGTAAATGCGTATGCCCCTAACTGGGACGATACTGAATTTGCCAATAAGCTTCTGTCATCTCTCCCTAATTTAGATACACATAGATTGATCCTTGCAGGGGATCTTAATTGTACAATTGACCCCAAGGGCGCAACCATGGTTTAGACATTGGGGGGGGTCCAAATGAATACCCTTCCCCATAATAAGTTTTCAGGGTTTATTCCTGCATAGAGAACATTTGGGCGCGCGCCCCAAGGCAAAAAAAAAGTCAGCGATGAAAAAAGCAACAGAAAAAACCTGTGTTCATCACGCGTGCAATGCATGTCAGCGAATATGTTCTCAATGGTATGTTTCAAGTAGGCTACAGCCGAACCCTTGTTCTGTTTTGATCAAAAGTAATCGAGTTGATAAGCGTGTCTTCTTGTCTGCTGTAGCTACTTAACTACAGTCTGAAAAAACACACAAATGCTTGGCTGCTGCTGGTCCAGTTCTCCCCGCTTTTTAGGTAGCACTAACCTCAAATCCTCCATTACTCTAGAGATAGCTACTGTACGATGTATAGGTTTTTGAGAAATCTGACAACTTAAGACTTGCCTTTCTTCAGTTAACCGTCAATGTATTTTTAATCACATATACGCTATAGTCCTCTCCAACAAGTTTTGTTCTCAACTGACTGACTAAAAAGTGTAACCATGACAATGCAGAACGACGCAAGGTGGATTTAAACGAAATCACAAGTGTATAATTAGGAGGGGGGATTCACACACTTATGTTTTCCTTAACAAACTGATATAAATTGAAAATAAGACATAACAAAAGACCGATCCATTGACAGGATTCATAAAAGGAGAACATATATTTTACATATTTTCTGCTGTATAATGGGGGGGGACAGATTGGTATTTTCTCAATATCGGGGGGGTCGTATCCCCCAAAGAATGCGTAGTTGTACCCTTGATTGACCCATTGCTTGATAAATCTAGCCCTAAATCTACCTCACCATCTGTAATGTCAAGGGTCTTCTCAGACTTTATGAGACGTAATGGCTGCCTAGACCCATAGAGGTTTCAAAATCCGACCTCCAAACAATTCTCTTTCTTTTCTCATGTCCACAAATTCTTTCTCAAGAATAGATTATTTTTTATAGATAGCTCTTTCATCCCTGCAATTAAATCTGTTGAATATTTGGCCATCATCATTTCAGATCATGCACCACTCATCTTAGACCTTTCCTTCCCTTTGAACGTTAGGAGAACAATTCTTCTGGAGACTTAATTCCCTGTTGCTTTCAACTGAGAAATGTTGCGAACACGTGTCTACTAATATAGATACTTTTCTAGAAGTAAACAGGAAGGAAGGTGTATCATATTCCCTACTCTGGGAAGCCTTAAAAGCATACTTAAGAGGACAAATTATCTCCTATGTAGCACATGTCAATAGGGAGCGCCAGAAACAAATAGAAGACCTGACGGATTTAGTTTTTAAGTTAGACCGCAAATATTCTGAAAGCCCCTCCCCAGAATTATATAAACAACAGATAGCTTTACAGTCTACGATTAATCTTCTATCTACCAACCAGGCTGAATACTTATTGCGGACCCGGAGCACTTACTATGAGTACGGTAAAAAGCTAGTCGATTGCTGGCTCACCAGCTGAAACGTCACCATCAATATAGTCACCGATCCAAAGGAAATCAATAATACTTTTGCTACATTTTACTCTACACGTCTGAATTCCCATCAGATGTTACGAATATGAACAGTTTCTTAGGTAATTTAGAATGACCTACTATTGAGCCTGGAGACAGGGAAGTGTTAGACTGACCTCTTAAACAGTTAGAGATTATTGCAGCCATCAGAGACATGCGAACTGGGAAATTTCCAGGAACTGACGGATATCCCCCGAAATAACTTTAAAGATAAACTTGCACCTATTATGCTAGAAGTATTTAACGAATTATTGGGAAACGGTTACTTGCCCACAACCCTCACACAAGCTAAGATTACACTACTCCTCAAAAAGGATAAGGACCCTACCAACTGTGGCTCTTACCAGCCCATTTCCCTCCTAAATATTGATATAACAACGTTTGCCAAGGTGATGGCACATCGTTTAGAATCCATTCTACCTAAAGTAATCTCTGAAGACCAGACTGGTTTTATAAAAGGGTCGTCACTCTTTTTTAAATATTTGCCAGCTTGCTAACGTGATCTACTCCCCGAGTCCCTCTTCGACTGCAGAAGCTGTAATTTCTCTGGAGAAGGCCTTTGACCGGGTGGAGTGGAAATACTCGTTTTCCGTATTGGAAAGGTTTGGGTTCGGTGACACATTTCTGGCATGTATTCGTCTGCTCTATTCGTCCCCACAAGCATGTATTCAAACTAATCAATCCTATGAAAAAATATCCCGTTACGTGGGACACGTCAAGGATGTCCTTTATCCCCGCTCCTATTTGCAGTGGCAATTGAGCCTCTTTCGCTGGCATTGAAGTCGTCGTTGGGGTTACGGGGGATTAGGCGTGGGACTAAGAAACATCGCGTCTCTCTGTATGCAGACGATCTCTTGATCTATATAAGCAATCTAGAAACCAGCGTCCCCGTAATTGTATCACTATTGACAAATTTTGGGTCTTTTTCTGGCTACAATCTTAATTATCAGAAAAGTGTTAATGATTAAAGCATTAATGATTCGGCAATGCAAATTAAACAAGAAGCAGTCCGCTTCCACTTAAAACACTGGTTTCAAATATCTTGGAATAAACATTACGCGTTCTTTCACCTCTCTTCTGGTGGCAAATTTTACACCTCTAGTTAACCAAATGAAAGCTGACTTTCAAAGGTGGGGCAGTCTCCCGCTGACTATTGCAGGGAGGGTACAATCGGTGAAGATGAACGTACTCCCAAAGTATCTATTTGTTTCAATGTCTCCCGTTATTCCTGACCCAATTTTTTTTTCAATCAGTTAATACATCCATTATCTCCTTCATCTGGAAGAATAAAGTTCCAAGAGTTAACAAAGGCTTACTTCAGAGGGGTCGCGGTGTGGGGGGACTAGCTCTCCCCAGTTTTATTCACAACTATTTTCTGGCTCCATTTGTAAGACTCATTTATTTCCAGCCTCCTCTCTTGACTTAACATTCACTCAGTGGGACAGGAAGCAGCTTTCCTGTTTTTTTAAAAGCTTGTACTCTAAAGAAGGGTTCGATAGTTTTGATAATATATGCCAGAAATACGATCTTTCACGCAGTAACTTTTTTAGAGATCTCTGAATACGCCACTGTGTTAAAGCACTGTTCCCTTCTTTCCCGGTCCTCCCTATTGAGGCAGCATGGGAGGAAATTACCCTCCTCCGTCCGAAAAAAGGACTGATATCACGGTTATATTCTCAACTAATGTCTCTTGAAAATCATGACCTTTCAAAATTAAGAACGGTTGGGAAGGTGAGTTGATGGTTGAGTTGTCAGACAGACACTGGGAGGATGCACTACAAAGGATTAACTCATCTTCATCCAGTGTACGCTTGGGGCTCATTCAGTTTAAAGTAGTGCATAGGGCTCATTTCAGTAGGGCCAGGTTAGCAGATATATATCCAGGAATGGACTTGAGTTGTAATAGATGCTCCCTCTCTCCAGCTGATTTAACACACACTTTCTGGTTGTGCCCCCGCCTAAATCAATACTGGTCATCTGTTTTTTAAATTTAATCTGAAGTCATAAAAATTCAAATTAAGCCCTGCCCGCTAGTTGCAATATTTGGTATTCCAAATGAGAGCTTAACTTTAACCCAGGACCAATCGGACATCATTGCTTTCACATCACTTCTTGCCCGTCTTATTAGTTTGGACATCCCCTACTCCACCAGCAGTGGCCGAATGGTTAAGGGATTTATTTTTTCTTAAACTAGAAAAAGTTACATTTACATTGAAAGGGTCAGTGCAGACATTTTACTTAAACTGGCAGCCCTTTGTGACATATTTTGAGAATCTTAAAGTATTGCCTGAAGTATGAGACACCTTTTTATTTTATATTCTACTTTTTTTCCATCTTTTTTTTAATGGGTTTAATCAAATCAGTGGTCAACTACATTCATGGGGTAGGAGCTGAGTAGCCTGATCAACAATTGTGAAAATGTTAATAAAAAACCTGGCTAACCAACTGCTTTCAAAATGTGGGTATGCAGGCATGTGCTTGTTTTTAAGTGGGTAAATCCTTAACTCTTTTGGAGAACTGTGTAACAAACTATTTTATTTTATGGGGGGGGGTTCTAGTTGTTTAAGATAAAATGAAACTGGAGAACTGTTTTACCTCCTGAAAAATGAGAGATTTGTAAAATAAAATAAACAAGTTATAGTAAAAATAATAATAAATAATACTATTACTTTGTACAGAAAGTAATTATGTAACCTGCTCACACTACTCTTACTGAAAAATAATAAGTAATAAATATATTACTTTTTTGAGTAACTTCCCCCAACACTGGTTACTAGTTACAACAGACAGATACCATGGCCCTGTGATTTCTACAATGCAGAAAACATGGGCAGACTGCATGATCTAGACATTAAAACAGAAATCTGGTATAAACACAAAACACTGAATTTAGATTATTTGAATACAATGATCCAAAATGAACGTGAATATTAGCCATTACTAAAAAACATTTATTAATCAATCAGATGGATGTCAAGCAATGTGTCTTAATGTATGTCAGTCATACATTATGGTTGGGGGTGGAGTTAACCAGCTATTGTTCCCACCCATTACCTGCCTGTAGAAAGTAGGAAAAAGTTTGATTAATATTTCAAGGAGATTTTCTTCGAAAGTTGATTTAAGACCCCGTTTACACAGAGGAAAAACGCATATATTTTCATGCGGTTTGGCCACAAGGTTTTATCACGGAAAACGATCATTTCTAAAAACTCCGGCCAAGGTGGAGATTACTGAAAACTCAGTAGTTTTTGTGTTTGCGTGTGCACTAGGCTAAACTGAGTTTTAGGATCTCAAACGTCACATATGTGACTGAAAATGCATCACGTCATGTAGGCGTCCTGTTTGTAGTAATGTAATGGGGTCATTTATTTGTGAATTGCTTTACATTTGTGAATCACGAAATACATTTGTGCGTCGCGTTACATTTATTTGTGAATCATTCAAACAAATGAACCTCGTGCCTGAAAGTCGATTGTGTTATTCGTAGCTGTTGTTGATTTTGAGAATTCTGATTGGTTTGCATGGCTTTATACTTCACATTACACTGCTGCCTATAGGTTTGGCATAGCTATGATGGCGCTGGGGGCGTATTTATGCGGGTTCATGTAAACAGAAACCTTTTTGAAAACGATCTTGTGTGTACAACGTTATTTTTGAAAACGGAGGGGCAGAAATATTTGTTTCTGTAAATACCCGGCTATGTGTAAACGTGGCCTAAGAGTTACCAACATTCACATAGCTCTTTCAAATATTTCCAAATTTCAATGTATGATACATAATTTGAAAGTTTACAATCTGCACTTGATCTGTAAAATAATTACTATGAGGACTAAAATACCAGCATCCGTCACAGATGTGTTGTCTGAAAAAGCATGAGTTTAATATTTCATTATTTTCTCTTATCGGAATTCATGGTAAAGAATGAAAATAGTGACAACTCTAAAACAAGAGGGACTGGATTAATTAAGGCTCAGGCATTTCAGAAATGCCACGGCATGGCGCTGCCGTCACTCGACACCTGGATTTTTTTGTTTTCATACAAAGACAAAAACAGGCTAGATGAGGTCTGCAAGACCCAGCAAGAATATATTTACTATCTGAGGATTTTTTTTCTGTTATGACAACAAAGGCCACTGGGTGTCTGTGCATCATGTTGTACCTTTTCAGGGCAGAAGTCGGGGTTGCTCATTCGTACTTTGCCTGGCCGTCCCTTTATGACTGCATAGCAGAACATTGTGATGACCATCACAAACAGGAAGTAGCTTGTGTGCATCAGGTGGAGATTGATAAGAGAGCGGTCGTCCTGCAAGCAAGTCACAGTCAATCAATCAATCAATCTTTATTTATAAAGCACAACTAAACACAACTTTCGTTGACCAATGTGCTATACAGAGTCCTAAAATCAACATGACAACAGATACGTACAGACATAATATGACAACAGATACATACAGACAAAACAGAATCTTGATTTTAGACTATTTCAAGATGATTCAAATCCTTTCCCATGCTGCAATGCTCTTATCACCTACTGAGATCCAGAATATGGTTTAGGACAAAAAAGCCTATTTCTCATGTGTCCGATCACTCGCAGAGACGAACTTGATTCATGTTCAATTCAATTAAAAAAGAGCAATAAAGCTAAAAGCATTGAGTCATTTGGTTTGGATGTAAAATTGGGGGAAAATACGTAAAAGTTTAATTGGTAATGTTCAGCAGAATTGATGTTGAAAGATACCAACTACAATCTAACACCCTGCCTCCCCGGAGCACTAGGCTCATGTTTGTTGTGCTCCTGTGTCTTGTTAATTGTTTCAATTTGGTCTTTGTTGTAATTAGTTGACCGTTGTCACCTGTGTCTTGTTTGGTTTAGTATTAAAGTCTGTTTTGTGTCCAGTCTTTGTTGGTTGCTATATCAGTATACAGTACATCTGTAAAGTATTCACAGAGCTTCAGTTTTTCCACATTGTTATATTACATCCGTATTTTTTCTTTTTGGCAAATCTATTAAAAACAAAAAAATCACATGTACATAAGTCTTCACAGATTTTGCCAGGACACTCAAAATTGAGCTCAGATGCATCCTGTTGATTATCTTTGAACAACTTGGTCGGAGTCGACTTGTGGTTAATTCAATTGTTTGGACTTGATTTGACTGTCTCTGGGGGAGAGGAATTGCTCCTCCCAAGGTTTCTTCAATTTTCTCTCTAATGAGTTTTTTGAAGTGTTTTTCCTTGTCTTCCTTGAGGGTTTAAGTTGATTGAGGGGCAGTTCTATGGTGTATGTGAAGCCCTCTGTGACATGTAAAAAAGGGCTATAAAAATACATTTGATGTGGAAAGGCACACACCTGTCTATATTAAGGTCCCACAGTTAACAGCATGTCAGAGCACAAACCAAGCCATGAAGTCCAAGAAATTGTCTGTAGACCTCCGAGACAGGATTGTATTGATCTGGGGAAGGGTACAAAAAAATGTCTGCAGCATTGAAAGTACCAGTGAGCACAGTGGCCTCCATCATCCGTAAACGGAAGAAGTTTGGAACCACCAAGACTCTTCCTAGAGTTGGCCGCCCAGCCAAACTGAGGGCCTTAGTCAGGAAGGTGACCAAACACCCGATGGTCACACTGACACAGCTCCAGCATTGCTCTGTGATGAGAGGAGAACCTTCCAGAAGGACAACCATCTCTGCAGCACTCCACCAATCAGGCCTGTATGGTAGAGTGGCCAAACAGAAACCACTCCTCAGTAAAAACGCACATGACAGCCCGAGTTTGCCAAAGCATCATGTCTGGAGGAAACCAGGCACCGCTCATCACCTGGCCAATACCATCCCTGCAGTGAAGCATGGTGGTGGCAGCATTATGCTGTGGGGATGTTTTTCAGCAGCAGAAACTGGGAGAATAGTCAGGATCGATGGGCAGTTGCACCCTGGGAAGGTTTACCATGTCGCCTATAGCAAGGACCGGCACTGCTTGGGCGAAGGTTCATCTTCCAACCGGACAGCCACCCTAAGCACACAGCCAAGATAACAAAGTAATGGCTTTAGGACAACTCTGTGAATGTCCTTCACAGAATGAATGCCCAGCCAGAGCCCAGACTTGAAACTGATTGAACATCTCTGGAGAGATCTGAAAATGGCTGTGCACCGACGCTCCCCATCCAACCTCGAAAATAGGAGAAACTGCTCATAAATAGGTGTGCCAAGCTTGCATCATACTCAAAAAGACTTGAGGCTGTAACTGCTGCCAAATGTGCTTCAACAAAGTATTGAGCAAAGGCTTTGAAAACTTATGTACGTATTATATTTTTTTGTTGCTAATCTTAAAAATAAAATATTGAATACATTTTAGAATAAGGTTCTAACATGACAACAACATTTGGAAAAAGTGAAACACTAAATACTTTCCAGATGCACTGTATACGTCTGTGAGTACCCCTGCCGTGTTCTTGTTTTGCCAACTCCTTGATATCACAATCCTGTTTTGTCTCCTCTGCTCTTGGATCCACCCTCCTACACTGTCCGTTACATACAAGATCAAATAACTAATTTGTGTGCAGGAATACGTCATCATAATTTCACTAAATGGTGATTACTAAAAGTTTAAATCAAATTACATAACATACAACCAAGACAATGTAGACAATACATTTTCGACAATATGCTAGTGTATGTACACACACACAGCAGAACTTACATCGGGGATGATAACAGTGAGCTTGGGGTTGAGGGCGTGGTACACCTTCCCTATAGCACCTTTGTAGCACCAGAAGGGGTTGTAGTCCTGGCTGTATCTGGTGTCGGAGTCCCTTGCCGTGGTGAAGAGCTTGTACCAGGATGTGGCATTTGTATATGTCTCTGGGACACAGTGACGTGGTTGCCTGCACACATGGGTAAACACACATTAAGGTACACAGTAAATAAATGTGGGTCCACTATAATTAACTCTTGTCATTGTTAGATGTCAGTAGTTGCAAATATACTGATTTTACTCAGAGCTAGCACAGAAGAATAAAATTAAATGTTCTCCACTCACACTGTGACGGGAAAGACATTGCTGGCAGCAGTGATAGTCATACAGGTGCAGAACACCACCTGCTCACAGTGACCATGCAGCACACAGTCATCAGAATTCCACGACACTGGCAAGGTGAACGTGATGTTCATTTCCTCATGGGCCTCCCTACCTAGGACACACACAAACCTCAGCGCTCAAGCAGAAAGTTAAGGACAACCAAAAGTTGGGTTGCTTCCTTTTACACAAGTACATATGACCTTGAAACACATCCGATCAGCTTACCCTCATGTCACACACACACACACAATAAATACAAATATCAGGCGATTCTTTCGGTGCATCCGGAAAGTATTCACAGCGCTTAACTTTTTCCACATTTTGTTTTGTTAGCCTTTTTCCAAAATGTATTCAATTTTTTCCCCCAAAAAAAACTTCTACACACAATACCCCTTAATGACAAAGTGAAACAAGTTTGTTTCATATTTTTTATAGATGTGCAAAAATTTGGAATGAAAATATACATGTACATAGGCCTTTGCTCAATACTTTGTTGAAGCACCTTTGGCAGATATTACAGCCAAGTCTTTTTGGGTATGATGCTACAAGCTTGGCACACCTATTTTTGGGCAGTTTCTCCCATTCTCCTTTGCAGGACCTCTCAAGCTCCATCAGGTTGAATGGGGAGCGTCGGCTCACAGCCATTTTCAGATCTCAGAGATGTTCAAGTGGCTGGCCTACTCAAGAACATTCACAGAGTTGTCCTGAAGCCACTCCTTTGTTATCTTGACTGTGTGCTTAGGGTCGTTGTCCTGTTGGAAGATGAACCTTCGCCCAAGTCTGAGGTCCAGAGAGCTCTGGACCAGGTTTTCATCAAGGATGTCTCTGTACATTGCTGCATTCATCTTTCCCTCGATCCTGACTAGTCTCCCAGTTCCTGCCGCTGAAAAACATCCCCACAGCATGATACTGCCACCACAATGCTTCACTGTAGGGATTGTATTAGCCACCGTTTCCCGAAAGCATCGTAAGCCTAAATTGATCGTATAATTCATCGTACGATGGATCTTAGTTTTACAGGCCGTTTCCAGAAGCCATTAAAGAGGCTCTTGAAAATGCTCATAGATCAACGAGAGCTCCAGATCAGTCGTAGATCGCTAAATGCATCTTAAGCAAAAAGACTCAGTGGAGACACCAGTAGGCCGACCCTAAAACCCATGGATGCAAAATGAAAACTCTGTATATATATTTGTTATTTTCTATTATTTTTTACAGAAGTTAAACTGAAACTGGGATATATAAGATAATGAACTAGAATACACATGCCTTTAATCAAACGGTGTGGGAATTACATAAGCATTTAAAAAATGCATCACGCTGACTGTAAATTAATGACACCTGCTAGGCTATATGCAAATAAATGTGAACAATTTTTAACCACCTACAATATAAATGATAAACGATCATAATTATTATTTTGTTTTAGTACAATGTTTTCTGTACCAATAGTAAATAACAACTCTTGTGTACCGTGATTACACAATTATTTTGGTTAAAGTTTATTAAACAAAAATCTTGAAGTTGCGACAGAACAATCACATTTCCGCATTCGGGAACCGTCTTAAGTAGTTCTTAGGAGACATCAGAGAATGTATAATCAGGGAGAACTACCAGTCTCGGGAAACTTCTGGGTTCTGAACTGGTTGCAGTTCCACACTAGTTCCATATGATGGCGCTAACGGTCGAGTGCAGAATGAATGGAGGTCTATGGAGCTATACCCCTCAAAATCCACTTTTCTCAGGATACAATAGTCTAGTAATTTGAATGTTGAATTCGAGAGGGGAGGCCCAAAAAATACACACTGCTGGGTTTTAGATTTTTTTTAAGTCGCCTTTTTTTCTACGAAGCCTTTTAAAATGTCAATTACGTCATACATATTGTACAGCCAGAGATACCGTATTACGGCAAGCTCCGGTCACTTTCTTTTCTCTCTCTCGGATCGACAACACAGCTGACAGGTTCCCCCTGTCAATACACATGCGAGAAAGAGTTTTGGCTTGCTAATGTTGTTTCTAATGTTGCTAATGCTCTGACATTATGATTCCACTTCGGATGCCATCAAGCGGGATCTCTGGTCGTAGTCAGTCCATCACTAACCAATCAGCATTCATTAGCAGAATGCTAGCGTGTTATGGGCAACAACGACTCACCCTGTAAGAAATCGAAAGGACATAAGTACTCGTTCATTCAACTTTTGACTTAAAATCCATGTTGAACATGCAAAAACTACAATCAAATCTGAGATTTCTCAACGACAATCAGGTGAAAGAGACAAATTTAGCCGTTTAGCTCCATAGACTCCCATTCATTTTGCACTCGACCGCGATCACTCCCAGTGGAACTCTGGTGGAACTGCAACAAAATTCGGTACAATGGGGCTTAATAGGGAGTGGCTAGGCTCTCCTTAAACAGGCTCTGAAGACATGTACGAGCGTTCTTCTTACGAGCATCTTCCGGAAACACACGTAAGAAATAACGATGGTTTGTTAGTTTGCTCGTTGAAACCCTCGTAACAGCTAAGATCCATCGTTATCGGGAAACACAGCCCAGGTGATGAGCGGTGCCGGGTTTCCTCCAGACATGGTCCTTGGCATTCAGGCCAAAGAGTTCAATCTTTGTTTCATCAGACCAGATAATTGTTTTTCTCATGGTCTGAGAGTCCTTCAGGTGCCCTTTGGCAAACTCCAGACAGGCTGTCACATGCTTTTTAGTGGTTTATGTTTGGGTGTGACAAAAAAATAACATCTGCTTAGCTTACTCTTGATTAGAACTCAAGGAAAGTAGTTGTGTTATGATTTCTCTTAGATTATGACAAAATGATTTACTCGCCATCAACCATAGTACACTGACTCACAAGGTGGTGGTGAACAGAAACTGTTTATGTGCAGTACACCAACCTTACAGAATGCAATTAGCCAGATTGTAGGGACCAGTAACCCTCTCTGGTTGAGTATAAAGTGTGTAACAGTGCCTAATCTAATGTTTTTTTAATTTATTTTTAATCTATTGTAGCTGCTATTTCAGGTATAAATGTTGGTAGGGATATTTCAACTTTCAACACAAACAGATGCACACACACACAAAGCTAGGGTCCACCTACACACGTACGTACACACACGTACACGCACGCACGCACACACACACATTCCTTTGCCAAACTCAATCTCATACTTTAAACATAATGTGTGTGTGTGTTTGTTCCCCATAGTGGTGAGGTAATCTACACATTCTATTTTACTGTCAAGCTCAGTCTTGGATGCTGTGGCAACATTTACCTGATGCCTCACCCAAATCCAACAGATACTTTCAACTATAACAGCAGAGAAAGGGTGAGATAGAGAACAGAACATTGAAGAAATACCGTATGTGTACTTATGTCTGTATCATTTAAATATCTTTGATATTTGATCTGCTCCGAAATATAGGGTTAGGATTCGGACAGACCTGCCCCCACTGCTAAAAAAAATCCTAGAGGAAACACTGGGTACCTAGCAAAAAGGAGCCTCAACTTTTCTTGACTTTTAGCTACGGTACTAATGCGTCGTTGCTAAAGTGTGCTCAGCACACCTCAACATTTGTAAGTCGCACATGCGCGAGTACTTGTGCAACCATTTGGTGGCAGTATGGAGGCCTGCTGTATAAGTGGACAGTTGGCTATACAGTACTAGCACAGTCAGCTCCCTGGGCAACAACTAATCAAGGAAGATAAATCCAAACCAATAGATCCATGAACAACATTGCAACATCAAAGGAAATGACTTACCTTTACACACAAATGATTACCTTGCATGTAGTAGGTTTTACAGAGTTAGCAGAGCAGGTAGCAATAAGTGACTTTAGATCATTTAAAATAGATAAGGATATGTTCTTTCATGCAGGTGTGAATGTATACCACTGATACAACCAAAGTATGTTTGCCCATTTAGTAGGAAAACACAACACCAAACCTACTTGTCAAGCCAACTTGCTGGCCCAGCACCGTGGCATATAAGTGGGTGATATTGCGGGAGTAGCCCCCAAAGGGCCGCAGAGGGTCCAGGGTGAGGGTAATGGGCACTGAGATGTTGATGGTTCCCGAGTCGTCCAACAGTGGCGGGGCCTGAGTGCTAGAGCGTGCCTGCCCACTGGTCACCACTGTGCTTTCTGGTGTAGTGGACTCATTCAGACCATGCTTGAGCGTCTCGTTCTCCGACACACACAAATCCAGCTCATTGAAGCGTAGAAGGAAGGTGTTCCAGTCCTGGAATTGGAAAAGTGTGTCATGCAAAGTATCTCAGGATATAATGATCAAAATACATCAAGAAGACACACACACGCTCAATGATGCTGTCCATTTATGGTTCTGGTTATACATCACATTGTGAAAAAAAAACTATATCATATTTGTGCCGAGTTTAAATGTATATGATTTTGCAATGAGGCAAGGTCGGTAGTGCATCCTTTCTCCCTACCTCAGTCATCTCAGGGGATTTGATCTCCTTAATTTTGAAGAAGTAGCCAATAGTTAGGAAGGCGATGGCCACAGCACTCACACTGACCATGAAGATGACCAGCGGTGGGCGGTTATTTATGTAGTTCCTCAGATTCTCCAGGGGATTTAACAAGTACACCTGCGCGAACACACACACCATTGATGTAAGAATCTCTCACATGACCTGCTCTATACTGCTCATGTACATGTCTCAGCCAGACGTGTGTCCCTCAATATTAACGGGAAAAATGATTAGAATTACTCAGAGGTAGGGCTGGACGATATGATGATATTGTTTGATAATAGAAAAACTTTCATATTATGCTCTATTATTTAGGCTATATAGTCAAATCCCACTCGTTACAAAGTGCAGTGAAAGGAAGGGATTGACGGCTAATATTAACCATCTAATCTAAAATCAGCATTAAAGAATCTAAAAATGAAATGTAATTGGTTATGTAACATTGGATAGAGCGGTGGACTGGTCACTGTATCAGCACTAGGGCTGTCAAAATTGCTCATAAATGATGTTCGAATATTCCCTTTAAAAAACACAGGCCTATATTCGACCATACTCAAATATCTGGTTGCGCATTAGGCACGTCAACAACAGAACAAATGAATACAACGAGACATAACTACTTGTACACTGTAGGTAATTGATTTAAGTTTAAACATATTTAAAAACATATTACCAACACAAAAATAAGTAAATGAACTAATGGCCAAGACCGCAGACCTTGGCCTCTCGCTCGCACACACACACTTTCTTTCTCTCTCTCTCTCTCTCTCTCCCGCACTGTCGCGCTCTCTGCGCATAGCGGTGTAAAATGAACGACAACAATAAACAAATGAGTTCTGATGAAGAGTTTTGTGCAAGCAATTTAAGATTGCGATTCTTGTCCCAAATATGGCAGGCTTCATTCAGTGATTGAAACAGATATTATTAACATGAATTGAAGTTGTACAGTATAGAACCGACATTGAACGCGCCAAGCGAGATGTGCTGTGGTAAACAAGGAGATGTAGTCTCAAGTTGCTAGTTGTTGAATGGTAAGCTAACTCTAGTTTACAGTTTACACACTAATTTAGCTGTAGACTCAACAAGTTTACCATCAACTGACCAAAATGTCCGAAATATTTCCTCACTCTTTAGATTTTTGGGGGTTACAATCACTTTCTCTGCCGCGGTCAAGCTGGGTTCTGCACTTTCTGCCATCTTCCACGCAAGTCAACTTTATTTTAGAAGCGTTGATTGGGACACTGCGCAAAAGAAATTCTGGATTATCAACCTAAACTCGAAAGGTACATTTCCTGAAGAAAATGTGTGTGTTTGCTGAATGCAGTTGAAACTATTTAGTTGTGATGGCTTGATTAATAAGGAAGGTTTTAAAAGAGGTATGCCCTTGTCGAATGATTCCTATGAGGAAGCCTTCGTGTTGTGGACTTTGGAGAAAAGGTTGTGTGGACAAGGAAACCAGACAAACAAAAAAAGAGTGATGCTTAATTGTGCATTGGCAATAAGAATGTAGACTTTTTTGCATACATTATTAAAGTTTTGCATTGAAAAGTTTGAGAAGTTTTGCTTGCATAATAATGAAGTTTGCATTTTAAATCATTGCATGCATTTTTAAGTTACACTGTAATCAATTTATTTCTTCACATGCATAATAAGTTGCATTTTGAGGTTACATTGTATCTATTCTCTTACATATGCATTTTGAGTTTTAACAAAAACTAATTTGCATTGGCAAATGTGACGACGAAGTATGCATTGGCAAATGTGGTAAAATAAATGGCTTGCATTTTATCTGAAATAAGCTTGCAAAATGTTTGATTTTGTTTTTATGTGGTGAAATGTTTTCTTATTAATTTGGAGATTTAAAGTATTTTGTTAGATGTCAGAAAGTGTCTGCTTAAAATCGGTAAGAGAGTCTTGCAGCAATAGGATGCGGTTAGGAGAACCACATGCTTCATTTGAACTTTTACCTACGATGTGTCATAGTACAGTCAAAGTAAAAAGTTGGTCACCAGCCCGTTTCATATAAAAATGACATGTACGGAAATGTGAAAACCTCTTGTTACTTGACTCTTGCCTTTTGTTGGGTGTGGTAACGACAGTTGCAGACGCGCGAGTGATTATTTCATTGACATCCTTTTCTCTTTGTATTGATCCTTTTTGGTTTTCGAGATTTTCTTTTTTGTTTCACTTGGGAAACTTATTTTTCATTTGAACTGTTCTATTGAAGACCTTTTTTATATTTGCTTTTTTGCTCTATTTCCATTTGGATAATTATATTTGAAAAATAAAGACATTGAAAGACATTTGAACTCTACGTTTGCTGGTTCTTCGAAACCCCCGTGTGAGCCCCCCCGTGCGAATCCGAAGGCACCACCCCCGCCTGCAAATTCAGGTGAGTCCCCCGGGCATTGCGACCAGTCACTTTTACGCGTAATTACGCACGCCCTTGCGGCTCGCTGCTCCCCCAAGCGTTTGACACCCTTTAAAAACTAAATGGTGAGAACAAGTATTAAAAGTAGGCCTATATCTGTCATTGTTATGCATTGCGATATTTTCTTACTGTTGAAAAAAGAGAGAAAAAGAGTGATGAAAAGAGTATCTTATTGACTTTCATATATTTTTAAGCGTTAAAAGTATTAAAGAATGATTGAAACAGAAACAGAAACAAGTTTGAAGTTAGAGAAATTAGAAAATATTGCCTAGTGAGGAGGAGTAGCATAACAGTTATCAAGATAATAGCAGACAAAAGTATGTCAGCAGTATGAAGGTGAAAAAAGTGTTGCTTTGAAACCAAAATGGTGAGACAGTGTTAAAAGTATATCTGTCATTGTTATGCATTGCAATATTTTCTTACGGTTGAAAAAGGAGAAAAAAAGTGATGAAAGGGTATCTTATTTCATTTCATAATTGTTAAAGCGTTATGTTAGAGCTCAACACTCTTAAGACAGTCACCCCCATCACCCTGTGCGACTCCCCAGTCAACCCTGTGGAGTACTTCCACTTCCTGGGCACTATCCTCTCCCAGGACTTCAAGTGGGAACTGAACATCACCTCCCTCACAAAGAAAGCTTCCTATGGCAGCTGAAGAAATTCAACCTGCCAAAGACAATGATGGTGCACTTCTACACAGCCATCATTGAGTCCATCCTCACCTCCTCTATCACCATCTGGTACACTTTTGCCACTGCCAAGGACAAGAGCAGACTGCAGCGTATCATCCGCACTGCTGAGAAGGAGATCGGCTGCAATCTGCCTACCCTCGAGGACCTGCACACCTGCAGACCCTGAGGCGAGCAAGGAAGATTGTGGCCGACTCTTCCCAGCCTGGACACACACAGTTTCAGCCACTCCCTTCCGGCAGAAGGCTGTGGTCCATCAGGACCAAAACCTCACGCCACACAAACAGTTTCTTCCCATCCGCTGCTGGCCTCTTCAACAAGACCAAGGACTCACACTGACTTATCACTTTATCTGCACAATACACCTTGCCATATTGAACTGTGATGCCCTATTTGTACTATAGCCATTGTATATTTTATTTCATTCTAAATCTTTAAAATGTTTAGCCCCTTAGTATGAATTAGACTTGTACACTTCTTATTTAAGATTCTGAAATGTTTAATGTGTGCACCTTCCTGCCACAGGAAATTCCTTGTCTGTGTGATGTTTATTGGTGAATAAAACCCATTCTGAAAAGTATTAATAATTGAAAGATGTAGAAACAGAAAAAAGTTTGAACGGTGGAACCAGGGTGGAACAGTGAAGAGCGTTGGCCAATCGGATTGGTTCCTTGTTTCTGTAACGTAGCAACCGTTGGTCATTGGCAACCTAGAATCTAGGTTTCAGGTTCAAGACAGAGGATTTCTTGCAAGTGTGTCAAAGTGGTATTTTTACAGACTGTATTAACACCGTACTGTAGGCGTGAATAATAACCGAAGGCGTGAAGCTAGAGAGAGGATGCAATGGGAGATTTCCTACAGTAAGCTAGATCTTCTGCTTCAAATTGAAAACGGACATGATCTTTTGATTAAAGACAAGTTCCTTAAGGGAAATCATACTTTATCTAGGTGATTTCAGGCAGCCATTTTTTACAAAAACTTCTCCATCCACCATACCTCATCAGACAACTTAATTTTTAACCACTTTAATAACAAGATGGAGGAAGACTTTGAGTAGGTGGAATATCCATACATCTTTGGGCAATGTAGAACAGAAGACAGATTACAAATATCATATTTTGATTAAAAGTTATGACCATTCTAGTGATTAGTGGAATCATGCGGGAAAGCAGAATTCCTCTCCCCCAAAAGTAGCTTGCGCTATGGCTGGATACTCCTCTCCATAACTAAAACACTTTCGATTTCTTCCACAATCGACCGAATTGGCCAAACAAGTCATGTACATTTAGCTTACAGTTAAAGAATGTACAATACATTACAGTACCGTCATCACCAGCTGCATCACAGGCACGGCACTTTCTATAATTTCACACTAATTATATCAAGGGCTATCATTATCTATAGGCTAGTTCAAGTTATCAATATTTGTGGCATCTTAATCACCGAATGCATCACGCGCACTGTGCACTACTGGATATAGCAACAGGAACAATGTTCGTACGACTTTATAAAAGACGCATGTCTTAAAGAATATATTGTGCTCGTTAAAATTATATATTGTGCTTATTAAAGTTATGTCTTACGAACATAGAAGTTTGCTTAGGCTTAAACATTGTGTCTCACTCAGGGTGGGAGGAACAGGCTGTATTTTGTGTCTTAATCTCTTCATTTCAGAAGCAACCTTGAAACAGGGCTGAGACGGCACCCGAGCAGGTGGGACGCGCCAGCAAGAACAACTCCCTGATGCATGAGAAAGCTCAACCCTCTTTTCATATTTTTATCTTACTGCTCTGTATAATATATCCTGGGGCAGGGACAGATAGCCAGTTGGACTTCGTGAACCAACCCAAACTCTGCTGCGGGTAGGGAAACGTAGACAACCCCAGAGCTCTGTACTTGTTGATTTCCAACTGCTGCACGAGTCCAGACCACTCTTTCTAGAACACAGACTTGTGTCTTTGAATACCAGCATTACATATTGGAATAGACACAAATAATTTCAGTCCTTCACAGTGTACACATAATCTAGCTAGTTCATGTTGTTTTTCCAAGTTTCACAGAAATCAGCTAAAATCGAGGCTAAACAGGGCTACTCCTGTCATAGCTGCCTGTCACAAACAGCCAAGCCGGACATGTAATACTTTCCTCAAACAAATTCTTCGTAAATAAAAAGTTTAGACTTTTAATTGACAATATTGACAACACATATTAGGAAACTTGTCTTAACTCATAATATCGTCTCCGATTTCAATTCAAGCTGTAAATCTAACACTGTAGGCAATCTCCCATGGTATGGTGCTGAAGATACATTAATTTCCCCCTCCCAGTAACCCCTTAACCAATGGTATGTGCTTTGAGCTTAACTTGTCATAAGTATTCAGCCGTTTTCAGAAATAAAATCTGTGGACGACAAAGATATGAAGGTGGGTCTTATGGGTCTTTTTAGACCCATATTTGAATGGTCCGGCAGGAATGAGACGAGTTGACTGACTAGCTCCATATTGTGTCTCCACTAATCAGCTAATACCAACCACCTGTGTGAGAGACTGAGTGGTGCGTGTCTGTGTGGTTGCCACGGTGATAGTGCAGCTATGATTGCTAACGCGCTGATGGGCAGAGAGAATAACAGAAATGTACCTAGAATCCACACCTCAAACAAGTTAACCTAGACGCAAAACTATACGTCAAATCCGAAAAATACAGATATTTTCCGAGACCCAAGACTCTGTCGAAACCAGAGATGTCCTTTATATGTCTGTGCGGTCAGAAATACGACTCTACCGGCAGTTTCTAAATCTTTTTTATTTTATTTTTCTCTGACGAATTTGTCACCACATTTGCATTAGTCTGTATGGGGCGAGATTTGGACTTTGTCTCACTTTCGTGGGGCTCTGAACAAATGTGTAAGTCTGTTGTCCTCCATATAGACAACTGTTTATGACCAACACAAAATTAGCTATCAATTGATCCAAAAAATGAAAAATGAAGAGTGAAAATGGTGGCAATGCTGGCAAACTAGAACTATTTTTCAACGAGTTTCCGAAGCTCTTCTCCACTGTAGCGTTCAGTCAGCACACTAGGCTGTACCAATGTAAATCTCCGAAACGGTTTGAAAAACTCATGAAACATAATCAGTAATATTGAAAAAAAGTTGAATAGATATCAAAAAGCTGTTTTGTTTTTTAAAATAGTTTAGAATTTTGTTAACATTATTTTTGTTTAAATGGTGGCTCTAGCTGAAAGATTGAGGAATTGAGGAATAAGAAGGATTTGAAAGTTGAAGAAGTTTAAGAGGATTTGAAAAAAAACCGCAATTAGAAAACCATGTTAAAAATATTATGAATATTGATATATTGGTGCTGAAGCAGCATTCCAACAATAATAATAAGTTAATAATAATTTTTGCTTGCAGCAAACACACCGACTAATAAAGTAAATTGTTAAAACTCAAACTTTAGATTTTACTGGGGCACAGCAGATTTATACTGGGCACATGGCCCCTGTAGCACACCGCCACAAATTAGTCTATGTGTGGGAAACACTGATGTTAGCCTTACATCCAGGGCTCGAAATTGGCACCCGCCAAGCGCCAATGGCGTGTAGATTTTTGGGCTGGCGATTAAATTGTGTCCGATGCCCCGCCATTTGGCGAGTGAAATTGCGGAGTACAGCTCCCGACTACCGCGCCCGTCATGGTTAAAAAAAGCTTACAACGCCAAAGCTAACAGTTGTGCGCGCATTTAGGTGGCAGAAAACCGTGAAGATAGCCTTTATAACAGCTAGAGAATTACACGGATAATACGAAATGGTTAGATTTCAAAAGACAAAAAAAGGTTGAGGATGACAGCTTTTAAGAGAGAAAGCACTTCCCTATTGATCTGTCACATTCAAATTTTGATTTGGCTCACAAAACTCTCAACATTTGAGTGAGTGCGTCGCAAGATTGACCGCATAGTCTTACTAGGCGGCAGCCATGTCTCTTTCTTGGCGCGTCATGTCACAAAGTTCATAATTTTACAGTTCGGTCAATTATACAACAAAAGTTTTAAACCAAAAACGTCAAGCAGGGCTGCTTTTCCCCAAAGCGTCGTCGCTAAAGTAGCTCTTGAAAGCGCTTAGATTACCCTACTCCTTACGAGTACGAGCATGTTTGGGAAACGCACATAAGAAATATCGATGGTTTCGGTTTTTGCTCAATCGCACTACGATCCATCGTTAAAGGGAAACGCAGCCCAGGGCTTTTCAAGAGATATGGGAATTCTGCTTTTAGCCAGCTGGTCCGATGCGAAGACCAAACCTCAAGGACAAGGACAACCCATCTCACATTGAGCAAGAGGAGTAGTAGGCCGCTGGAACCCCCAGATTAACAAAAATAATTGGTTCATTTTGTTTAATCCATTCTGAGAGTGATTTACAATGATATTAAACTCATAGGTAAAGGTTGTTTATGTCAAACAATATTAGAGTGCATCTGAAATGGCAGGTTTAATTTTGGCCGGTAAAAAATATTATTTCTCCTTTGTTGTTCGAGTGGAAGTACATAGAGCAGCGCGCAGCTAAACAAGTGTCTGAGATCCAGGGCCAGAACACCAGAGGGCTGGTCTGTATAAATGTTGGGGCGTGACAAAGATGATGCTGCAACTTGTGACATCCCAAGTTGCACTGTTTCAAAAGCGAGCATTTGCCAGTTGCAGTTTCAAAACAGTAGTGAGAAGTGACATTTTGATAGGAAAGAGGTTTCAATGGACTTTGAGGTTCACTGTATGTCTATATTACACACCAAACTGTCATTTTTCAACTATGACAAGGTCAAATCGGTTTTGCAATCAATAACCCCTTTAAATAAAAAATCCTGATTGTTGATTGCGTTGATTGTCAAGCCAACATGTTTGTCCGTTGTTTCTAAACAGTGTGTTTAAGAGCGAGATAGACGATCTGTCATAGCCCCCAATCAAGCAGAAGAGAAATTTGGGAAGATTGACGACACAAAGTTAATCATCGAACATGAGAAGTAGCTTGGTCCTACATGGAGTTGTATGCCCCACAGCACATATTTTACAAAGACTACGGCAACAAAAAGTCAAATGTTGCCACGTTATGTTGGGAATGGGATGCTGTTGCGACGGTTGTTGGAGCAACTAGTTGCCTAAATATAGCCTATGCCATGTTTATGTACCGTGTCAGCTTTACATGTAAAAAAAGGAAAGCTCAGAGAAGGTAAAAGGCTTGGTGGCCGGCGTGGAGAAATGCGCGTCTAGTGTGAACAGCATCGCACCATTCATAGCCCAATGTGGCGCTTAGCGACGCTTCCGGGCACTTCGCAGTCAGTGTGTCCCAGGCGTTAGCTAGATTGAATCTATGGCTCTGGATTGATTGCAATGTCTGAACATCAGTTCCACGCCTCCTGGCCTCTCATTATTATATTGGGAACAATGAATGAATGAATAAATGAATGAATAAATGAACGAATAAACAAATAAATACATAAATAAATGTAAATTCAAAGTAACTATTGATTGACCATCGTGCATTAATGAATACACATTTATTTATTCATTTGTAAATATGGCAGCTTTGGTCCTCCATACTAGACACTGCCAGGAGATGAATAGGAAGTAACATGGTTGTCTGACTCCTCAGGGACACAGTGAATGCATGTACACCACACGGAAAAGGCTCTTACACTACCATGGCTGGAGAATGGCATAGCAGTTGGAAGTGGTTTAACCCTTGTGCTCCCTTCGGATCATTGTGACCCACCGTCGTGTTGCGACAATTAGGTAAATTAGGTAAATTGTCGCAACACGACGGTGGGTCACAATGACTGAAGGATCACAATTACGAGAAGGTAACACAAGGTAAAGGCATGAAGTGATTGGAGCTTCTGCTTACCTTTTTCATCAAAGAGATGAACACACATGTCGTATATAGCTCCATAGTGCACTAGTGCGTGAGTACATCACTGAGCCTTTAATGCGGCTGCCAAAAGAATATACACGTTCCTAGACAAAATAGCTCTTTGTTTTCCTTTCTCTTTGCATTCAAGCAAATTAAATTGCTTATAGCTACGGCCTCCAAGCTCACTGTGCTTGCAGAGCAATGGGACCTGCATAGTGACTTCACCATCTGTGAAATTAAATACCTGAAATACAAGGGGTTGTACAGTACTGTTGTCTATCCTGTAGCTAGCAAACTGATCCAACGCTCAATTGCTATCCAAACTCCTTCGGATACTAGTTAGTTTAACACTTGACTGACTGGATAACTTGCTAAAACAGCATAATTGTTTCGTAAAAGTATAGATCGCCACCTATAATTTACTTCCCACTAGCTGAGTAACTGATTTTCTTGCTAAATTCTCTACCTCTAGCTCGTCTTTCTTACCCTTTTCACGCTAACGCGTCCAAGCTCTAAACTACAATAGCTAGCTAGCTAGTTACCTAGACTATCAGTTTACAGTAGTCTCTTGAATAGCTAAATCCGCTAGCTATCAAGCCTAGCTACACGGTTAGCTAACAACGTCAACACAACAGGAGACAAAGTTGTTTGTTAGCAATTATAACACTGGTATTGACAGCCGGGTAGAGGCGAGGATAACAGTTAGATTCGTCATCGTTCATAAAATCAAGCGAATTAAACTCACCATCTTCTCTATGCATACGAGTCGACTATACCGGTTGTTTTGATGGATTCTGTCACGAGCTACTCTAATGTGTTAGCCAGCTAGCTAGCTAGCAAGCACCACAGTCAGTCGCACTACCGGTAAGGAAAAGTAAAGGCCGGGGCTGGGGACAGTTGGAGTTTCTACTTTAAATGACCTACTGATACTGCTTCCCATTATTTAAGTGCCCTAGAGCAACTTGAATGTTAAAACATGTAAGAATTTTAACTCGTCACATCAATAGCTTTTTCTTCAGTTGTCAGTTCACCCGAATGCCAATAGGGGCAGACCCTCGCCCCTCGGCTTGAAACAACGGCCCCGGTGGATGTAGGTGGTATTGCATTTTGGTTAGGCATCCGGCTCTTCCGGTCGTTTTTATTCTATTAACTCCAGTCAACATTTACAAAACTATCTCCCCCCATATGTTTTGTTCGTTTCTCGAACCTGCCTCATACTACTAGCTTTTTCATAGAATATTTTTTCCAGATTTTTGCTAGCCTGGGTGCCAGCCGAATTTAGCCGGTAGTTTAACCGGAAGTTCGGTCTGGGGTCGCACGGTTGGGGAAAAACTATGCCCGAACAAGAGCTGTTTGTACCAATAAAATTGTCAGGGCAGGCTTTATATGATAATGGACAGATGATCAACAGTAACGTAATCAACCACATTACCAGAGAATGTATAATCTAAGAGAACTCCCACTCTCGGGATACTTCCGGGTTCTGAACTGGTTGCAGTTCCACACTAGTTCCATATGATGGCGCTAACGGTCGAGTGCAGAATGAATGGAGGTCTATGGAGCTATAGCCCTAAAAATCCACTTTTCTCAGGATATAATTTTTTTTCTAGTAATTTTCATTTGGAATTCGAAAGGGGAGGCAAAACAAATAGTAACTGCTGGGTGTCAGATTTTTTAAAGTAGTTATTTTGTTCTAAAAATACTTTTACAATGTCAGAGACGTCATACACATTGTACGACCAGAGATACCGTATTACGGCAAGCTCCGGTCACTTTCTTTTCTCTCGAGGCATCGACAACACAGCTGACAGGTTAGGCTCCCCCTGTCAATACACATGCTAGAAATAGTTTTGGCTTGCTAATGTTGTTTCTAATGTTGCTAATGCTCTGACATTATGATTCCACTTCGGATGCCATCAAGCGGGATCTCTGGTCGTAGTCAGTACATCACTAACCAATCAGCATTCATTAGCAGAATGCTAGCGTGTTATGGGCAACAACGACTCACCCTGTAAGAAATCGAAAGGACATAAGTAATCGTTCATCCATCACCTATAATCCATGTTGAACATGCAAAAACTACAATAAAATCTGAGATTTCTCAACGACAATCAGGTGAAAGAGACACATTTAGCCGTTTAGCTCCATAGACTCCCATTCATTCTGCACTCGACCGCGATCACTCCCAGTGGAACTCTGGTGGAACTGCAACAAAATTCGGTACAATGGGGCTTAATAGGGAGTGGCAAGGCTCTGCTTAAACAGGCTCTGGTACAACTAAGATCCATCGTACGATGGACTCTACGATCAACTTAGATTTACGATGCTTTCGGGAAACGCAGCCCTGGTTGGTTGGACAGTTTAGGTACTAGGTAGTTGAGACGATTGCCTGATAAAGTTGCTAACTTTGAACTAAGCTACAGAAAAAATTGCAAGAATTGGATGTGCCAACAAATTAAAATGTTTTAAGAAAAAAACGACGTTGATAATATAAAAAATCCAGCTCCTCCATCGATGGGGACAGGTCATTTAAAAAACTAAAGCAGATAAACGGGCTTGGTTCACCACCTATAACATTCGAAAGCAAGTCAGGGATTCATAAATTAAATTAATTTAATCCTTTACAATATGATAACAACACTTGACACAATAAACGTATTTATTCATCAGTCCTTCCAAATTTGTGTTTATTTATTGTTTTGGTTCAATAATTTATCACGCAATCATTTTACGACAGTTTGATTGCATGGGGACTGAGTCAGCAAGCATGCTTATGCGGACCCTGCTACCGACAGGGTGGACGGTTGGTTGTTTGGAACGTATGTTTAGTGTTGTGAATTTATTTTCAACTAGACCCATAAGCATTCAAGTTAGTATTTTCTTACTTTGGAGAACAACACTTTCGCAAAGAAACAGTGCGCGGTATTGCACAAATACGCCTACTCGGAGAGCAGGTCTGACTTGGAAACAAACGAGATCCAGTTACTGTTTAAATAATATTTCCACAATTAGCAAGGGAATGGCGTTTTCAAAATCTGACGCCGGGATGTCTCAAAGGATGGTCTGGGTGGATTTAGAGGTAAATTGTAATAATTAGTTAGGAAATTTGCTGCAGCCACTTGCCACACTGAAACAGTAAACCTTGCTAACTTAGCAGTAGCCTATAGCTAACTGTTTGCCAGCCCATAAAATCATTTTCCTTGCTGAAATTCCGTCTGTGTCACTCTTGTTGCTTTGACTGAAAACGGTGGAGAACACTAAAACAGTGGAAATGGGAATGATGCACACGAATTTCAGTGTGAAATTCCGTTAGCATTTGCGTTCCTGTTCCTGTTGGAAGTAGATACTATATTGATAAATTCAGTCATCAACCACGGTGTTTTATGTGTATCTAATCCAAAAACCTAAACCATTGTGGCAAACAGTCCAACACAATTTATTATTCAATGGCTGTGGTTTAACGAAGAATACACATCTATAAATGGTGTTCTTACATCCTATGCTTGTAAAATATTTTTTGGAATGGGATTGGATTCTAATCCCATGTATCTCACCCATTTACAGATGACAGGTCTTGACATTGAGAGGGACCAGATTATTGAGATGGCATGCATCATTACTGACTTAGATTTGAACATTTTGGCTCAGGTAAAACATCTGCATAATTGCTATAAGGTTGGTTACAGTTTTCACAGACATAAGGATGCATAATAATGTTCGTCTTGTGATGACAGGGTCCTAATTTGATAATCAACCAATCAAGTGAGCTGCTGGACAGAATGTCAGATTGGTGTAAAGAGCACCATGGGCAGGTAAGGAAAAACTGCATCCTGCACAGTCACATCTCGAGATACACTTCTTTTTTTCTGGGGGCAGTAACATCTAACATTGGCAAAGTATATTCCCAGACAATGTGGTCCTCAGGGTTTTTCCTGGCTCGAGGCGGAGGTAGTAACATCCTGATCATGCCTTCAACTGGCTCAAGCGAACACTTTACAACAACACAATTAACAAGTAGCAATTATTCGTTCTAATACTTATGATAAAAGAAAATTACAATTATAACGTTAAAGCATTTAAAATATATATATATATGTATATATATTAGGGCTGTCAAAGTTAACGCGTTAATAACATGTTTACGCAATCTCACTTTAACGTGACAAAAAAAATGGTGCCGTTAACGCAGGTTTCTTTTTGACCCTGGGAATCACCTGTCGTCACATGACTTCGACTGCCAACGGTAGCTAAATGATGGAGAGAAGGCTTTTAGATGGGAAGTTCCATTTCAAAAAGTTGCAAGACGGCTCGGTTGAGGCTGTGTTATAATCACTGGACCGCTATACCAGCGGTTCTCAAACTTTTCAGCCCATGACCCCTAAAATAATGGTGCCAGTGACTCGCGATACGTCGTGGGAGTTAAAATAGTATTTTTTTCTCCCGTTGCTCCCGATGGCCAGTCCGCTACTGCGGGGATGTGCCGCGGTGGTGGATTTTCAAGTCATATTATTTTTAATTCTCGTGCTGTCAGGGGGTGCTGCGGCACCCTCATCACCCCTAGTTCCCGCTGCCTTGGGTATTCCCTTTCCACTGAAATCCCAAACTCAGTCAGTGTCGCCGAGAACGCTGCCTCTAACTTTCAGTCGCTTCAACTAATGCGACAGTTCAACTAATGTGTCGTCCTGGTTGGATGTCAGATGGTTTGCCGTACTTACAGTGAATTCAATTTCAATTCAATTTATGTTTATTTGATCAAGAGGGACAGTGTACATTCATGAACATTAAAATGTAAATGCACCCAATTATAGCCAAAAGGCTAATTTCCATTGGCAGTCCCCCTGCCAGAGTGAAAAATGCTTACACCTAAAAAAGGCATTAACTAAAATCAAACATAACATTGACAATAAAAAATCAAATAAGATACAATCAAATAAAATACAATCCCAATATACAAGTTCTACTGCTTACCCACTAGTGATAACATTTTTGGTTATTTATCAACCATGTTTTGAGATTACTTTTAAAACAGTTGGATGACGTTGATTCTCTAATGTTCTGAGGAGATGGTTCCATTCCCGGGCTGACCTTACTGAGAAAACTGACTGTCCAAATATTTTTTTTTAAAGGAATATCACAGTCTCTTGCTGCCCCTCGAGTAGCACTGGTTGCTTGTGTTCTAAACTTGAATAGGCTGCATAGTGGTGGGGGGGCCAGGTTAAACCGGATTTTGAACATTAAACAGCAGTTCTTAAATGTGATCAGGTTGTCCCAACTTAAAAGTCTGTACTTATGGAGGACTGAACAGTGATGGTGTGATTTAAGTTTTTTGTCAAGTATTTTGAGAGCCTGTTTGTAAAGAGACATGACTGGTTTAAGGGTAGTGGAGTTGGCAGTAGACCAGGTGGGTAAGCAGTAGACCAGGTGGGTAAGCAGTAGACCAGGTGGGTAAGCAGTAGTTAATGTGAGGTAAAATCAGCAAGAACATGTACATTTTAACAGCCTCGGGTGGACATGTGATTTCTAAGATGCCTAAAGTTGGCTAAGGTGAATTTTAAATTGTTGCATATTTTTTTAACATGTTTTTTAAAAGTAAGTTGATTATCAATCAAGATACCAAGATATTTGTATTCCTTCACAATCTTGATTCTTTGATCAGAAATAAACACATCGGGTTCAGTGTGAGACTTGCTGGTTTTGGATTAAAACATAGCAACGGTTTTGGAATTGTTGAGCTGAAGACATTTGTTTAACCAGTCAGACACATTAACCATGACCTTTGTAAGCCTAGCAGCGACCTCCACATTATTCTTACCCCACCCAAAGATCACAGTGTCGTCTGTGTACATCAGAACCTCACAGTCTTGGCATACTGATGGTAAATCGTTAATATAAAGACTGTGCCGCAATTGCAGTTATAAACAACACAGAAATTCACTGAGGAAATAGTGTTTTCCATGAAGACACCCGTCAGAGTTTTGTCAAGAGCTGGAGGCGTCACAGAATTTGACAACGGCGACCGCCTCATAATTCTAAATGAAGGAAAAACTGTGGTCCTCTAAGTGTGTATTCAGAAGAGATAAAATCTCTTTATGACTCTCATGGAATTTTAACTATTGTGTGTTGCAGTTATTGCAGTGTGTTTCTGTCTCCCGCAGTCAGGGCTTACACAGGCTGTCAGGGACAGTAAGGTGTCCCTGCAGCAGGCAGAGTACGAGTTTCTCTCCTTCATCAGACAACACACCCCACCTGGCCATTGTCTTCTTGCTGGTAAATAGTCTTATAGCACCTTATTTCTCTTTCCTCCTCCAGTGTTCTTTCGTTCTGTTTGTTCTTTCTTTTTGAACTCAGCAATGAATTTAAAAGCAAAGAAAAAAGACACTTGGTGGTTGTCAGAATTTAAACATAATTATTATAAAAATGTATTCACTTTCTATTAGCAATGAACAGTTTTGATGCTTCTCTTCACATAGGCAACTCTGTGCATGCTGACAAGAAGTTCTTGGATAAATACATGCCACAGTTCATGCACCATCTACACTACAGAATAATTGACGTGAGCACCATCAAGGAGCTCTGCAGGTGTGTTTGTGTGTGTTTATTTCCCACTGTATAAAGTCTCAATACCAGACTGGTTATTCTTTCTTACCACATATTCCATACAATAAGAGTTGCCACCATTATTTTGTCCACTGGCAAGTTCAACCCTGGGTTCCCTGTAACAGAAGCTGTCAATCAAGGTCCCTGTGGGTGTGATCACATTGAAAGTGACCAATCATAAGAGGGCTAGTGCCTCCCTTGGTTTCCGTCCCCAAATTGGGGGTCAGATGGCTGAGCGGTTAGGGAATCGGGCTATTAATCAGAAGGTTGCCGGTTCGTGCCAAATAACGCTGTGTTGGGCAAGGCACTCAACCCTACTTGCCTCGGGGAGAATATATATGGGTTAATATGTTTCAAACTACTAGTTAAATAGTAATGAGCAAGACCTCGCTTTAGAATGGGGAACACATTCTTAGTTATACATACTTCATTTAGAGCTATTAGGACACTATTAACACTTGTAGTTTTGTGTTTATTATATTTGAATATACAATTTACAATTAGGCCTTATTAAGGTATAATTACTATTCTTGTGGTACTGTTGCCTTATAAAGCCCATACTGAGCTAAGCATATTAAGATCTTATTCATGTTTAACATGTCCTTACATGTCCTTACTTACTATCAATAACCAGTCATTATGAGGTTAGTGAGGAAAAACCTGTAGTTAATGGCCTAGTAATAAAGGATAAATAAAGTAGTTGTAGAATATGGTCATGCATAATAAGTGGTAACTAATGACTAATAAAGTCTCATGTTGCTACTAATATGCATGCTATTAAGCAACTAGTAAAGGGTGAATATGTGTACCTTAATATAAAGTGCTAAAGCAGCAAAGAGTTCTGTGTAGGATAACAATGTGTTTCTATGCTTAAAGACGGTGGTTTCCTGAAGAATACATGCTTGCACCACAGAAGAAAGCATCTCACAGGTAAGTCTGAGAACTATGATCAAAATGACATTGCATTTATTAATTAAACTGGTCCATATGAGTGGAAAACTCATGTTGATAAACTGTACAACAGTGTTTCCCACAAGATTTTGTGAGACTATGGGGGGTGAATCTCAGACCCTCCAGTGTTTCTGGGGACATGCACCCCTGGAATACATTTAGTTGTATTATAAAGTTAAAAGCATCAATCTTTTTGGTCTTCTAAACAGTTTTGTGTTCTTAACTATTATGTATCAAACACATTGTCAGATATAAAACAACCCAAAGGCCCAACAATCCAATATGGCTCCTACAAATGGTAATGACCTCATTCAAATGAATGGTCATTACCCGGCTTCCACAGAGCTTGATAACAACCCATTTATTTGAAACAGATGTGCTGGAGCTGGGAAACATCTAAAACATGCAGGGCAGCAGTTCTCGAGGACCAGGGTTGTCCACCCCTGGTCTAGTAGCCCAACATATCAACATTTTATAGTTGGCTGACGTGTTGAAGATCGCATTGTTGTCTCCAGTCAAAAGTATAAACAAACACATAGGGGCATTATAAACATTCAATGGTCTAATTACATCCAGTTATACTGGCAAAACATGTAATATTCTTCATTTATTGTCAGAACACGGTCTAGTATTGTAAAATGAGAGAGATGTATAATTGTTTGGAAATTCTAGGCTATAGGCTTACTTGATGTCAGCCTGTTGATGCTTAGCCTATTCAATTGAATAACTTTTGGAATGACAAGACACAGTGGATAATGTCAGAAATAATATCAAACTGGTTGAGAATGTGTATTTTGGTTTTATGTAGGCTATTGTATTACTGTAACATTGGGACTCCGGTTTCAAGTGTTGATGGCGGGTTACGTAAGGGTAGTAGCGCATTTAAAACGCAAGTTGCATTTGATAAATCAATAGGCGGGCTATCTATTACAGCTAGCCTGTCAAATCATTTAAATAGCCTACGTTTTGTTCCCTTTACACCTACAGACTAAATAGAATACATAGGCTAATCTTTGCCTACTGCATTGTGCGCAGGACTTTTTTGTTGAGCTTAACCCGTGGAGGCATCTTTCAAAGATGCGATCCCATCCCCCCTAATGATCGATCGCGTAGTGAATCAATGCATTTGGTCTCAACGGTTCCTTTCAATAGTGTAGCTCTAGCTTACTCAAATCCAGTTACCCAACATTCCAAGCATCTCATTCTGATAGGCCTACTTACAGCTCAAGAATATATTTAATTTAGCCTACTGTATGCAGGGAATAACAGAGATGTGGTTTTAGTAGCCTAGCCAATGTGGGGGCGGATTAGAGCAGTGGTAAATAAAATGGTCTGCATCTAAGGGTGTTCACACTTGGCAGGTTTGGTTAGATGATAACAAACTTTTATGCGATTCCTCTGTTAGCAAACCAAGACTATAGGCTATAATATAATTGTTTGGTCCGGACCAAGAGATCCAAAGCTCTCTCTTGGAAGTCGCTTTGGATAAAAGCGTCTGCTAAAATGAATAAATGCAAGAGAACTAAACTACAAGTGTGAACACGACAGGCATAAACTCGATGAGCAGTGGCCTAATTAGAAACTAGGATAGAGTTTTAGCCCCATTTTGTGTTGATGTACACAAGCCACAGTCCAATTTATTGTTCAGGGAGCAAACATTTTAGAGCAGGATAAACGGGACAGCAAGCAGAGATCGTAGCTTCTAGCTTAGAAGCTACAAACTAATAGGCTACACTTCTCTCATTTTGGCAATACTTGAACCGTGCTCTGTCAATGAATAAAGAACAATAACTATTTTGCCAGGCTAACTGGATCGATCAGACCCTTTAATGTTTGAGACAATTTCAATAGCTCCTTCTATAGACCTACTGGTCGCAAACTATAGTTTGAGTATCCACTAGGTCTGGGAATCAATTAATTATTTTAAACGAAATAATCGCACAATATGCTGTGATTTTCCCTAAGCTTGTTATCATCATGTAAAACACTGAATTAAATCAATTAACACAAGTATATTTTAAATTGAACATTTTATGACCTTGTGAACTGTAAACAGTCTTTCCTGGGAACGACAGAATAGTCATTCCCATCAAATATATGCTGCAACTTTATAAACAACATGTCTAAGTGCACGTTGAATATTTAAAGTTTAAACCCTGGTTATCAAAAATACTGGACAGGGCTCTACGCTAACCTTTTTTTACTGGAGCACATGTGCCCCCAAGTGAAAAACGTTATGGGCACAGACAAAAATGTAACCCTAACATTATTAGACTATTGAATTAGTTACACCAAATTGACTGGAAACGGGATTAGTTACTTATTTATTCATTACATATTCATTTATTACTTTTTTGTATTCATTGTAACATTGTTTCAAACTGACTGACTTGGCCAAGCTTTGTAGCATGGGAGTCTTTTCCCAGCTGACAGCCAGTTTTCAGCACATTAAGAGGCATCAAACATTTTCAGGGAGGGCGCCTCTGTACTGATCCGAATGAGGTCCTCTCTGGTGGATGGGTTCAAACTACTCAGTAATGGGAAATCTAGTTTTATTTGTACCGGTGTTCATGTAGGGTCGCAAATGCGCTCTTGGTTTTCAGCATGGCTTGCGGTAGGACAGAAGGGGACATAGGGGGTTAATTTTGTTGCTCTAAAATAATGGAACGTAAGAATTGCGCTTATACCATTGTCTACTCACAAATGTATGTGAAACAAATGCACTTCATATAATACAATTATTGTTATAATTTAGCATATATGTGTGTGTATATATATAAACTATACATAAACTAAACATATTAGGTATATTTATAAACTATTATATTAAACTTTGTCTGAATAACAGAAGACTCGCATACAGGAGCCCCTGCGACATCTGCTGATAGAAAAGAGAATCGGAGCCTTGGAATGCAAGAAAAAAAAGGGCCGAACGCGCATCTGGAAGCTATTTAAAGGGGTCATTGACTGATTTTATAGGGGATTTCACACTGTTCCTTAAGGTCTCCAAATAGGGTATGTAACATTGGTTGGGCTGAAAATGGCCCGGGTGCTGTTCTATGCGCCCTAATGCACCCTGAGAAATAACCCCGGAATTAAACAAGGTTTTCTCCCATTTATGGTATGCTCATGAATATATAGATGAGCTGTGCGCTGATTGGTTGGTTTACAACGAGTGAAGCTGCGGAGCAAAGACGCAACACAGCCAACAGCACTCACTGAAACATCAAAGGTGGAGACTTGAATTAAAATATACAAATAAATTAGTGGTGGGCCGTTATCGGTGTTAACGTGAGACCCTTATCGGGCGATACATTTTTCCCCACCGTTAATCTATTCTCAAAGTTGGGTTGGGAGCTGGGTCTACACTGCGCAAGCTATGATGACTTTCACCTTGATATTTTTGCACGGATGTATACCTAGCACGCCGCCGCTTACATTAATGGATGCCTGATCAAATGATACTTTTTAATATAAGTGTAGGTGAGGAACTAAGATAGGGTGTATATGCAGCTGGTTCGTGCGTTGTGTTCGCTCCCGGTGTGTCTGTCAGAACACAACTCTTCAAACGGCTTTCTTTTTGCTGATTTATTGCTAGTGAAATGAGAGTGGTGCTGAAACAACACAAAACTTAAACAATTACCATCATGCTCCTGACACAGCATATAACAGAATATAAAGACTAGTACGTTACCTATTATTATTAAGCAAATATTATAGTCTATTGACATTATATAAATGAATTCCGATCGCTGTTGAAAACAAAACATTCCACATACAATGATCCGATTTACCGAGACTATTTATAAACTATACAGATTGAAATATGTTTAAACAATCAGAGGACAACAAACAAACAACAAAACAAATCGGCCCTAATATGTCGTCGTAGAAGTTTACCTCGTTACCAGTTAAATACATAAAAAATATATATTATGTTTTTTTCACTCGCCATTACAAACATTCTCTCGCGCACCCCCGGTGGTCAGTCTGCGCACCACTAGGGGTGCGTGCACCCCAGTTTGGGAACCACTGATCTACTGATTGGCGTTAATTGAGTTAATCTAGATTAATTCCAAGATTAACGTGAGATTAATCTAGATTTAAAAAAAAATCTATGCCCACCTCTACTTACAATTGACCTTCCATGGGGGGCGGGGCACCCCCCTAATCTAATGGTAGGGGAAACACTGCTACAATTGCAACATGAAGACAAAAAAACACTCCAAGCAAAATGATAATTGAAAAGTATAAATCAGGAGATGGCTACAAAAAGATTTCCAACTCACTGGACATCCCACAGAGTTCAGTTAAATCTATCAATAAGAAATGGAAGGAGTATGGCACTTGTTTAAATCTGCCTAGAGATGGCCGTCCTCGCAAACTGAGTGACCGGGCAAGCAGAAAACTGGTGAGGGTGGCCACCAAGATACCTACGACCACTCTGAAGGAGTTATAAGCTTCAGTGGCTCAGATGGGAGAGACTGTACATACAACAATTGTTGCCCGGGTTCTTCACCAGTCCAAGCTCTTTTCAGCCATCAGACTAGGCGCCATGTTTGGCGAACACCAACACTGCACATCACCAAGCATGGTTTTAAAGCTTTTAAAGTTTAATTATTCTGTGCTGTGGAAATATTCATCTTAAACCGGTAGTGTTACTTCTCCCCTATGGGGCAGAGCTCCAAGATATAGAAAGATGGTTATGGAGATAACTCCAGTTCTGTTTGTGGAGCAGAGCCCCCAGAGTGCTGCTAGCACACCTCGCCTTATTTCAACTTGCTGATTTTTAATTGTTTTGGGAGAATGAGTAGCGGGCTGGTGCCCTCATACACCTTCAATTTATTCTAGCCACAATAAAGACTTGGGTTCAGTTGCACAAAACACCTTAAGTTTTTTTCTTAAGTATGACACTTAAGGGTAAATTGGTCAGAGGAGGAAAATAGTGTGCTTCTACAGGAATACAAAAAATAAAGCACATACTAAAAAGGAAATTTGATCCACAAATGACTGTAAAGAAAAAACTACAAATGTAGGATGAAATTGCATCAAAAATTAACTCAATAAGTTTGGTGAAGCGGTCAATTCAAGAAATAAAAATAATATGCTAGAGCTAGCTATGATAACTTGACTTATGTCCAAATAAGAGAGAACCAATTTCAGGAGGGAGTCCAATAAAACAGTAACGTTTAAGCTAGCCTACTTCTTAGGTAACTAGATCAAAATGAGATCAACAGTTACACTGCATTTACTGGTGTGAGTCTAGGCTATATTATAGACTTATATATAGTATATAGCTACTTTATTTACAGCAGTAGCTGACGCATAAATAGCCTTCATGTTTAGACTGCAGCACAGTAACCTAAGAGTGCCATAGGTGTGGGATGGGTTCATTTATCTCCATAAACGCAGCCATGTTGCGATAAAGAAGAAGTCAGAGGTACCTTAAATTTTCTTCCTTACTTTGTTTGCTAAGGTCTTCGTGCAACGCTTTAACAAACTTTAAGGGAATCCTTTAAGCATCCAAGATAAGGAGAAAACCTTAAATACTTAAGGGAACATTTCAGGAAACCTTAAGGAAAATACTTAAGGGTGCTATGTGCAACCGATTATATTTTAAGGAAACCTTAACTCTGACCTTAAAGGGGTTACTGATTGCAAAACCGATTTGACCTTGTCATAGTTGAAAAATGACAGTTTGGTGTGTAATATAGACATACAGTGAACCTCAAAGTCCATTGAAACCTCTTTCCTATCCAAATGTAACTTCTCACTACTGTTTTGAAACTGCAACTGGCGACATCACAAGTTGCAGCATCATCTTTGTCACGCCCCAACATTTATACAGACCAGCCCTCTGGTGTTCTGGCCCTGGATCTCAGACACTCGTTCAGCTGCGCGCTGCTCTATGTACTTCCACGCGAACAACAAAGGAGAAAGTTTGAACGTTTTTAAAGTATATTGAAAATGGACCATCATAAAATGCAGTGTTCCAGGCTGTACGGGAATGCTGACACTTTTCATAATCTTCCCAAGGAACCAGACACTCGACGGGCATGGCTAATGTCTCCTGTATCTCGCATAATAGAATGCTAAATTTCATAGCAAATCCTGCTTTACATTGTCCCAGTCAGGTTTTCAAAACCGTCCTTGGTGAAATGGTTCGCGCAACTGCACAGAGATCTTCTATGCTACGGTATAAACAAACATCAGCCATACCCGTCTAGTCAATGTTAACTAGACTCAAGCTCATCTGCTTTTCATTAACGGTGATTTGCAAGGAATGTAAGAACAGCTAGATAGCGAAAACACTATACTGTAGGCATGTAAACCAGTTTCGCTTGCTAACGCAAGAGCATGAATGTGTTATGATTTAGCCTAGTTTATTGGCAATGGGACTTACGTTAATTCATGTTCCTGACTATGTTTCATTCAAATAAATAACCTGTGTTGTTATGTAAATCTACAATTCAGATGCATGTTTGTCCAGATCTATTTTTCAGCAAGATAGCTAGAGCTAACTGAAGCTGAGTTGAATCACAATAGTTTGTTTGCTAAGCTGTAGTGCTAAAGTTACCCACCTAAGGTGATTCTGTTTGCTTCGACAACAGAAGTGGAAACTACCGTAATCATTTCAAATGATATCTAGTCAATCTGTTGAAAACAGTGTTGTGTAGACACAATAGATTTATTTGTACGTTTTTATTTCAAGTCTCCACCTTCTCGTTTCAGTGAGTGCTGTTGGCCGTCTTTGCTCCGCAGCTTCGCTCTTTGTAAACCAACCAATCAGCGCACAGCTCATCTAAATACCAATGAGCAAGGGAAAAAGCTAGCGTTTTTTCCCGGGTAAAAAATGCTGGATGTAAAAGAGGGCATAGGACAGCACCCGGGCCATTTTCAGCCAAACCAATGTTACATACCCTATTCGGAGATCTTAAGGAACAGTGTAAAATACAAAAAAAATCCAGTCAGTAACCCCTTTAAGGAAAATCTTAATTTAAGGTGCTTTGTGCAACTGGTCCTTGGGTTTTAGGAAGGCTAGTGACTTGTGACCAAATTTTAAGTGGTGAAAAAAGGTTAGGTTATAATCATATAAGTAGACCATAAACATTAGTGCAAGTGCCATAAAGACTACAAATGTACTCAGAAAAAATTTAATACAAATAATATTCCTAATTCATACAGAATCAGTTTGAGGCTGGAATGTTTTTTTGTTTTTTCTCCAGAGCATTGGATGACATTGAAGAAAGTATTAAGGAGCTGCAGTTCTACAGAGCAAATATTTTCAAAGCACAAATGGAAGAAAAACAGCCCAAGATTGTGGAGAACGGGGACAATAACAAGATTGCATAAAGGGTCCCACTCTAGAGTTGGAAAGGGAATATTGGGTGTAAATCTAACTTGCACTACTATTGTTAGTTTGAACTTCTGTGCACAGGTTTTCAAGAGCAGTATTTATATATTCCAATTAATACTTGTCTGCTTTGTTCAGTAGTTTGTTTTGTTGTGAATGAAACAAGTCCCATTTCTTCCTTGTTGGAAAGACTCATCAATGCAACAATTTATTAGCAACTTATTTGAATAGTCACTATTTACGGTTATGAAGGAAGATTGGTGCCAAAATTATATCATTAAGTCATTAAATAATTTGGAAGTGAAATGTTACCTTAAATAATTAAATCTTGTAAAACATATAATTATTTGTGTCCATATTTGATCATTTATTTCAGTATGTATTTATTTATCCTCACATTGAATAATTTCATGACACATTTCTTGAAATTTTGTTCTGTCATCTGTGAAATACTTATATCTGTCAACTTCAGCCATCAGTGGCAGTGGGTGGGATAATTGTTTATTATTGTTTACAGGGTTTTTCCTGCATAGAGAACATTTGGGCGCGCGCCTAAGCCGTTTTCCAGAGCGCCTAAGGCAAAAAAAAAGTCAGCGATGAAAAAAAGAAAGCTGTGTTCATCAGGCGTGCAAAGCATGTCAGCGAATATGTTCTCAATAGTATGTTTCAAGTAGGCTACAGCCCAACCCTCGTTTTGTTTTGATCAATAGACCAATTATCACCCTACGTCACACCACTGTCAAGCAGACTCAACTGCGCATGTCGGAGGCAGAAGATGAACTTCTCCCGGGTATAATACACTTGGAGTGTCATCATATATCTCTGGCTACTGGATTGCAGGGCTTGACATCAACTTTTTGAGGCACTTGTCCTTTGGACAAGTACATTTACATTTCATTTGTCCATGCACAAAAAAGTAACTTACATTTACATTTATTCATTTAGCAGACGCTTTTATCCAAAGCGACTTCCAAGAGAGAGCTTTACAATAGTGCATAGGTCACTGATCATAGAAACGAGATATCCCCAACATTGCAAGTAGTCAAACATGAATCGTACACTGTGAAAAACCAACAATAAGTGCCAAAGGGAAGAATCATCAGAGCATGGAGTTAAACAAGTTACAATTGAACAACATGAACCTTAAAAGTGCACAAGTGTACCTGTGGAAGAGCAAACAACAGTTTAATCAGTTACAGCTAACCAGCAAGAGCAGCAGGTCTCTAAGTAAGAGTCCTTCTGATCCTGGGAGAAACTAACACCATGTCCAGCACCTTTCCTAGGTACCGTTGTATTCCCGGAACAAGTGTGTCTTGAGCCTTTTCTTGAAGGTGGGGAGACAGTCAGTGTCTCTGATGGAGGTGGGGAGTTGATTCCACCACTGGGGGGCCAGACAGGGGAAGAGCTTGTGTTGGGACCGGGCGGTCTTGAGCGGTGGGACCACCAGACGATTGTCAGCGGAAGACCGAAGGTGGCGGGTGGGGGTGTAGGGCTGGAGGAGAGACTTGATGTAGTCGGGTGCAGTCCCATTCACCGCTCGGAAGGTCAGTACCAGGGTCTTGAATCTGATACGGGCCGTGACGGGCAGCCAGTGAAGGGAGACGAGGAGCGGGGTAACATGGGAGCGTCTGGGTAGGTTGAAAACCAGACGGGCCGCTGCGTTCTGAATCCTCTAGAGAGGGCGGGTTGCGCATGCTGGGAGCCCGGCGAGCAGCGAGTTGCAGTAGTCCAACTTGGAAAGGACAAGTGCTTGGACCAGCAGCTGGGTGGACTGCTCGGACAGGTATCTCCTGATCTTCCGGATGTTGTAGAGGGTGAATCTACACGACCGGGAGACCGCAGCGATGTGGGCTGTGAGGGAGAGCTCGTCGTCCATGGTAACCCCGAGGTTCCTGGCAGAGGATGAAGGGGTCACCGTTGCAGATCCCAGGGTGATTGAGAGATCATGGGAGATGGACGGTTTGGCCGGGATGATGAGGAGTTCGGTTTTGGCGAGGTTCAGCTGGAGGTGGTGCTTGGTCATCCAGGCGGAGATGTCTGTGAGGCCGGCCTCAATCCTGGCTGAGATTAGCGTAGCCTCGATGGGTATCAACGCTCACGTCCCACATGCACGGTGCTAGCCACAAGGCCACCGTTGGCCGCAGAGAGCAGCCGCCAGTTTCTGTGCTCCACTAGTGACACCACTACCCAACACGAAAGCTAAACTTGTCAAAACAGCTACGACAGGGACCTCTGCCCCATCGTCTGCCAACATCAAGGTGGCTATGGGCGGCACATCAACGATGCGCACAGAGGTTATACTGCGGTGAATCACCGCTCACTGAACTCAAATATCTTAATAAACTGCCTTTGCTTTAGACAAATTTATTATTTCGCGCGTTGTTTCTTCCGAGTTTATCTGAGTTCTGTTGTATGGCTGTGCTCTATAGATGTATTTGCAAACTACAACTGTTTCATAAATTAAAGGTTTGTTGTAGATAAGGAGGTCTTAAAACATTTTTAGAAGGTCTTCAAAAAGTCTTCAAAAGGTATTGAAATTAACTTCAGGATTCCTGCATATACCCTGCTCTAAATGTCTTTGTAAGTATTGATTGTATTATTACATATTTATACATATATATTAAATATTGTCAGTCTTAAGGTTTGGAGGCTGACATTTGGCAACTCAAACCTTCAGCTCCCTCCACAGATTTCCTATGGGATTACGGTCTGGAGACCGTACGGTCTGGAGACCGTAATGGCTAGGCCACTCCAGGACCTTAATGTGCTTCTTCTTGAGCCACTCCTTTGTTGCCTTGGCCGTGTGTTTTCGGTCATTGTCATGCTGGAATACATTTACATGTATTCATTTAGCAGACACTTTTTATCCAAAGTGACTTCCAAGGGAGAGCTTTACAAAAATACCCGTCCACGACCCATTTTCAATGCCCTGGCTGAGGGAAGATTTGATGGTACATAGCCCCGTCCATCATCCCTCTGATGCGGTGATGTTGTCCTGTCTCTTTAGCAGAAAAACACCCCCAATGCACAATGTTTCCACCTCTGTGTTTGACGGTGGGGATGGTGTTCTTGGGGTCATAGGCAGCATTCTTCCTCCAAACACGGTGTGTTGAGTTGATGCCAAAGAGCTTGATTTTGGTCTCATCTGACCACAACACTTTCACCCAGTTCCCCTCTGAATCATCATTCAGATGTTCATTGACAAACTTCAGACAGGCCTGTACATGTGGTTTCTTGAGCAGAGGGAGCTGCAGGGTTTCAGTCTTTCACGGCGTAGTGTGTTACCAATTGTTTTCTTGGTGACCATGGTCCCATCTGCCTTGAGATAATTGACAAGATCCTCCCGTATAGTTCTGGGCTGATTCCACACCGTTTTCATGATCATTGCAACTTAACAAGGTGAGATCTTGCATGGAGCCCCAGACTGAGGGAGATTGACAGTTATTTTGTTTTTTCCATTTGCGAATAATCGCACCAACTGTCAGCTTCTCATCAAGCTGCTTGGCGATGGTCTTGTAGCCCATTGCAGCCTTGTGTAGTCAATAATCTTGTCCCTGACATCCTTGGACAGCTCTTTTGTCTTGGCCGTGGTGGAGAGTTTGGAATCTGATAATAATCAAATATTTTTTTCCTTCACTATTATCAGCACACAAAGTTAAAGCATGACAAATTACAGCCTATTAAAAAGGTTCCAGCTGTCTCAAAAAAATAACTGCAACAATATAAGTTGGTATGATTGGTTTGATTAATAAACATTTCCATTACAAGCTCTATAATATGTAGCCCCCTTTTTTTTCAAGGGACCAAAAGTAATTGGACAATTGACTCAAAAAAGCTGTTTCGTGGACAGGTGTGTGCTATTCTTTGTTATGTCTGAAAGAATATATTGTGCTTATTAAAGTTATGTATTGTGCTTAAAGTTATGGCTTATGAACTTTTTCTCAGGCTTAAACATTGCGTCTCACACAGGGTGTGGGGAACAGGTAGCCTGGGTGCCAGCCGAACATAGCCCCGCCCACAAAAAACTCCGCAGGTAAACTCCCTGTCTTTGTTCGACCGAGTCTTCGTGCACCGAGGCTGCCAGACAAGACTACCACTGCAGTGCCTTATGCTAAGGCACAGCTGACAACGACCCTAATTATGTAAACAAAGCAGGGTCTGCACGGCGTCAAGTACTGTTACGTCCCTCGCCCTGGTTGTGTATGTGTGTGTTGTGTTACGTGCTTGTTTGCAGTTTCCCCTCGCTTTCATCCCCGTCGGTGATTGGCTGCCGCCTCCATTCTCCCCGTCACCGGTGCACCACCGCCCCTCCATCTCCGTCGAGGATTGGCTGCCGTCGCCGCTCCCCCACCGCCTACGCACCACACTCCACCTATCACCTGTCTGTCCGTCCACATTTAAAGCCGGTTCTGTGTTCTGTTCGGAAGTCTCTAGTCCTGTGTGTTTTCCTTGTCGGCGTTCTGTGTGTTAGTTGCCGATACGAACGAGACTTGTGTTAAGTGTTAAGTGTTCAGTGTTATACGTTATTTTGCCACCTGTTTGTACTGTTTGTTAAACAGTTATCGCCGGTACTCGGTACCGTGCTTTTCGTTATTATTATTTATTATTTGTTCAGCCGTGTACAGTGGAACAGGTAAGATGCCCATGGGTATCCACACCATCACGTAGCTAACCTCTGTTTTACCCACTAGGAAAGGGGCGAGTGCCACCCATGTATGTTTTTAGAATAGGGAAGTATTTCGTGGTTAGGTAGGTTAGGACTTTTGTTGATTACTTTTCTTTGGCACCGCTCATAGTTCCACTGTGCCGTGTGCGGCTGTTGTTTTGGTGCGAAATAAACTCTTTTGTTTGCTAACCTCAGTGTGGTCTCGGTGTATAGGCTCACTGAGCAGAGTTACTGCCTTTCCCCCTAGATAAGGCACGTAACAGATGGGGGCTCGTCCGGGATATATCCTGGTGTAGTGTGTTGGTTCTGTGTTTAGCCGTGTTGGGCTGTAGTAGTGTTTTGTCATGGCGTCGTTTGACCTGCAGGGTTTCGTTGATGATCCGTCTGTGGACCGACTTAACGACTGTCGAAAGGCTGACCTAGCCGCCATTGCGGTGCATTATGGCTTGGTTGTGCCCCCGGCAGTTACAGTCAAGAGGAAAATATTGGAGAGTGTTGTAAGCGGGCTATGGGATATGCAGATATTGGGAGGAGGCCCAAGTGCTGCCCTCTCTACGCCCAGGGTTGTTGAGCAGGTGGATCCGGAGCACAAGCCCGTTGCCACCATGCCGCGTTATGACCCTAATTCCCCTGCCTCGTCCCTGAGTAGTGGTGACCCTCGATTGAAGCTACGTTTAGCCCGACTACAGTTTGAGGCGCAGGAGAAGCAGAGCCAGGCTGACTACCGTCACCGGCTAGAGATCCGCAGAATGGAGATAGATGCCGAGAAGGAGGTAAATCTGCGAAGGCTGGAGTTGGAGGTGGCTGGTGCGGAGCACTCCAATCCACCTCGTCCAGGGGATAGGAGAGCGTTCGATGTGGGTAAACACATCGCCTTAGTACCCCCATTCCGGGAAGCTGAGGTTGACTCCTATTTTAGCGCATTCGAGCGTATTGCCTCCTCTCTAGGATGGCCAAAAGACGTGTGGCCTTTGTTGCTGCAGTGCAAGCTGACTGGGAAAGCCCAGGAAGTGTTGGCTGCCCTGTCATTAGAAGACGGGTTACGCTACGATGTGGTGAAGAACACTGTTCTCCGTGCATATGAGTTGGTGCCGGAGGCATACCGACAGAAGTTCAGGAACCATCGAAAGCTGTCAGAAAAGACCTTCGTAGAGTTCGCCCGTGAGAAGGAGACATTGTTCGGGCGTTGGTGCAAAGCCAGTAACGTCTCGGACTTCGCCTCCCTGAGCGAGCTAGTCCTGCTAGAGGAGTTTAAGAATAGTCTGCCCGACCGCTTAGTAACCTACGTAAATGAGCAGAAGGTTGCGTCGCTGGCACAAGCAACAGTGCTAGCCGACGAGTATGTTCTGACCCACAAACATACGTTTGTGGTGCCAGCTCGCTCAGAGGGTAGGGTTTTCATGCCGTCTGCCAGAGACGGAAGAGACAGCAGAGACAGAAAAGAGTCACCAACCCCTTTTCCTCGTAATGTGGGATTAAAACCACGAGAGTGTTTTTATTGCCACCAGCCTGGGCATATGATCGCTGACTGTAATATGTACAAGCGCAAGCAGGTCCCTCCTGTTCACACACCCGAAAGAAGTCGGTTTAGTGCAGACACTGCCCTTGTCGGTAGCGGACGGGAGGGATGTGACCGACTCCTTAGATCCCAGTTACCATCCGTTTGTGTTCGACGGAACGGTTTCCATAACCGGAAGCGGATCGGACCAGCACCCTGTTCGCATTCTTAGGGACACTGGAGCTGCGCAGTCCTTCCTACTGGCCAGCGCCTTACCATTATCAGCCGACTCAGCGTGTGGGTCTAGCGTTCTAGTGCAAGGAATCGAAATGGGATTCGTGTCTGTGCCCCTCCACCGGGTACATCTGCAGTGTAGCCTGGTCGCAGGTGTCTTTAGGGTGGGAGTGAGGCCGTCGCTGCCTGTAAAAGGTGTGACGTTTATCCTCGGGAACGATATCGCTGGAGGCCAGGTCGTTCCAGTGCTGGAGGTGTTGGAACACCCAGACACACTGCAGTCTGATGTGTTGGAGCAGGAATATCCTGGGGTGTTCCCTGTGTGTGCTGTGACGAGAGCTCAGTCTCGAAAGATGGGTGACGTAGTCGGCCTGTCGGACACCTTGTTTGCGGGAGTGTTGGCTGATGCGTCAGTCTCCACCCCTGTTTCATCGCCGTCTCCTGATGGGAACGCCACCTCGACCGCGGTGCAGTTGCAGTTGGGTGCGCTTAGCAGTGGTGACTCGTTACCCATGACGCGTGAGGCTCTCATTGTTGCTCAAACGGACGATGTCAGTTTGACTAAATGTTTTGCTGCTGCTTCTTCTCCAGAGGTGGAGAAGAGCAGAGATACTGTTTACATTGTGGAGAATGGTCTCCTGATGCGGAGATGGACTGCCCCTCGCAACCCAGAGAGCGAGTGGAGTGTTGTGTGTCAAGTCGTGGTGCCCACGCCGTACCGACGTTCGGTTTTATCACTCGCTCATGACCATCTCTGGTCTGGCCATTTAGGGGTTACGAAAACGTACGACCGTGTCCTTCGCCATTTCTTTTGGCCAGGGTTAAAAACAGATGTGGCTCAGTTTTGTCGCACATGCCATATCTGCCAGCTAACCGGGAAACCCAACCAGGTTATCCCACCTGCCCCACTTCATCCTATTCCGGCTATGGGTGAGCCCTTTGAACACGTCTTGGTGGACTGTGTGGGTCCCTTACCCAAGACGAAATCAGGAAACCAGTTCCTGTTGACTGTTATGTGTATCGCAACCCGTTACCCCGAAGCTATCCCTTTAAGGAAGATCACAGCCCCGTCTGTAGTTAAGGCCCTGATCAAGTTTTTTTCTACATCCGGCTCCCCAAAGTGGTGCAGATAGATCAAGGCACCAACTTCCTTTCTGGCATATTTGAACAGGTGATGAGGTCTCTGTCCATAACCCACAGGATCTCGAGTGCTTACCACCCAGAGTCCCAGGGGGCGCTAGAACGTTGGCATCAAACCTTTAAGTCAGTTCTCCGAAAGTATTGTTTGGAGACCAGTAGAGATTGGGACGAAGGTGTCCCCCTTGCGCTGTTCGCTGTGCGTGAAACAGTGCAGGAATCCCTCGGGTTTAGCCCTGCTGAACTAGTGTTCGGTCACACTGTACGAGGGCCTTTGAAAATGTTGAAAGAACAGTTAACATGTCATGACGTGCCATCGAGAAAAAAGCATGTGTTGACCTATGTGAGTCGTTTTCGCGAGCGGCTGCATTAGGTTTGTAGGATCGCAAGAGAGGGTCTAGCTGGCTCCCAATCGAAGATGAAGAGCCACTTCGACCAGCGAGCAGTAGCCCGTTCTTTGCGCACCGGAGACCAGGTGCTAGTATTGCTGCCTATCCCTGGTTCCTCTTTGAGCGCTCGTTTCTCAGGGCCCTACATGATCGAGAAACAATTAAGTGACACAGACTATGTGGTGAAAACACCGGACAGGCGGAGGCAGTCTCGTGTGTGCCATGTGAACATGCTGAAGCTGTACCGTGCCAGAAGCAGTACTGACCCGACCTCTGATTCCCTAGTTGCGACTGCGGTACCTATTGCTGTGTGTTCTGTTTCCACCAGTGATGAGGATGGGTTGAGTGTGCGTAGTGTCACACAGCAGACTCCTCGGTTAACCAACTCCAAGATGTTGTTGAATCTGTCTTCCCTGCTGTCTCATTTAGAACAAGAGCACGCATCTAGTATTGTGTCCTTGGTTGCAGATTTTAAATGTCTATTCGGGGATGTTCCCACTTGCACGACTGTTTTAGAGCATGATATCGATGTGGCTGGTGCTGTGCCTATAAAACAACACCCATACCGGGTGAACCATGTGAAGAGGTCAGTGATGAAGCAGGAGGTCGCTTACCTGCTCGAAAACGGGTTAGCACGTCCAAGCTCCAGTCCCTGGAGCTCGCCGTGCATCCTGGTTCCGAAACCCGACTCCAAATGTGAATTATAACCGAAATTAGATTTGGACCTGAAAGATTCAGGGCTTTTGAGAAAGCATATTTTTCCCACCCTTGCAGGAACCTAGATTTATGAAGTGACATCCTCCTGGCATCTTTTCCCCATTTTATTATTTTCGCATCAGCTTAATCTTGCTAACTCCACAACAAAAAATGATTGTTTAGGGTTGTCTCCGTGGCAACAACCTTACACGCACTTGTGTTTGAAAAAGAGAGGGCGACAACTGAAAACGGCACTTTTTAATGTCTGATCATGCGCTTATTTAGATTAAAACCTAGCTTAGTTTACTTATCAGTCAGACACAGTAACTTAACACATATCGTTTTATTCAGTGTGTGAAAGAGAAAGCAGGCGATCTGCTGGACCAATTTAAGAGCGGGCAGAGCAGCCCACCGTGAATTCTCCCGAAAGAACGAACGCGCTTCGGCCCAAAATCTGAATATTTTTGTTGCCGTGAGAAATTGGTTGTGTGGCGTGAGTGACTGTAAAAACATGCAAAAGCGTGTGTCACACGGCGAAACCGTGAGAGTTGGTAGCTCTGCTTACGGTGAATAATTATTACACTACTGTTTTATTGTTCATATTTAAATTCATATCTACAAATAACCTATTTTACAAACTCAGAGTATTTCATCGATGTATAATCTAATTTACTTTTAGATTGGAAAAAAGACCAACTACCGGTCTCACCACATTATTGATGAGATGCTGGAAATATTGGCCAGAGTGTTTGAAGAACCAATTCTGGAAGCGATTCAGTCCTCTGTGGCTCTTGGGTTGGAGGTTGACGAGAGCACAGATGTGTCTGAAGACAACTGGATCTTCACATTCGGTATCAGTCAATTGAGAGGACAATAATTAACAACTAGACTGGAGTAAACAATATTTGTGATGTATTTTTATTTAAACTTTTCAGATATATGGACAAAGAAGGGCAGCTCTTCAGCCAGTTCCTGGACTTGGAACATGTAACTGATGGGAAGGCTGTAACCATTGTGG